>CAKKNJ020000010.1:0-25212 GCA_918808275.2 Dolichovespula sylvestris | reverse complement strand
CAACCCAGACCACCCAGACGCAACCCAGACGCAACCCAGACGCAACCCAGACGCAACCCAGACGGAACCCAGACGCAACCCAGACGCAACCCAGGACGCAACCCAGACGCAACCAGACGCAACCCAGACGCAACCCAGACGCAACCCAGACGCAACCCAGACGCAACCCAGACGCAACCCAGACGCAACCCAGACGCAACCCAGACGCAACCCAGACGCAACCCAGACGCAACCCAGACGCAACCCAGACGCAACAGACGCAACCCAGACGCAACCCAGACGCAACCCAGACGCAACCCAGACGCAACCAGACCAGACGCAACCCAGACGCAACCCAGACGCAACCCAGACGCAACCCAGACGCAACCCAGACGCAACCCAGACGCAACCCAGACGCAACCCAGACGCAAACCCAGACGCAACCCAGACGCAACCCAGACGCAACCCAGACGCAACCCAGACGCAACCCAGACGCAACCCAGACGCAACCCAGACGCAACCCAGACGCAACCCAGACGCAACCCAGACGCAACCCAGACGCAACCCAGACGCAACCCAGACGCAACCCAGACGCAACCCAGACGCAACCCAGACGCAACCCAGACGCAACCCAGACGCAACCCAGACGCAACCCAGACGCAACCCAGACGCAACCCAGACGCAACCCAGACGCAACCCAGACGCAACCCAGACGCAACCCAGACGCAACCCAGACGCAACCCAGACGCAACCCAGACGCAACCCAGACGCAACCCAGACGCAACCCAGACGCAACCCAGACGCAACCCAGACGCAACCCAGACGCAACCCAGACGCAACCCAGACGCAACCCAGACGCAACCCAGACGCAACCCAGACGCAACCCAGACGCAACCCAGACGCAACCCAGACGCAACCCAGACGCAACCCAGACGCAACCCAGACGCAACCCAGACGCAACCCAGACGCAACCCAGACGCAACCCAGACGCAACCCAGACGCAACCCAGACGCAACCCAGACGCAACCCAGACGCAACCCAGACGCAACCCAGACGCAACCCAGACGCAACCCAGACGCAACCCAGACGCAACCCAGACGCAACCCAGACGCAACCCAGACGCAACCCAGACGCAACCCAGACGCAACCCAGACGCAACCCAGACGCAACCCAGACGCAACCCAGACGCAACCCAGACGCAACCCAGACGCAACCCAGACGCAACCCAGACGCAACCCAGACGCAACCCAGACGCAACCCAGACGCAACCCAGACGCAACCCAGACGCAACCCAGACGCAACCCAGACGCAACCCAGACGCAACCCAGACGCAACCCAGACGCAACCCAGACGCAACCCAGACGCAACCCAGACGCAACCCAGACGCAACCCAGACGCAACCCAGACGCAACCCAGACGCAACCCAGACGCAACCCAGACGCAACCCAGACGCAACCCAGACGCAACCCAGACGCAACCCAGACGCAACCCAGACGCAACCCAGACGCAACCCAGACGCAACCCAGACGCAACCCAGACGCAACCCAGACGCAACCCAGACGCAACCCAGACGCAACCCAGACGCAACCCAGACGCAACCCAGACGCAACCCAGACGCAACCCAGACGCAACCCAGACGCAACCCAGACGCAACCCAGACGCAACCCAGACGCAACCCAGACGCAACCCAGACGCAACCCAGACGCAACCCAGACGCAACCCAGACGCAACCCAGACGCAACCCAGACGCAACCCAGACGCAACCCAGACGCAACCCAGACGCAACCCAGACGCAACCCAGACGCAACCCAGACGCAACCCAGACGCAACCCAGACGCAACCCAGACGCAACCCAGACGCAACCCAGACGCAACCCAGACGCAACCCAGACGCAACCCAGACGCAACCCAGACGCAACCCAGACGCAACCCAGACGCAACCCAGACGCAACCCAGACGCAACCCAGACGCAACCCAGACGCAACCCAGACGCACCCCAGACGCAACCCAGACGCAACCCAGACGCAACCCAGACGCAACCCAGACGCAACCCAGACGCAACCCAGACGCAACCCAGACGCAACCCAGACGCAACCCAGACGCAACCCAGACGCAACCCAGACGCAACCCAGACGCAACCCAGACGCAACCCAGACGCAACCCAGACGCAACCCAGACGCAACCCAGACGCAACCCAGACGCAACCCAGACGCAACCCAGACGCAACCCAGACGCAACCCAGACGCAACCCAGACGCAACCCAGACGCAACCCAGACGCAACCCAGACGCAACCCAGACGCAACCCAGACGCAACCCAGACGCAACCCAGACGCAACCCAGACGCAACCCAGACGCAACCCAGACGCAACCCAGACGCAACCCAGACGCAACCCAGACGCAACCCAGACGCAACCCAGACGCAACCCAGACGCAACCCAGACGCAACCCAGACGCAACCCAGACGCAACCCAGACGCAACCCAGACGCAACCCAGACGCAACCCAGACGCAACCCAGACGCAACCCAGACGCAACCCAGACGCAACCCAGACGCAACCCAGACGCAACCCAGACGCAACCCAGACGCAACCCAGACGCAACCCAGACGCAACCCAGACGCAACCCAGACGCAACCCAGACGCAACCCAGACGCAACCCAGACGCAACCCAGACGCAACCCAGACGCAACCCAGACGCAACCCAGACGCAACCCAGACGCAACCCAGACGCAACCCAGACGCAACCCAGACGCACCCCAGACGCAACCCAGACGCAACCCAGACGCAACCCAGACGCAACCCAGACGCAACCCAGACGCAACCCAGACGCAACCCAGACGCAACCCAGACGCAACCCAGACGCAACCCAGACGCAACCCAGACGCAACCCAGACGCAACCCAGACGCAACCCAGACGCAACCCAGACGCAACCCAGACGCAACCCAGACGCAACCCAGACGCAACCCAGACGCAACCCAGACGCAACCCAGACGCAACCCAGACGCAACCCACACGCAACCCAGACGCAACCCAGACGCAACCCAGACGCAACCCAGACGCAACCCAGACGCAACCCAGACGCAACCCAGACGCAACCCAGACGCAACCCAGACGCAACCCAGACGCAACCCAGACGCAACCCAGACGCAACCCAGACGCAACCCAGACGCAACCCAGACGCAACCCAGACGCAACCCAGACGCAACCCAGACGCAACCCAGACGCAACCCAGACGCAACCCAGACGCAACCCAGACGCAACCCAGACGCAACCCAGACGCAACCCAGACGCAACCCAGACGCAACCCAGACGCAACCCAGACGCAACCCAGACGCAACCCAGACGCAACCCAGACGCAACCCAGACGCAACCCAGACGCAACCCAGACGCAACCCAGACGCAACCCAGACGCAACACAGACGCAACCCAGACGCAACCCAGACGCAACCCAGACGCAACCCAGACGCAACCCAGACGCAACCCAGACGCAACCCAGACGCAACCCAGACGCAACCCAGACGCAACCCAGACGCAACCCAGACGCAACCCAGACGCAACCCAGACGCAACCCAGACGCAACCCAGACGCAACCCAGACGCAACCCAGACGCAACCCAGACGCAACCCAGACGCAACCCAGACGCAACCCAGACGCAACCCAGACGCAACCCAGACGCAACCCAGACGCAACCCAGACGCAACCCAGACGCAACCCAGACGCAACCCAGACGCAACCCAGACGCAACCCAGACGCAACCCAGACGCAACCCAGACGCAACCCAGACGCAACCCAGACGCAACCCAGACGCAACCCAGACGCAACCCAGACGCAACCCAGACGCAACCCAGACGCAACCCAGACGCAACCCAGACGCAACCCAGACGCAACCCAGACGCAACCCAGACGCAACCCAGACGCAACCCAGACGCAACCCAGACGCAACCCAGACGCAACCCAGACGCAACCCAGACGCAACCCAGACGCAACCCAGACGCAACCCAGACGCAACCCAGACGCAACCCAGACGCAACCCAGACGCAACCCAGACGCAACCCAGACGCAACCCAGACGCAACCCAGACGCAACCCAGACGCAACCCAGACGCAACCCAGACGCAACCCAGACGCAACCCAGACGCAACCCATACGCAACCCAGACGCAACCCAGACGCAACCCAGACGCAACCCAGACGCAACCCAGACGCAACCCAGACGCAACCCAGACGCAACCCAGACGCAACCCAGACGCAACCCAGACGCAACCCAGACGCAACCCAGACGCAACCCAGACGCAACCCAGACGCAACCCAGACGCAACCCAGACGCAACCCAGACGCAACCCAGACGCAACCCAGACGCAACCCAGACGCAACCCAGACGCAACCCAGACGCAACCCAGACGCAACCCAGACGCAACACAGACGCAACCCAGACGCAACCCAGACGCAACCCAGACGCAACCCAGACGCAACCCAGACGCAACCCAGACGCAACCCAGACGCAACCCAGACGCAACCCAGACGCAACCCAGACGCAACCCAGACGCAACCCAGACGCAACCCAGACGCAACCCAGACGCAACCCAGACGCAACCCAGACGCAACCCAGACGCAACCCAGACGCAACCCAGACGCAACCCAGACGCAACCCAGACGCAACCCAGACGCAACCCAGACGCAACCCAGACGCAACCCAGACGCAACCCAGACGCAACCCAGACGCAACCCAGACGCAACCCAGACGCAACCCAGACGCAACCCAGACGCAACCCAGACGCAACCCAGACGCAACCCAGACGCAACCCAGACGCAACCCAGACGCAACCCAGACGCAACCCAGACGCAACCCAGACGCAACCCAGACGCAACCCAGACGCAACCCAGACGCAACCCAGACGCAACCCAGACGCAACCCAGACGCAACCCAGACGCAACCCAGACGCAACCCAGACGCAACCCAGACGCAACCCAGACGCAACCCAGACGCAACCCAGACGCAACCCAGACGCAACCCAGACGCAACCCAGACGCAACCCAGACGCAACCCAGACGCAACCCAGACGCAACCCAGACGCAACCCAGACGCAACCCAGACGCAACCCAGACGCAACCCAGACGCAACCCAGACGCAACCCAGACGCAACCCAGACGCAACCCAGACGCAACCCAGACGCAACCCAGACGCAACCCAGACGCAACCCAGACGCAACCCAGACGCAACCCAGACGCAACCCAGACGCAACCCAGACGCAACCCAGACGCAACCCAGACGCAACCCAGACGCAACCCAGACGCAACCCAGACGCAACCCAGACGCAACCCAGACGCAACCCAGACGCAACCCAGACGCAACCCAGACGCAACCCAGACGCAACCCAGACGCAACCCAGACGCAACCCAGACGCAACCCAGACGCAACCCAGACGCAACCCAGACGCAACCCAGACGCAACCCAGACGCAACCCAGACGCAACCCAGACGCAACCCAGACGCAACCCAGACGCAACCCAGACGCAACCCAGACGCAACCCAGACGCAACCCAGACGCAACCCAGACGCAACCCAGACGCAACCCAGACGCAACCCAGACGCAACCCAGACGCAACCCAGACGCAACCCAGACGCAACCCAGACGCAACCCAGACGCAACCCAGACGCAACCCAGACGCAACCCAGACGCAACCCAGACGCAACCCAGACGCAACCCAGACGCAACCCAGACGCAACCCAGACGCAACCCAGACGCAACCCAGACGCAACCCAGACGCAACCCAGACGCAACCCAGACGCAACCCAGACGCAACCCAGACGCAACCCAGACGCAACCCAGACGCAACCCAGACGCAACCCAGACGCAACCCAGACGCAACCCAGACGCAACCCAGACGCAACCCAGACGCAACCCAGACGCAACCCAGACGCAACCCAGACGCAACCCAGACGCAACCCAGACGCAACCCAGACGCAACCCAGACGCAACCCAGACGCAACCCAGACGCAACCCAGACGCAACCCAGACGCAACCCAGACGCAACCCAGACGCAACCCAGACGCAACCCAGACGCAACCCAGACGCAACCCAGACGCAACCCAGACGCAACCCAGACGCAACCCAGACGCAACCCAGACGCAACCCAGACGCAACCCAGACGCAACCCAGACGCAACCCAGACGCAACCCAGACGCAACCCAGACGCAACCCAGACGCAACCCAGACGCAACCCAGACGCAACCCAGACGCAACCCAGACGCAACCCAGACGCAACCCAGACGCAACCCAGACGCAACCCAGACGCAACCCAGACGCAACCCAGACGCAACCCAGACGCAACCCAGACGCAACCCAGACTCAACCCAGACGCAACCCAGACGCAACCCAGACGCAACCCAGACGCAACCCAGACGCAACCCAGACGCAACCCAGACGCAACCCAGACGCAACCCAGACGCAACCCAGACGCAACCCAGACGCAACCCAGACGCAACCCAGACGCAACCCAGACGCAACCCAGACGCAACCCAGACGCAACCCAGACGCAACCCAGACGCAACCCAGACGCAACCCAGACGCAACCCAGACGCAACCCAGACGCAACCCAGACGCAACCCAGACGCAACCCAGACGCAACCCAGACGCAACCCAGACGCAACCCAGACGCAACCCAGACGCAACCCAGACGCAACCCAGACGCAACCCAGACGCAACCCAGACGCAACCCAGACGCAACCCAGACGCAACCCAGACGCAACCCAGACGCAACCCAGACGCAACCCAGACGCAACCCAGACGCAACCCAGACGCAACCCAGACGCAACCCAGACGCAACCCAGACGCAACCCAGACGCAACCCAGACGCAACCCAGACGCAACCCAGACGCAACCCAGACGCAACCCAGACGCAACCCAGACGCAACCCAGACGCAACCCAGACGCAACCCAGACGCAACCCAGACGCAACCCAGACGCAACCCAGACGCAACCCAGACGCAACCCAGACGCAACCCAGACGCAACCCAGACGCAACCCAGACGCAACCCAGACGCAACCCAGACGCAACCCAGACGCAACCCAGACGCAACCCAGACGCAACCCAGACGCAACCCAGACGCAACCCAGACGCAACCCAGACGCAACCCAGACGCAACCCAGACGCAACCCAGACGCAACCCAGACGCAACCCAGACGCAACCCAGACGCAACCCAGACGCAACCCAGACGCAACCCAGACGCAACCCAGACGCAACCCAGACGCAACCCAGACGCAACCCAGACGCAACCCAGACGCAACCCAGACGCAACCCAGACGCAACCCAGACGCAACCCAGACGCAACCCAGACGCAACCCAGACGCAACCCAGACGCAACCCAGACGCAACCCAGACGCAACCCAGACGCAACCCAGACGCAACCCAGACGCAACCCAGACGCAACCCAGACGCAACCCAGACGCAACCCAGACGCAACCCAGACGCAACCCAGACGCAACCCAGACGCAACCCAGACGCAACCCAGACGCAACCCAGACGCAACCCAGACGCAACCCAGACGCAACCCAGACGCAACCCAGACGCAACCCAGACGCAACCCAGACGCAACCCAGACGCAACCCAGACGCAACCCAGACGCAACCCAGACGCAACCCAGACGCAACCCAGACGCAACCCAGACGCAACCCAGACGCAACCCAGACGCAACCCAGACGCAACCCAGACGCAACCCAGACGCAACCCAGACGCAACCCAGACGCAACCCAGACTCAACCCAGACGCAACCCAGACGCAACCCAGACGCAACCCAGACGCAACCCAGACGCAACCCAGACGCAACCCAGACGCAACCCAGACGCAACCCAGACGCAACCCAGACGCAACCCAGACGCAACCCAGACGCAACCCAGACGCAACCCAGACGCAACCCAGACGCAACCCAGACGCAACCCAGACGCAACCCAGACGCAACCCAGACGCAACCCAGACGCAACCCAGACGCAACCCAGACGCAACCCAGACGCAACCCAGACGCAACCCAGACGCAACCCAGACGCAACCCAGACGCAACCCAGACGCAACCCAGACGCAACCCAGACGCAACCCAGACGCAACCCAGACGCAACCCAGACGCAACCCAGACGCAACCCAGACGCAACCCAGACGCAACCCAGACGCAACCCAGACGCAACCCAGACGCAACCCAGACGCAACCCAGACGCAACCCAGACGCAACCCAGACGCAACCCAGACGCAACCCAGACGCAACCCAGACGCAACCCAGACGCAACCCAGACGCAACCCAGACGCAACCCAGACGCAACCCAGACGCAACCCAGACGCAACCCAGACGCAACCCAGACGCAACCCAGACGCAACCCAGACGCAACCCAGACGCAACCCAGACGCAACCCAGACGCAACCCAGACGCAACCCAGACGCAACCCAGACGCAACCCAGACGCAACCCAGACGCAACCCAGACGCAACCCAGACGCAACCCAGACGCAACCCAGACGCAACCCAGACGCAACCCAGACGCAACCCAGACGCAACCCAGACGCAACCCAGACGCAACCCAGACGCAACCCAGACGCAACCCAGACGCAACCCAGACGCAACCCAGACGCAACCCAGACGCAACCCAGACGCAACCCAGACGCAACCCAGACGCAACCCAGACGCAACCCAGACGCAACCCAGACGCAACCCAGACGCAACCCAGACGCAACCCAGACGCAACCCAGACGCAACCCAGACGCAACCCAGACGCAACCCAGACGCAACCCAGACGCAACCCAGACGCAACCCAGACGCAACCCAGACGCAACCCAGACGCAACCCAGACGCAACCCAGACGCAACCCAGACGCAACCCAGACGCAACCCAGACGCAACCCAGACGCAACCCAGACGCAACCCAGACGCAACCCAGACGCAACCCAGACGCAACCCAGACGCAACCCAGACGCAACCCAGACGCAACCCAGACGCAACCCAGACGCAACCCAGACGCAACCCAGACGCAACCCAGACGCAACCCAGACGCAACCCAGACGCAACCCAGACGCAACCCAGACGCAACCCAGACGCAACCCAGACGCAACCCAGACGCAACCCAGACGCAACCCAGACGCATCCCAGACGCAACCCAGACGCAACCCAGACGCAACCCAGACGCAACCCAGACGCAACCCAGACGCAACCCAGACGCAACCCAGACGCAACCCAGACGCAACCCAGACGCAACCCAGACGCAACCCAGACGCAACCCAGACGCAACCCAGACGCAACCCAGACGCAACCCAGACGCAACCCAGACGCAACCCAGACGCAACCCAGACGCAACCCAGACTCAACCCAGACGCAACCCAGACGCAACCCAGACGCAACCCAGACGCAACCCAGACGCAACCCAGACGCAACCCAGACGCAACCCAGACGCAACCCAGACGCAACCCAGACGCAACCCAGACGCAACCCAGACGCAACCCAGACGCAACCCAGACGCAACCCAGACGCAACCCAGACGCAACCCAGACGCAACCCAGACGCAACCCAGACGCAACCCAGACGCAACCCAGACGCAACCCAGACGCAACCCAGACGCAACCCAGACGCAACCCAGACGCAACCCAGACGCAACCCAGACGCAACCCAGACGCAACCCAGACGCAACCCAGACGCAACCCAGACGCAACCCAGACGCAACCCAGACGCAACCCAGACGCAACCCAGACGCAACCCAGACGCAACCCAGACGCAACCCAGACGCAACCCAGACGCAACCCAGACGCAACCCAGACGCAACCCAGACGCAACCCAGACGCAACCCAGACGCAACCCAGACGCAACCCAGACGCAACCCAGACGCAACCCAGACGCAACCCAGACGCAACCCAGACGCAACCCAGACGCAACCCAGACGCAACCCAGACGCAACCCAGACGCAACCCAGACGCAACCCAGACGCAACCCAGACGCAACCCAGACGCAACCCAGACGCAACCCAGACGCAACCCAGACGCAACCCAGACGCAACCCAGACGCAACCCAGACGCAACCCAGACGCAACCCAGACGCAACCCAGACGCAACCCAGACGCAACCCAGACGCAACCCAGACGCAACCCAGACGCAACCCAGACGCAACCCAGACGCAACCCAGACGCAACCCAGACGCAACCCAGACGCAACCCAGACGCAACCCAGACGCAACCCAGACGCAACCCAGACGCAACCCAGACGCAACCCAGACGCAACCCAGACGCAACCCAGACGCAACCCAGACGCAACCCAGACGCAACCCAGACGCAACCCAGACGCAACCCAGACGCAACCCAGACGCAACCCAGACGCAACCCAGACGCAACCCAGACGCAACCCAGACGCAACCCAGACGCAACCCAGACGCAACCCAGACGCAACCCAGACGCAACCCAGACGCAACCCAGACGCAACCCAGACGCAACCCAGACGCAACCCAGACGCAACCCAGACGCAACCCAGACGCAACCCAGACGCAACCCAGACGCAACCCAGACGCAACCCAGACGCAACCCAGACGCAACCCAGACGCAACCCAGACGCAACCAAGACGCAACCCAGACGCAACCCAGACGCAACCAAGACGCAACCCAGACGCAACCCAGACGCAACCCAGACGCAACCCAGACGCAACCCAGACGCAACCAAGACGCAACCCAGACGCAACCCAGACGCAACCCAGACGCAACCCAGACGCAACCCAGACGCAACCCAGACGCAACCCAGACGCAACCCAGACGCAACCCAGAATATGTTCAATTCCGCGTAGAGATGGCGCTATTCTTCCCGATTATGTTCAATTCCGTGTAGAGAGTGTCCTATTCTTACGGAATATGTTCAATTCCGCGTAGTGAGGGCGCTATTCTTCCCGATTATGTTCAATTCCGGGTAGAGAGGGTCCTATTCTTACGGAATAAGTTCAATTCCGCGTAGAGAGGGCTCTATTCTTCCCGATTATGTTCAATTCCGGGTAGGGAGTGTCCTATTCTTACGGAATATGTTCAATTCCGCGTAGTGAGGGCGCTATTCTTCCCGATTATGTTCAATTCCGGGTAGAGAGGGTCCTATTCTTACGGAATATGTTCTACTACAGGTATAGATGGCGCTATTCTTCTTGATTATGAACTATTCCGTGTATTGAGGTCGCTATTCTTCCCAATAATGTTCAATTCCGGGTAGAGAGGGTCCCATTCGTACGCAATAAGTTCAATTGCTTTTATACAGTGTGCTATTCTTCCCGATTATGTTCAATTACGCGTAGAGAGGGCGCTATTCTTCCCGATTATGTTCAATTCCGGGTTGAGAGGGAGCTATTCTTCTGGAATACGTTCAATTCCGAGTATAGAGGGCGCTATTCTTCCCGATTATGTTCAATTCCTGGTAGAGAGGGTCCTATTCTTCCCGATTATATTCAATTCCGTGTAGAAAGGTACCTATTCTACCGGAATATGTTCTACTACGGGTATAGATGGCGCTATTCTTCCTGATTATGAACTATTCCGGGTAGAGAGGGCGCTATTCTTCCCGATTATGTTCAATTCCGGGTAGGGAGGGTCCTATTCTTACGGAATATGCTCAATTCCGCGTAGAGAGGGCGCTATTCTTCCCGATTATGTTCAATTCCGGGTAGGGAGGGTCCTATTGTTACGGAATATGTTCTACTACGGGTATAGATGGCGCTATTCTTCTTGATTATGAACTATTCCGTGTATTGAGGTCGCTATTCTTCCCAATTATGTTCAATTCCGGGTAGAGAGGGTCCCATTCGTACGCAATAAGTTCAATTGCTTTTATACAGTGCGCTATTCTTCCCGATTTTGTTCATTTCCGCGTAGAGAGGGCGCTATTCTTCCCGATTATGTTCAATTCCGGGTTGAGAGGGAGCTATTCTTCCGGAATACGTTCAATTCCGCGTATAGAGGGCGCTATTCTTCCCGATTATGTTCAATTCCTGGTAGAGAGGGTCCTATTCTTCCCGATTATATTCAATTCCGTGTAGAAAGGTACCTATTCTACCGGAATATGTTCTACTACGGGTATAGATGGCGCTATTCTTCCTGATTATGAACTATTCCGGTTAGAGAGGGCGCTATTCTTCCCGATTATGTTCAATTCCGGGTACGGAGGGTCCTATTCTTACGGAATATGTTCAATTCCGCGTAGGGAGGGAGCTATTCTTCCGTAATATGTTCAATTCCGCGTAGAGAGGGCGCTATTCTTCCCGATTATGTTCAATTCCGGGTAGAGAGGGTCCTATTCTTCCCGATTATATTCAATTCCGTGTAGAAAGGTACCTATTCTACCGGAATATGTTCTACTACGGGTATAGATGGCGCTATTCTTCCTGATTATGAACTATTCCTGGTAGAGAGGGCGCTATTCTTCCCGATTATGTTCAATTCCGGGTAGAGAGGGTCCTATTCTTCCCGATTATATTCAATTCCGTGTAGGAAGGGTCCTATTCTTACGGAATATGTTCAATTCCGCGTAGAGAGGGCGCTATTCTTCCCGATTATGTTCAATTCCGGGTACAGAGGGCACTATTCTTACCGAATATGTTCAATTCTGGGCAGAGGTTCCTATTCTACGGGATATGTTCAATTCCGCGTAGAGATGGCGCTATTCTTCCCGATTATGTTCAATTCCGGGTAGGGAGGGTCCTATTCTTACGGAATATGTTCAATTCCGCGTAGAGAGGGAGCTATTCTTCCCGATTATGTTTAATTCCGGGTAGAGAGGGTCCTATTCTTACGGAATATGTTCAATTCCGCGTAGAGAGGGCGCTATTCTTCCCGATTATGTTCAATTCCGTGTAGAGAGGTACCAATTCTTCCGGAATATGTTCTACTACGGATATAGATGGCGCTATTCTTCCTGATTATGAACTATTCCGGGTAGAGAGGGCGCTATTCTTCCCGATTATGTTCAATTCCGGGTAGGGAGGTTCCTATTCTTACGGAATATGTTCAATTCCGCGTAGAGAGGGCGCTATTCTTCCCGATTATGTTCAATTCCGTGTAGGGAGGGTCCTATTCTTACGGAATATGTTCAATTCCGCGTAGAGAGGGCGCTATTCTTCCCGATTATGTTCAATTCCGGGTAGAGAGGGTCCTATTCTTACGGAATATGTTCAATTCCGCGTAGAGAGGGCGCTATTCTTCCCGATTATGTTCAATTCCGTGTAGAGAGGTACCAATTCTACCGGAATATGTTCTACTACGGGTATAGATGGCGCTATTCTTCCCGATTATGTTCAATTCCGCGTATAGAGGGCGCTATTCTTCCCGATTATGTTCAATTCCTGGTAGAGAGGGTCCTATTCTTCCCGATTATATTCAATTCCGTGTAGAAAGGTACCTATTCTACCGGAATATGTTCTACTACGGGTATAGATGGCGCTATTCTTCCTGATTATGAACTATTCCGGGTAGAGAGGGCGCTATTCTTCCCGATTATGTTCAATTCCGGGTAGGGAGGGTCCTATTCTTACGGAATATGTTCAATTCCGCGTAGGGAGGGAGCTATTCTTACGGAATATGTTCAATTCCGCGTAGAGAGGGCGCTATTCTTCCCGATTATGTTCAATTCCGGGTACAGAGGGCACTATTCTTACCGAATATGTTCAATTCTGGGCAGAGGTTCCTATTCTACGGGATATGTTCAATTCCGCGTAGAGATGGCGCTATTCTTCCCGATTATGTTCAATTCCGGGTAGGGAGGGTCCTATTCTTACGGAATATGTTCAATTCCGCGTAGAGAGGGCGCTATTCTTCCAGATTATGTTCAATTCCGGGTAGTTGGGGTCCTATTCTTCCCGATTATGTTCAATTCCGTGTAGTGAGGTACCTATTCTACCGGAATATGTTCTACTACGGGTATAGATGGCGCTATACTTCCTGATTATGAACTATTCCGGGTAGAGAGGTCGCTATTCTTCCCGATTATGTTCAATTCCGGGTAGGGAGGGTCCTATTCTTACGGAATATGTTCAATTCCGTGTATTGAGGTTGCTATTCTTCCCAATTATGTTCAATTCCGGGTAGAGAGGGTCCCATTCGTACGCAATAAGTTCTATTGCTTTTATACAGTGCGCTATTCTTCCCGATTATGTTCAATTCCGCGTAGAGAGGGCTCTATTCTTCCCGATTATGTTCAATTCCGGGTTGAGAGGGAGATATTCTTCCGGAATATGTTCAATTCCGCGTAGAGAGGCGCTATTCTTCCCGATTATGTTCAATTCCGGGTAGAGAGGGTCCTATTCTTCCCGATTATATTCAATTCCGTGTAGAAAGGTACCTATTCTACCGGAATATGTTCTATTACGGGTATAGATGGCGCTATTCTTCCTGATTATGAACTATTCCGGGTAGAGAGTGCTCTATTCTTCCCGATTATGTTCAATTCCGGGTAGGGAGGGTCCTATTCTTACGGAATATGTTCAATTCCGCGTAGAGAGGGCGCTATTCTTCCCGATTATGTTCAATTCCGGGTAGAGAGGGTCCTATTCTTACGGAATATGTTCAATTCCGCGTAGAGAGGGTCCTATTCTTCCCGATTATGTTCAATTCCGTGTAGAGAGGTACCTATTCTACCGGAATATGTTCTACTACGGGTATAGATGGCGCTATTCTTCCTGATTATGAACTATTCCGGGTAGAGAGGGCGCTATTCTTCCCGATTATGTTCAATTCCGGGTAGGGAGGGTCCTATTCTTACGGAATATGTTCAATTCCGCGTAGAGAGGGCGCTATTCTTCCCGATTATTTTCAATTCCGTGTAGAGAGGTACCAATTCTACCGGAATATGTTCTACTACGGGTATAGATGGCGCTATTCTTCCTGATTATGAACTATTCCGGGTAGAGAGAGCGCTATTCTTCCCGATTATATTCAATTCGGGGTAGAGATGGTCCTACTCGTACGCAATAAGTTCAATTGCGTGTATTGAGGGCGCCATTCTTACCGATTATGTGCAATTCCGGGTAGGGAGGGTCCTATTCTTACGGAATATGTTCAATTCCGCGTAGAGAGGGCGCTATTCTTCCCGACTATGTTCAATTCCGGGTAGTGGGGGTCCTATTCTTCCCGATTATGTTCAATTCCGTGTAGTGAGGTACCTATTCTACCGGAATATGTTCTACTACGGGTATAGATGGCGCTATACTTCCTGATTATGAACTATTCCGGGTAGAGAGGGCGCTATTCTTCCCGATTATGTTCAATTCCGGGTAGGGAGGGTCCTATTCTTACGGAATATGTTCAATTCCGTGTATTGAGGTTGCTATTCTTCCCAATTATGTTCAATTCCGGGTAGAGAGGGTCCCATTCGTACGCAATAAGTTCTATTGCTTTTATACAGTGCGCTATTCTTCCCGATTATGTTCAATTCCGCGTAGAGAGGGCTCTATTCTTCCCGATTATGTTCAATTCCGGGTTGAGAGGGAGATATTCTTCCGGAATATGTTCAATTCCGCGTAGAGAGGCGCTATTCTTCCCGATTATGTTCAATTCCGGGTAGAGAGGGTCCTATTCTTCCCGATTATATTCAATTCCGTGTAGAAAGGTACCTATTCTACCGGAATATGTTCTACTACGGGTATAGATGGCGCTATTCTTCCTGATTCTGAACTATTCCGGGTAGAGAGGGCGCTATTCTTCCCGATTATGTTCAATTCCGGGTAGGGAGGGTCCTATTCTTACGGAATATGTTGAATTCCGCGTAGAGAGGGCGCTATCCTTCCCGATTATGTTCAATTCCGGGTAGAGAGGGACCTATTCTTACGGAATATGTTCAATTCCGCGTAGAGAGGGCGCTATTCTTCCCGATTATGTTCAATTCCGAGTAGAGAGTTACCTATTCTACCGGAATATGTTCTACTACGGGTATAGACGGCGCTATTCTTCCTGATTATGAACTATTCCGGGTAGAGAGGGCGCTATTCTTCCCGATTATGTTCAATTCCGGGTAGGGAGGGTCCTATTCTTACGGAATATGTTCAATTCCGCGTAGAGAGGGCGCTATTCTTCCCGATTATTTTCAATTCCGTGTAGAGAGGTACCAATTCTACCGGAATATGTTCTACTACGGGTATAGATGGCGCTATTCTTCCTGATTATGAACTATTCCGGGTAGAGAGAGCGCTATTCTTCCCGATTATATTCAATTCGGGGTAGAGATGGTCCTACTCGTACGCAATAAGTTCAATTGCGTGTATTGAGGGCGCCATTCTTACCGATTATGTTCAATTCCGGGTAGGGAGGGTCCTATTCTTACGGAATATGTTCAATTCCGCGTAGAGAGGGCGCTATTCTTCCCGATTATGTTCAATTCCGTGTAGAGAGGTACCAATTCTACAGGAATATGTTCTACTACGGGTATAGATGGCGCTATTCTTCCCGATTATGTTCAATTCCGCGTAGAGAGGGCGCTATTCTTCCCGATTATGTTCAATTCCGGGTTGAGATGGAGCTATTCTTCCGGAATATGTTCAATTCCGCGTAGAGAGAGCGCTATTCTTCCCGATTATGTTCAATTCCGGGTAGGGAGGGTCCTATTCTTACGGAATATGTTCAATTCCGCGTAGAGAGGGCGCTATTCTTCCCGATTATGTTCAATTCCGTGTAGAGAGGGTCCTATTCTTCCCGATTATATTCAATTCCGTGTAGAAAGGTACCTATTCTACCGGAATATGTTCTACTACGGGTATAGATGGCGCTATTCTTCCTGATTATGAACTATTCCGGGTAGAGAGGGCGCTATTCTTCCCGATTATGTTCAATTCCGGGTAGGGAGGGTCCTATTCTTACGGAATATGTTCAATTCCGCGTAGAGAGGGCGCTATTTTTCCCGATTATGTTCAATTCCGGGTAGGGAGGGTCCTATTGTTACGGAATATGTTCTACTACGGGTATAGATGGCGCTATTCTTCTTGATTATGAACTATTCCGTGTATTGAGGTCGCTATTCTTCCCAATTATGTTCAATTCCGGGTAGAGAGGGTCCCATTCGTACGCAATACGTTCAATTGCTTTTATACAGTGCGCTATTCTTCCCGATTATGTTCAATTCCGCGTAGAGAGGGCTCTATTCTTCCCGATTATGTTCAATTCCGGGTTGACAGGGAGCTATTCTTCCGGAATATGTTCAATTCCGCGTAGAGAGGCGCTATTCTTCCCGATTATGTTCACTTCCGGGTAGAGAGGGTCCTATTCTTCCCGATTATATTCAATTCCGTGTAGAAAGGTACCTATTCTACCGGAATATGTTCTACTACGGGTATAGATGGCGCTATTCTTCCTGATTATGAACTATTCCGGGTAGAGAGGGCGCTATTCTTCCCGATTATGTTCAATTCCGGGTAGGGAGGGTCCTATTCTTACGGAATATGTTGAATTCCGCGTAGAGAGGGCACTATTCTTCCCGATTATGTTCAATTCCGGGTAGAGAGGGTCCTATTCTTACGGAATATGTTCAATTCCGCGTAGAGAGGGTCCTATTCTTCCCGATTATGTTCAATTCCGTGTAGAGAGGTACCTATTCTACCGGAATATGTTCTACTACGGGTATAGACGGCGCTATTCTTCCTGATTATGAACTATTCCGGGTAGAGAGGGCGCTATTCTTCCCGATTATGTTCAATTCCGGGTAGGGAGGGTCCTATTCTTACGGAATATGTTCAATTCCGCGTAGAGAGGGCGCTATTCTTCCCGATTATTTTCAATTCCGTGTAGAGAGGTACCAATTCTACCGGAATATGTTCTACTACGGGTATAGATGGCGCTATTCTTCCTGATTATGAACTATTCCGGGTAGAGAGAGCGCTATTCTTCCCGATTATATTCAATTCGGGGTAGAGATGGTCCTACTCGTACGCAATAAGTTCAATTGCGTGTATTGAGGGCGTTATTCTTCCCGATTATGTTGAATTCCGGGTAGGGAGGGAGCTATTCTTCCGGAATATGTTCAATTCCGCGTAGAGAGGGCTCTATTCTTCCCGATTATGTTCAATTCCGTGTAGTGGGGGTCCTATTCTTCCCGATTATATTCAATTCCGTGTAGTGAGGTACCTATTCTACCGGAATATGTTCTACTACGGGTATAGATGGCGCTATACTTCCTGATTATGAACTATTCCGGGTAGAGAGGGCGCTATTCTTCCCGATTATGTTCAATTCCGGGTAGGGAGGGTCCTATTCTTACGGAATATGTTGAATTCCGCGTAGAGAGGGCGCTATTCTTCCCGATTATGTTCAATTCCGGGTAGAGAGGGACCTATTCTTACGGAATATGTTCAATTCCGCGTAGAGAGGGCGCTATTCTTCCCGATTATGTTCAATTCCGTGTAGAGAGGTACCTATTCTACCGGAATATGTTCTACTACGGGTATAGACGGCGCTATTCTTCCTGATTATGAACTATTCCGGGTAGAGAGGGCGCTATTCTTCCGGATTATGTTCAATTCCGGGTAGGGAGGGTCCTATTCTTACGGAATATGTTCAATTCCGCGTAGAGAGGGCGCTATTCTTCCCGATTATTTTCAATTCCGTGTAGAGAGGTACCAATTCTACCGGAATATATTCTACTACGGGTATAGATGGCGCTATTCTTCCTGATTATGAACTATTCCGGGTAGAGAGAGCGCTATTCTTCCCGATTATATTCAATTCGGGGTAGAGATGGTCCTACTCGTACGCAATAAGTTCAATTGCGTGTATTGAGGGCGCCATTCTTACCGATTATGTTCAATTCCGGGTAGGGAGGGTCCTATTCTTACGGAATATGTTCAATTCCGCGTAGAGAGGGCGCTATTCTTCCCGATTATGTTCATTTCCGTGTAGAGAGGTACCAATTCTACAGGAATATGTTCTACTACGGGTATAGATGGCGCTATTCTTCCCGATTATGTTCAATTCCGCGTAGAGGGGGCGCTATTCTTCCCGATTATGTTCAATTCCGGGTTGAGATGGAGCTATTCTTCCGGAATATGTTCAATTCCGCGTAGAGAGAGCGCTATTGTTCCCGACTATATTCAATTCCGGGTAGGGAGGGTCCTATTCTTACGGAATATGTTCAATTCCGCGTAGAGAGGGCGCTATTCTTCCCGATTATGTTCAATTCCGGGTAGAGAGGGTCCTATTCTTCCCGATTATATTCAATTCCGTGTAGAAAGGTACCTATTCTACCGGAATATGTTCTACTACGGGTATAGATGGCGCTATTCTTCCTGATTATGAACTATTCCGGGTAGAGAGGGCGCTATTCTTCCCGATTATGTTCAATTCCGGGTAGGGAGGGTCCTATTCTTACGGAATATGTTCAATTCCGCGTAGAGAGGGCGCTATTTTTCCCGATTATGTTCAATTCCGGGTAGGGAGGGTCCTATTCTTACGGAATATGTTCTACTACGGGTATAGATGGCGCTATTCTTCTTGATTATGAACTATTCCGTGTATTGAGGTCGCTATTCTTCCCAATTATGTTCAATTCCGGGTAGAGAGGGTCCCATTCGTACGCAATAAGTTCAATTGCTTTTATACAGTGCGCTATTCTTCCCGATTATGTTCAATTCCGCGTAGAGAGGGCTCTATTCTTCCCGATTATGTTCAATTCCGGGTTGAGAGGGAGCTATTCTTCCGGAATATGTTCAATTCCGCGTAGAGAGGCGCTATTCTTCCCGATTATGTTCAATTCCGGGTAGAGAGGGTCCTATTCTTCCCGATTATATTCAATTCCGTGTAGAAAGGTACCTATTCTACCGGAATATGTTCTACTACGGGTATAGATGGCGCTATTCTTCCTGATTATGAACTATTCCGGGTAGAGAGGGCGCTATTCTTCCCGATTATGTTCAATTCCGGGTAGGGAGGGTCCTATTCTTACGGAATATGTTGAATTCCGCGTAGAGAGGGCACTATTCTTCCCGATTATGTTCAATTCCGGGTAGAGAGGGTCCTATTCTTACGGAATATGTTCAATTCCGCGTAGAGAGGGTCCTATTCTTCCCGATTATGTTCAATTCCGTGTAGAGAGGTACCTATTCTACCGGAATATGTTCTACTACGGGTATAGATGGCGCTATTCTTCCTGATTATGAACTATTCCGGGTAGAGAGGGCGCTATTCTTCCGGATTATGTTCAATTCCGGGTAGGGAGGGTCCTATTCTTACGGAATATGTTCAATTCCGCGTAGAGAGGATGCTATTCTTCCCGATTATTTTCAATTCCGTGTAGAGAGGTACCAATTCTACCGGAATATATTCTACTACGGGTATAGATGGCGCTATTCTTCCTGATTATGAACTATTCCGGGTAGAGAGAGCGCTATTCTTCCCGATTATATTCAATTCGGGGTAGAGATGGTCCTACTCGTACGCAATAAGTTCAATTGCGTGTATTGAGGGCGCCATTCTTACCGATTATGTTCAATTCCGGGTAGGGAGGGTCCTATTCTTACGGAATATGTTCAATTCCGCGTAGAGAGGGCGCTATTCTTCCCGATTATGTTCATTTCCGTGTAGAGAGGTACCAATTCTACAGGAATATGTTCTACTACGGGTATAGATGGCGCTATTCTTCCCGATTATGTTCAATTCCGCGTAGAGGGGGCGCTATTCTTCCCGATTATGTTCAATTCCGGGTTGAGATGGAGCTATTCTTCCGGAATATGTTCAATTCCGCGTAGAGAGAGCGCTATTGTTCCCGACTATATTCAATTCCGGGTAGGGAGGGTCCTATTCTTACGGAATATGTTCAATTCCGCGTAGAGAGGGCGCTATTCTTCCCGATTATGTTCAATTCCGGGTAGAGAGGGTCCTATTCTTCCCGATTATATTCAATTCCGTGTAGAAAGGTACCTATTCTACCGGAATATGTTCTACTACGGGTATAGATGGCGCTATTCTTCCTGATTATGAACTATTCCGGGTAGAGAGGGCGCTATTCTTCCCGATTATGTTCAATTCCGGGTAGGGAGGGTCCTATTCTTACGGAATATGTTCAATTCCGCGTAGAGAGGGCGCTATTTTTCCCGATTATGTTCAATTCCGGGTAGGGAGGGTCCTATTCTTACGGAATATGTTCTACTACGGGTATAGATGGCGCTATTCTTCTTGATTATGAACTATTCCGTGTATTGAGGTCGCTATTCTTCCCAATTATGTTCAATTCCGGGTAGAGAGGGTCCCATTCGTACGCAATAAGTTCAATTGCTTTTATACAGTGCGCTATTCTTCCCGATTATGTTCAATTCCGCGTAGAGAGGGCTCTATTCTTCCCGATTATGTTCAATTCCGGGTTGAGAGGGAGCTATTCTTCCGGAATATGTTCAATTCCGCGTAGAGAGGCGCTATTCTTCCCGATTATGTTCAATTCCGGGTAGAGAGGGTCCTATTCTTCCCGATTATATTCAATTCCGTGTAGAAAGGTACCTATTCTACCGGAATATGTTCTACTACGGGTATAGATGGCGCTATACTTCCTGATTATGAACTATTTCGGGTAGAGAGGGCGCTATTCTTCCCGATTATGTTCAATTCCGGGTAGGGAGGGTCCTATTCTTACGGAATATGTTGAATTCCGCGTAGAGAGGGCGCTATTCTTCCCGATTATGTTCAATTCCGGGTAGAGAGGGACCTATTCTTACGGAATATGTTCAATTCCGCGTAGAGAGGGCGCTATTCTTCCCGATTATGTTCAATTCCGTGTAGAGAGGTACCTATTCTACCGGAATATGTTCTACTACGGGTATAGACGGCGCTATTCTTCCTGATTATGAACTATTCCGGGTAGAGAGGGCGCTATTCTTCCCGATTATGTTCAATTCCGGGTAGGGAGGGTCCTATTCTTACGGAATATGTTCAATTCCGCGTAGAGAGGGCGCTATTCTTCCCGATTATTTTCAATTCCGTGTAGAGAGGTACCAATTCTACCGGAATATGTTCTACTACGGGTATAGATGGCGCTATTCTTCCTGATTATGAACTATTCCGGGTAGAGAGAGCGCTATTCTTCCCGATTATATTCAATTCGGGGTAGAGATGGTCCTACTCGTACGCAATAAGTTCAATTGCGTGTATTGAGGGCGCCATTCTTACCGATTATGTTCAATTCCGGGTAGGGAGGGTCCTATTCTTACGGAATATGTTCAATTCCGCGTAGAGAGGGCGCTATTCTTCCCGATTATGTTCAATTCCGTGTAGAGAGGTACCAATTCTACAGGAATATGTTCTACTACGGGTATAGATGGCGCTATTCTTCCCGATTATGTTCAATTCCGCGTAGAGAGGGCGCTATTCTTCCCGATTATGTTCAATTCCGGGTTGAGATGGAGCTATTCTTCCGGAATATGTTCAATTCCGCGTAGAGAGAGCGCTATTCTTCCCGACTAAATTCAATTCCGGGTAGGGAGGGTCCTATTCTTACGGAATATGTTCAATTCCGCGTAGAGAGGGCGCTATTCTTCCCGATTATGTTCAATTCCGGGTAGAGAGGGTCCTATTCTTCCCGATTATATTCAATTCCGTGTAGAAAGGTACCTATTCTACCGGAATATGTTCTACTACGGGTATAGATGGCGCTATTCTTCCTGATTATGAACTATTCCGGGTAGAGAGGGCGCTATTCTTCCCGATTATGTTCAATTCCGGGTAGGGAGGGTCCTATTCTTACGGAATATGTTCAATTCCGCGTAGAGAGGGCGCTATTTTTCCCGATTATGTTCAATTCCGGGTAGGGAGGGTCCTATTGTTACGGAATATGTTCTACTACGGGTATAGATGGCGCTATTCTTCTTGATTATGAACTATTCCGTGTATTGAGGTCGCTATTCTTCCCAATTATGTTCAATTCCGGGTAGGGAGGGTCCTATTCTTACGGAATATGTTCAATTCCGCGTAGAGAGGGCGCTATTTTTCCCGATTATGTTCAATTCCGGGTAGGGAGGGTCCTATTGTTACGGAATATGTTCTACTACGGGTATAGATGGCGCTATTCTTCTTGATTATGAACTATTCCGTGTATTGAGGTCGCTATTCTTCCCAATTATGTTCAATTCCGGGTAGAGAGGGTCCCATTCGTACGCAATACGTTCAATTGCTTTTATACAGTGCGCTATTCTTCCCGATTATGTTCAATTCCGCGTAGAGAGGGCTCTATTCTTCCCGATTATGTTCAATTCCGGGTTGAGAGGGAGCTATTCTTCCGGAATATGTTCAATTCCGCGTAGAGAGGCGCTATTCTTCCCGATTATGTTCAATTCCGGGTAGAGAGGGTCCTATTCTTCCCGATTATATTCAATTCCGTGTAGAAAGGTACCTATTCTACCGGAATATGTTCTACTACGGGTATAGATGGCGCTATTCTTCCTGATTATGAACTATTCCGGGTAGAGAGGGCGCTATTCTTCCCGATTATGTTCAATTCCGGGTAGGGAGGGTCCTATTCTTACGGAATATGTTGAATTCCGCGTAGAGAGGGCACTATTCTTCCCGATTATGTTCAATTCCGGGTAGAGAGGGTCCTATTCTTACGGAATATGTTCAATTCCGCGTAGAGAGGGTCCTATTCTTCCCGATTATGTTCAATTCCGTGTAGAGAGGTACCTATTCTACCGGAATATGTTCTACTACGGGTATAGATGGCGCTATTCTTCCTGATTATGAACTATTCCGGGTAGAGAGGGCGCTATTCTTCCGGATTATGTTCAATTCCGGGTAGGGAGGGTCCTATTCTTACGGAATATGTTCAATTCCGCGTAGAGAGGGCGCTATTCTTCCCGATTATTTTCAATTCCGTGTAGAGAGGTACCAATTCTACCGGAATATGTTCTACTACGGGTATAGATGGCGCTATTCTTCCTGATTATGAACTATTCCGGGTAGAGAGAGCGCTATTCTTCCCGATTATATTCAATTCGGGGTAGAGATGGTCCTACTCGTACGCAATAAGTTCAATTGCGTGTATTGAGGGCGCCATTCTTACCGATTATGTTCAATTCCGGGTAGGGAGGGTCCTATTCTTACGGAATATGTTCAATTCCGCGTAGAGAGGGCGCTATTCTTCCCGATTATGTTCATTTCCGTGTAGAGAGGTACCAATTCTACAGGAATATGTTCTACTACGGGTATAGATGGCCCTATTCTTCCCGATTATGTTCAATTCCGCGTAGAGGGGGCGCTATTCTTCCCGATTATGTTCAATTCCGGGTTGAGATGGAGCTATTCTTCCGGAATATGTTCAATTCCGCGTAGAGAGAGCGCTATTGTTCCCGACTAAATTCAATTCCGGGTAGGGAGGGTCCTATTCTTACGGATTATGTTCAATTCCGCGTAGAGAGGGCGCTATTCTTCCCGATTATGTTCAATTCCGGGTAGAGAGGGTCCTATTCTTCCCGATTATATTCAATTCCGTGTAGAAAGGTACCTATTCTACCGGAATATGTTCTACTACGGGTATAGATGGCGCTATTCTTCCTGATTATGAACTATTCCGGGTAGAGAGGGCGCTATTCTTCCCGATTATGTTCAATTCCGGGTAGGGAGGGTCCTATTCTTACGGAATATGTTCAATTCCGCGTAGAGAGGGCGCTATTCTTCCCGATTATGTTCAATTCCGGGTAGGGAGGGTCCTATTGTTACGGAATATGTTCTACTACGGGTATAGATGGCGCTATTCTTCTTGATTATGAACTATTCCGTGTATTGAGGTCGCTATTCTTCCCAATTATGTTCAATTCCGGGTAGAGAGGGTCCCATTCGTACGCAATAAGTTCAATTGCTTTTATACAGTGCGCTATTCTTCCCGATTATGTTCAATTCCGCGTAGAGAGGGCTCTATTCTTCCCGATTATGTTCAATTCCGGGTTGAGAGGGAGCTATTCTTCCGGAATATGTTCAATTCCGCGTAGAGAGGCGCTATTCTTCCCGATTATGTTCAATTCCGGGTAGAGAGGGTCCTATTCTTCCCGATTATATTCAATTCCGTGTAGAAAGGTACCTATTCTACCGGAATATGTTCTACTACGGGTATAGATGGCGCTATACTTCCTGATTATGAACTATTCCGGGTAGAGAGGGCGCTATTCTTCCCGATTATGTTCAATTCCGGGTAGGGAGGGTCCTATTCTTACGGAATATGTTCAATTCCGCGTAGGGAGGGTCCTATTCTTACGGAATATGTTGAATTCCGCGTAGAGAGGGCACTATTCTT
>CAKKNJ020000009.1:0-15022 GCA_918808275.2 Dolichovespula sylvestris | reverse complement strand
CTCTTACTCAGAATCGAAGATATTCTATGAGAAAAGGACTCACTCTACCCAGAATCGAATATAATCTGTAAGAATATAGCTCTCTCTACACAGAACTGGATATATTCATGAGAATAGTGCCCACTCTACTCAAAATCCATGATATTCGGTGAGAAAAGAGCCCACTCTACTCAGAATCGAATATAATCTGTAAGAATAGGGATCTCTCTACACAGAATTGAATATATTCTTGATAATATGGCCCACACTACTCAGAATCGAAGATATTCGCTGGGAACAGGGCCCTCTTACTCAGAATCGAAGATTTTCGGTGAGAATAAGGCCCTTTTACTCAGAATCGAAGATATTCTATAAGAAAAGGGCTCACTCTACCCAGAATCGAATATAATCTGTAAGGATAGGGATTTCTCTACACACAATTGAACATATTCTTGAGAATAGTGTCCACACAACTCAGAATAGAAGATATTCGGTGAGAATAGGGCACTCTCTACCCAGAATTGGATGTATTCGGTGGAAATAGTTCCCACTCAACTCAGAATAGAAGATATTCGGTGAGAATAGTGCTCTCTATACTCAGAATCAAAGATATTCGGTGAGAATACGGCCCTCTTACTCAGAGTCAAAGATATTCGGTGAGAATACGGCCCTCTTACTCAGAATCGAAGATATTCTATGAGAAAAGGGCTCACTCTGCCCATAATCAAATATAATCTGTAAGAAAAAGGATTTCTCTACACTGAATTGAATATATTTTTGAGAATAGGGCCCACACTACTCAGAATAGAAGATATTCGGTGAGAAAACGGCCCTCTTACTCAGAATCGAAGATATTAGGTGAGAATAAGGCCCTATTACTTAGAATCGGAGATATTCTATGAGAAAAGGGCTCACTCTACCCAGAATCGAATATAATCTGTAAGAATTGGGATCTCTCTACACAGAATTGAATATATTCTTGAGAATAGGGCCCACACTACTCAGAATAGAAGATATTCGGTGAGAATAGTGCTCTCTATACTCAGAATCAAGGATATTCGGTGAGAATACGGCCCTCTTACTCAGAATCGAAGATATTCGGTGAGAATACGGCCCTCTTACTCAGAATCGAAGATATTCTATGAGAAAAGGGCTCACTCTACCCATAATCGAATATAATCTGTAAGAATAGGGATCTCTCTACACAGAATTGATATATTCTTGATAATATGGCCCACACTACTCAGAATCGAAGATATTCGGTGAGAATAGAGATCTCTCGACCCAGAATTGAATATATTCGTGAGAATGTGACACACTCAAGTCAGAAGCGAAGATATTACGGTGGGAATAAGGCCCTCACTACACAGAATCGAAGATATTCGGTGAGAATAGTGCTCTCTATACACAGAATCAAGGATATTCGGTGAGAATACGGCCCTCATACTCAGAATCGATTATATTCGGTGAGAATACGGCCCACTTACTCAGAATCGAAGATATTCTATGAGAAAAGGGCTCACTCTGCCCATAAACGAATATAATCTGTAAGAATAGTGATCTCTCTACTCAGAATTGAATATATTTTTGAGAATAGGGCCCACACCACTCAGGATAGAAGATATTCGGTGAGAATAGGGCACTCTCTACCCAGAATTGAATGTATTCGATGGAAATAATGCCCACTCAACTCAGAATAGAAGATATTCGGTGAGAATAGTGCTCTCTATACTCAGAATCAAAGATATTCGGTGAGAAAACGGCCCTCTTACTCAGAATCGAAGATATTAGGTGAGAATAAGGCCCTATTACTCAGAATCGAAGATATTCTATGAGAAAAGGGCTCACTCTACCCAGAATCGAATATAATCTGTAAGAATAGGGATTTCTCTACACAGAATTGAATATATTCTTGAGAATAGTGCCCACACTACTCAGAATAGAAGATATTCGGTGAGAATAGTGCTCTCTATATTCAGAATCAAGGATATTCGGTGAGAATACGGCCCTCTTACTCAGAATAGAAGATATTCGGTGAGAATAAGGACCTATTACTCAGAATAGAAGATATTCTATGAGAAAAGGGCTCACTCTACCCAGAATCGAATATAATCTGTAAGAATAGGGCTCTATCGGCACGCAGTTGAACATATTCTTGAGAATAGTGTCCACACTACACAGAATAGAAGATATTCGGTGACAATAGGGCTCCCTATACTCAGAATCAAAGATATTCATTGAGAATACGGTCCTCTTACTCAGAATCGAAGATATTCGATGAGAATAAGGCCCTCTTACTCAGAATCGAAGATATTCTATGAGAAAAGGGCTCACTCTACCCATAATCGAATATAATCTGTAAGAATAGGGATCTCTCTACACAGAATTGAATATATTCTTGAGAATAGGGCCCACACTACTCAGAATAGAAGATATTCGGTGAGAATAGTGCTCTCTATACTCAGAATCAAGGATATTCGGTGAGAATACGGCCCTCTTACTCAGAATCGAAGATATTCGTTGAGAATACGGCCCTCTTACTCAGAATCGAAGATATTCTATGAGAAAAGGGCTCACTCTGCCCATAATCAAATATAATCTGTAAGAATAGGGATTTCTCTACACAGAATTGAATATATTCTTGAGAATAGTGCCCACACTACACAGAATAGAAGATATTCGGTGAGAATAGTGCTCTCTATACTCAGAATCAAGGATATACGGTGAGAATACGGCCCTCTTACTCAGAATCGAAGATATTCGGTGAGAATACGGCCCTCTTACTCAGAATCGAAGATATTCTATGAGAAAAGGGCTCACTCTGCCCAGAATCGAATATAATCTCTAAGAATAGTGATCTCTCTACACAGAATTGAATATATGCATGGGAATAGGGCCCACACTACTAAGAATCGAAAATATTCGGTGACAATAGGGCTCCCTATACTCAGAATCGAAGATATTCGCTGGGAACAGGGCCCTCTTACTCAGAATCGAAGATATTCTATGAGAAAAGGGCTCACTCTAACCAGAATTGAATATAATCTGTAAGAATATAGCTCTCTCTACACAGAACTGGATATATTCATGAGAATAGTGCCCACTCTACTCAAAATCCATGATATTCGGTGAGAAAAGAGCCCACTCTACTCAGAATCGAATATATTCGGTGAGAATAGAGCTCTATCTACCCAGAATTGAATATATTCGGTGGGAATAGTGCCCACTCAACTCGGAATAGAAGATATTTGGTGAGAATAGTGCTCTCTATACTCAGAAACGTAATTAGTATGTGAGTATACGGCCCTCTTACTCAGAATCGAAGATATTCGATGAGAAAAGGGCTCACTCCGCCCATAATCGAATATAATCTGTAAGAATAGTGATCTCTCTGCACAGAATTGAATATATGCATGGGAATAGGGCCCACACTACTCAGAATCGAAAATATTCGGTGACAATAGGGCTCCCTATACTCAGAATCGAAGATATTCGCTGGGAACAGGGCCCTCTTACTCAGAATCGAAGATATTCGGTGAGAATAAGGCCCTTTTACTCAGAATCGAAGATATTCTATGAGAAAAGGGCTCACTCTACCCAGAATCGAATATAATCTGTAAGAATAGGGATCTCTCTACACAGAATTGATATATTCTTGATAATATGGCCCACACTACTCAGAATCGAAGATATTCGGTGAGAATAGAGATCTCTCGACCCTGAAATGAATATATTCGTGAGAATGTGACACACTCAAGTCAGAAGCGAAGATATTACGGTGGGAATAGGGCCCTCACTACACAGAATCGAAGATATTCGGTGAGAATAGTGCTCTCTATACACAGAATCAAAGATATTCGGTGAGAATACGGCCCTCTTACTCAGAATCGAAGATATTCTATGAGAAAAGGGCTCACTCTGCCCATAATCAAATATAATCTGTAAGAATAGGGATTTCTCTACACAGAATTGAATATATTCTTGAGAATAGTGCCCACACTACTCAGAATAGAAGATATTCGGTGAGAATAGTGCTCTCTATACTCAGAATCAAGGATATTCGGTGTGAATACGGCCCTCTTACTCAGAATCGAAGATATTCGGTGAGAATACGGCCCTCTTACTCAGAATCGAAGATATTCTATGAGAAAAGGGCTCACTCTACCCAGAATTGAATATAATCTGCAAGGATAGTTGATTTCTCTACACACAATTGAACATATTCTTGAGAATAGTGACCACACTACTCAGAATAGAAGTTATTCGGTGAGAATAGGGCACTCTCTACCCAGAATTGAATGTATTCGGTGGAAATAGTGCCCACTCAACTCAGAATAGAATATATTTGGTGAGAATAGTGCTCTCTATACTCAGAATCAAAGATATTCGGTGAGAAAACGGCCCTCTTACTCAGAATCGAAGATATTAGGTGACAATAAGGCCCTATTACTCAGAATCGAAGATATTCTATGAGAAAAGGGCTCACTCTACCCAGAATCGAATATAATCTGTAAGAATAGGGATTTCTCTACACAGAATTGAATATATTCTTGAGAATAGTGCCCACACTACTCAGAATAGAAGATATTCGGTGAGAATAGTGCTCTCTATACTCAGAATCAAGGATATTCGGTGAGAATACAGCCCTCTTACTCAGAATCGATGATATTCGGTGAGAATACGGCCCACTTACTCAGAATCGAAGATATTCTATGAGAAAAGGGCTCACTCTGCCCATAATCGAATATAATATGTAAGAATAGTGATCTCTCTACTCAGAATTAAATATATTTTTGAGAATAGGGCCCACACCACTCAGGATAGAAGATATTTGGTGAGAATAGGGCACTCTCTACCCAGAATTGAATGTATTCGATGGAAATAATGCCCACTCAACTCAGAATAGAAGATATACGGTGAGAATAGTGCTCTCTATACTCAGAATCAAAGATATTCGGTGAGAAAACGGCCCTCTTACTCAGAATCGAAGATATTAGGTGAGAATAAGGCACTATTACTCAGAATCGAAGATATTCTATGAGAAAAGGGCTCACTCTACCCAGAATCGAATATAATCTGTAAGAATAGGGATTTCTCTACACAGAATTGAATATATTCTTGAGAATAGTGCCCACACTACTCAGAATAGAAGATATTCGTTGAGAATAGTGCTCTCTATACTCAGAATCAAGGATATTCGGTGAGAATACGGCCCTCTTACTCAGAATAGAAGATATTCGGTGAGAATAAGGACCTATTACTCAGAATAGAAGATATTCTATGAGAAAAGGGCTCACTCTACCCAGAATCGAATATAATCTGTAAGAATAGGGCTCTATCGGCACACAATTGAACATATTCTTGAGAATAGTGTCCACACTACTCAGAATAGAAGATATTCGGTGAGAATAGGGCTCCCTATACTCAGAATCAAAGATATTCATTGAGAATACGGTCCTCTTACTCAGAATCGAAGATATTCGATGAGAATAAGGCCCACTTACTCAGAATCGAAGATATTCTATGAGAAAAGCGCTCACTCTACCCATAATCGAAAATAATCTGTAAGAATAGGGATCTCTCTACACAGAATTGAATATATTCTTGAGAATAGGGCCCACACTACTCAGAATAGAAGATATTCGGTGAGAATAGTGCTCTCTATACTCAGAATCAAGGATATTCGGTGAGAAAACGGCCCTCTTACTCAGAATCGAATATATTCGGTGAGAATAAGGCCCTCTTGTTCAGAATCGAAGATATTCTATGAGAAAAGGGCTCACTCTACCCATAATCGAATATAATCTGTAAGAATAGGGATCTCTCTACACAGAATTGATATATTCTTGATAATATGGCCCACACTACTCAGAATCGAAGATATTCGGTGAGAATAGAGATCTCTCGACCCAGAATTGAATATATTCGTGAGAATGTGACACACTCAAGTCAGAAGCGAAGATATTACGGTGGGAATAGGGCCCTCACTACACAGAATCGAAGATATTCGGTGAGAAAAGGTCTCACTCTACCCATAATCGAATATAATCTGTAAGAATAGGGATCTCTCTACACAGAATTGAATATATTTTTGAGAATAGGGCCCACACTACTCAGAATAGATGATATTCGGTGAGAATAGTGCTCTCTATACTCAGAATCAAGGATATTCGGTGAGAATACGGCCCTCTTACTCAGAATCGAAGATATTCGGTGAGAATACGGCCCTCTTACTCAGAATCGAAGATATTCTATGAGAAAAGGGCTCACTCTACCCATAATCGAATATAATCTGTAAGAATAGGGATTTCTCTACACAGAAATGAAAATATTCTTGAGAATAGTGCCCACACTACTCAGAATCGAAAATATTCGGTGAGAATAGTGCTCTCTATACTCAGAATCAAGGATATTCGGTGAGAATGCGGCCCTCTTACTCAGAATCGATGATATTCGGTGAGAATACGGCCCTCTTACTCAGAATCGAAGATATTCTATGAGAAAAGGGCTCACTCTGCCCATAATCGAATATAATCTGTAAGAATAGGGATCTCTCTACACAGAATTGATATATTCTTGATAATATGGCCCACACTACTCAGAATCGAAGATATTCGGTGAGAATAGAGATCTCTCGACCCAGAATTGAATATATTCGTGAGAATGTGACACACTCAAGTCAGAAGCGAAGATATTACGGTGGGAATAGGGCCCTCACTACACAGAATCGAAGATATTCGGTGAGAATAGTGCTCTCTATACACAGAATCAAAGATATTCGGTGAGAATACGGCCCTCTTACTCAGAATCGAAGATATTCTATGAGAAAAGGGCTCACTCTGCCCATAATCAAATATAATCTGTAAGAATAGGGATTTCTCTACACAGAATTGAATATATTCTTGAGAATAGTGCCCACACTACTCAGAATAGAAGATATTCGGTGAGAATAGTGCTCTCTATACTCAGAATCAAGGATATTCGGTGAGAATACGGCCCTCTTACTCAGAATCGAAGATATTCGGTGAGAATACGGCCCTCTTACTCAGAATCGAAGATATTCTATGAGAAAAGGGCTCACTCTACCCAGAATCGAATATAATCTGTAAGGATAGTTGATTTCTCTACACACAATTGAACATATTCTTGAGAATAGTGACCACACTACTCAGAATAGAAGTTATTCGGTGAGAATAGGGCACTCTCTACCCAGAATTGAATGTATTCGGTGGAAATAGTGCCCACTCAACTCAGAATAGAATATATTTGGTGAGAATAGTGCTCTCTATACTCAGAATCAAAGATATTCGGTGAGAAAACGGCCCTCTTACTCAGAATCGAAGATATTAGGTGAGAATAAGGCCCTATTACTCAGAATCGAAGATATTCTATGAGAAAAGGGCTCACTCTACCCAGAATCGAATATAATCTGTAAGAATAGGGATTTCTCTACACAGAATTGAATATATTCTTGAGAATAGTGCCCACACTACTCAGAATCGAAAATATTCGGTGAGAATAGTGCTCTCTATACTCAGAATCAAGGATATTCGGTGAGAATACGGCCCTCTTACTCAGAATCGATGATATTCGGTGAGAATACGGCCCACTTACTCAGAATCGAAGATATTCTATGAGAAAAGGGCTCACTCTGCCCATAATCGAATATAATCTGTAAGAATAGTGATCTCTCTACACAGAATTGAATATATTTTTGAGAATAGGGCCCACACCACTCAGGATAGAAGATATTCGGTGAGAATAGGGCACTCTCTACCCAGAATTGAATGTATTCGATGGAAATAATGCCCACTCAACTCAGAATAGAAGATATTCGGTGAGAATAGTGCTCTCTATACTCAGAATCAAAGATATTCGGTGAGAAAACGGCCCTCTTACTCAGAATCGAAGATATTAGGTGAGAATAAGGCCCTATTACTCAGAATCGAAGATATTCTATGAGAAAAGGGCTCACTCTATCCAGAATCGAATATAATCTGTAAGAATAGGGATTTCTCTACACAGAATTGAATATATTCTTGAGAATAGTGCCCACACTACTCAGAATAGAAGATATTCGTTGAGAATAGTGCTCTCTATATTCAGAATCAAGGATATTCGGTGAGAATACGGCCCTCTTACTCAGAATAGAAGATATTCGGTGAGAATAAGGACCTATTACTCAGAATCGAAGATATTCTATGAGAAAAGGGCTCACTCTACCCATAATCGAATATAATCTGTAAGAATAGGGATCTCTCTACACAGAATTGAATATATTCTTGAGAATAGGGCCCACACTACTCAGAATAGAAGATATTCGGTGAGAATAGTGCTCTCTATACTCAGAATCAAGGATATTCGGTGAGAAAACGGCCCTCTTACTCAGAATCGAAGATATTCGGTGAGAATACGGCCCTCTTACTCAGAATCGAAGATATTCTATGAGAAAAGGGCTCACTCTACCCAGAATCGAATATAATCTGTAAGGATAGTTGATTTCTCTACACACAATTGAACATATTCTTGAGAATAGTGACCACACTACTCAGAATAGAAGTTATTCGGTGAGAATAGGGCACTCTCTACCCAGAATTGAATGTATTCGGTGGATATAGTGCCCACTCAACTCAGAATAGAAGATATACGGTGAGAATAGTGCTCTCTATACTCAGAATCAAAGATATTCGGTGAGAAAACGGCCCTCTTACTCAGAATCGAAGATATTAATTGAGAATAAGGCCCTCTTACTCAGAATCAAATATATTCTATGAGAAAAGGGCTCACTCTACACAGAATCGAATATAATCTGTAAGGATAGGGATTTCTCTACACACAATTGAACATATTCTTGAGAATAGTGTCCACACAACTCAGAAGAGAAGATATTCGGTGAGAATAGTGCACTCTCTACCCAGAATTGGATGTATTCAGTGGAAATAGTGCCCACTCAACTCGAAATAGAAGATATTCGGAGAGAATAGTGCTCTCTATACTCAGAATCGAAGATATTCGGTGAGAATAAGGCCCTTTTACTCAGAATCGAAGATATTCTATGAGAAAAGTGCTCACTCTACCCATAATCGAATATAATCTGTAAGAATAGGGATCTCTCTACACAGAATTGAATATATTTTTGAGAATAGGGCCCACACTACTCAGAATCGATGATATTCGGTGAGAAAAGAGCCCACTCTACTCAGAATCGAATATATTCGGTGAGAATAGAGCTCTATCTACCCAGAATTGAATATATTCGGTGGGAATATTGCCCACTCAACTCGGAATAGAAGATATTCGGGGAGAATAGTGCTCTCTATACTCAGAAACGTAATTAGTATGTGAGTATACGGCCCTCTTACTCAGAATCGAAGATATTCTATGAGAAAAGGGCTCACTCTGCCCATAATCGAATATAATCTGTAAGAATAGTGATCTCTCTACACAGAATTGAATATATTTTTGAGAATAGGGCCCACACCACTCAGGATAGAAGATATTCGGTGAGAATAGGGCACTCTCTACCCAGAATTGAATGTATTCGATGGAAATAGTGCCCACTCAACTCAGAATAGAAGATATTCGGTGAGAATAGTGCTCTCTATACTCAGAATCGAAGATATTCGGTGAGAATACGGCCCTCTTACTCAGAATCGAAGATATTCTATGAGAAAAGTGCTCACTCTGCCCCTAATCGAATATAATCTTTAAGAATAGTGATCTCTCTACACAGAATTGAATATATGCATGCGAATAGGGCCCACACTACTCAGAATCGAAAATATTCGGTGACAATAGGGCTCCCTATACTCAGAATCAAAGATATTCATTGAGAATACGGTCCTCTTACTCAGAATCGAAGATATTCGATGAGAATAAGGCCCTCTTACTCAGAATCGAAGATATTCTATGAGAAAAGGGCTCACTCTGCACATAATCAATTATAATCTGTAAGAATAGGGATTTCTCTACACAGAATTGAATATATTCTTGAGAATAGGTCGCACACTACTCAGAATCGAAGATATTCCATGAGAATAGGGCTCTCCATACTCAAAATCAGAGATATTCGGTGAGAATAAGGCCCTCTTTCTCAGAATCGAAGATATTCTATGAGAAAAGGGCTCACTCTGCCCATAATCAAATATAATCTGTAAGAATAGGGATTTCTCTACACAGAATTGAATATATGCATGGGAATAGGGCCCACACTACTCAGAATCGATGATATTCGGTGAGAAAAGAGCCCACTCTACTCAGAATCGAATATATTCGGTGAGAATAGAGCTCTATCTACCCAGAATTGAATATATTCGGTGGGAATAGTGCCCACTCAACTCGGAATAGAAGATATTCGGGGAGAATATTGCTCTCTATACTCAGAAACGTAATCAGTTTGTGAGTATACGGCCCTCTTACTCAGAATCGAAGATATTCTATGAGAAAAGGGCTCACTCTGCCCATAATCGAATATAATTTGTAAGAATAGTGATCTCTCTACACAGAATTGTATATATGCATGGGAATAGGGCCCACACTACTCAGAATCGAAAATATTCGGTGAGAATAGTGCTCTCTATACTCAGAATCAAAGATATTCGGTGAGAAAACGGCCCTCTTACTCAGAATCGAAGATATTCGGTGAGAATAAGGCCCTCTTACTCAGAATCGAAGATATTCTATGAGAAAAGGGCTCACTCTGCCCATAATCAAATATAATCTGTAAGAATAGGGATTTCTCTACACAGAATTGAATATATTTTTGAGAATAGGGCCCACACTACTCAGAATAGAAGATATTCGGTGAGAAAACGGCCCTCTTACTCAGAATCGAAGATATTAGGTGAGAATAAGGCCCTATTACTCAGAATCGAAGATATTCTATGAGAAAAGGGCTCACTCTACCCAGAATCGAATATAATCTGTAAGAATAGGGATTTCTCTACACAGAATTGAATATATTCTTGAGAATAGTGCCCACACTACTCAGAATAGAAGATATTCGTTGAGAATAGTGCTCTCTATACTCAGAATCAAGGATATTCGGTGAGAATACGGCCCTCTTACTCAGAATAGAAGATATTCGGTGAGAATAAGGACCTATTACTCAGAATAGAAGATATTCTATGAGAAAAGGGCTCACTCTACCCAGAATCGAATATAATCTGTAAGAATAGGGCTCTATCGGCACACAATTGAACATATTCTTGAGAATAGTGTCCACACTACTCAGAATAGAAGATATTCGGTGAGAATAGGGCTCCCTATACTCAGAATCAAAGATATTCATTGAGAATACGGTCCTCTTACTCAGAATCGAAGATATTCGATGAGAATAAGGCCCTCTTACTCAGAATCGAAGATATTCTATGAGAAAAGGGCTCACTCTACCCATAATCGAATATAATCTGTAAGAATAGGGATCTCTCTACACAGAATTGAATATATTCTTGAGAATAGGGCCCACACTACTCAGAATAGAAGATATTCGGTGAGAATAGTGCTCTCTATACTCAGAATCAAGGATATTCGGTGAGAAAACGGCCCTCTTACTCAGAATCGAATATATTCGGTGAGAATAAGGCCCTATTACTCAGAATCAAAGATATTCTATGAGAAAAGGGCTCACTCTACCCATAATCGAATATAATCTGTAAGAATAGGGATCTCTCTACACAGAATTGATATATTCTTGATAATATGGCCCACACTACTCAGAATCGAAGATATTCGGTGAGAATAGAGATCTCTCGACCCAGAATTGAATATATTCGTGAGAATGTGACACACTCAAGTCAGAAGCGAAGATATTACGGTGGGAATAGGGCCCTCACTACACAGAATCGAAGATATTCGGTGAGAAAAGGTCTCACTCTACCCATAATCGAATATAATCTGTAAGAATAGGGATCTCTCTACACAGAATTGAATATATTTTTGAGAATAGGGCCCACACTACTCAGAATAGATGATATTCGGTGAGAATATTGCTCTCTATACTCAGAATCAAGGATATTCGGTGAGAATACGGCCCTCTTACTCAGAATCGAAGATATTCGGTGAGAATACGGCCCTCTTACTCAGAATCGAAGATATTCTATGAGAAAAGGGCTCACTCTACCCAGAATCGAATATAATCTGTAAGGATAGTTGATTTCTCTACACACAATTGAACATATTCTTGAGAATAGTGACCACACTACTCAGAATAGAAGTTATTCGGTGAGAATAGGGCACTCTCTACCCAGAATTGGATGTATTCGGTGGAAATAGTGCCCACTCAACTCAGAATAGAATATATTTGGTGAGAATAGTGCTCTCTATACTCAGAATCAATGATATTCGGTGAGAAAACGGCCCTCTTATTCAGAATCGAAGATATTAGGTGAGAATAAGGCCCTATTACTCAGAATCGAAGATATTCTATGAGAAAAGGGCTCACTCTAACCAGAATCGAATATAATCTGTAAGAATAGGGATTTCTCTACACAGAAATGAAAATATTCTTGAGAATAGTGCCCACACTACTCAGAATCGAAAATATTCGGTGAGAATAGTGCTCTCTATACTCAGAATCAAGGATATTCGGTGAGAATGCGGCCCTCTTACTCAGAATCGAAGATATTCGGTGAGAATACGGCCCTCTTACTCAGAATCGAAGATATTCTATGAGAAAAGGGCTCACTCTGCCCATAATCGAATATAATCTGTAAGAATAGGGATCTCTCTACACAGAATTGATATATTCTTGATAATATGGCCCACACTACTCAGAATCGAAGATATTCGGTGAGAATAGAGATCTCTCGACCCAGAATTGAATATATTCGTGAGAATGTGACACACTCAAGTCAGAAGCGAAGATATTACGGTGGGAATAGGGCCCTCACTACACAGAATCGAAGATATTCGGTGAGAATAGTGCTCTCTATACACAGAATCAAAGATATTCGGTGAGAATACGGCCCTCTTACTCAGAATCGAAGATATTCTATGAGAAAAGGGCTCACTCTGCCCATAATCAAATATAATCTGTAAGAATAGGGATTTCTCTACACAGAATTGAATATATTCTTGAGAATAGTGCCCACACTACTCAGAATAGAAGATATTCGGTGAGAATAGTGCTCTCTATACTCAGAATCAAGGATATTCGGTGAGAATACGGCCCTCTTACTCAGAATCGAAGATATTCGGTGAGAATACGGCCCTCTTACTCAGAATCGAAGATATTCTATGAGAAAAGGGCTCACTCTACCCAGAATCGAATATAATCTGTAAGGATAGTTGATTTCTCTACACACAATTGAACATATTCATGAGAATAGTGACCACACTACTCAGAATAGAAGTTATTCGGTGAGAATAGGGCACTCTCTACCCAGAATTGAATGTATTCGGTGGAAATAGTGCCCACTCAACTCAGAATAGAAGATATTCGGTGAGAATAGTGCTCTCTATACTCAGAATCAAAGATATTCGGTGAGAAAACGGCCCTCTTACTCAGAATCGAAGATATTAGGTGAGAATAAGGCCCTATTACTCAGAATCGAAGATATTCTATGAGAAAAGGGCTCACTCTACCCAGAATCGAATATAATCTGTAAGAATAGGGATTTCTCTACACAGAATTGAATATATTCTTGAGAATAGTGCCCACACTACTCAGAATAGAAGATATTCGGTGAGAATAGTGCTCTCTATACTCAGAATCAAGGATATTCGGTGAGAATACGGCCCTCTTACTCAGAATCGAAGATATTCGGTGAGAATACGCCCACTTACTCAGAATCGAAGATATTCTATGAGAAAAGGGCTCACTCTGCCCATAATCGAATATAATCTGTAAGAATAGTGATCTCTCTACTCAGAATTAAATATATTTTTGAGAATAGGGCCCACACCACTCAGGATAGAAGATATTCGGTGAGAATAGGGCACTCTCTACCCAGAATTGAATGTATTCGATGGAAATAGTGCCCACTCAACTCAGAATAGAAGATATTCGGTGAGAATAGTGCTCTCTATACTCAGAATCAAAGATATTCGGTGAGAAAACGGCCCTCTTACTCAGAATCGAAGATATTAGGTGAGAATAAGGCCCTATTACTCAGAATCGAAGATATTCTATGAGAAAAGGGCTCACTCTACCCAGAATCGAATATAATCTGTAAGAATAGGGATTTCTCTACACAGAATTGAATATATTCTTGAGAATAGTGCCCACACTACTCAGAATAGAAGATATTCGTTGAGAATAGTGCTCTCTATACTCAGAATCAAGGATATTCGGTGAGAATACGGCCCTCTTACTCAGAATAGAAGATATTCGGTGAGAATAAGGACCTATTACTCAGAATCGAAGATATTCTATGAGAAAAGGGCTCACTCTACCCATAATCGAATATAATCTGTAAGAATAGGGATCTCTCTACACAGAATTGAATATATTCTTGAGAATAGGGCCCACACTACTCAGAATAGAAGATATTCGGTGAGAATAGTGCTCTCTATACTCAGAATCAAGGATATTCGGTGAGAAAACGGCCCTCTTACTCAGAATCGAATATATTCGGTGAGAATAAGGCCCTATTACTCAGAATCGAAGATATTCTATGAGAAAAGGGCTCATTCTACCCATAATCGAATATAATCTGTAAGAATAGGGATCTCTCTACACAGAATTGATATATTCTTGATAATATGGCCCACACTACTCAGAATCGAAGATATTCGGTGAGAATAGAGATCTCTCGACCCAGAATTGAATATATTCGTGAGAATGTGACACACTCAAGTCAAAAGCGAAGATGTTACGGTGGGAATAAGGCCCTCACTACACAGAATCGAAGATATTCGGTGAGAAAAGGTCTCACTCTACCCATAATCGAATATAATCTGTAAGAATAGGGATCTCTCTACACAGAATTGAATATATTTTTGAGAATAGGGCCCACACTACTCAGAATAGAAGATATTCGGTGAGAATAGTGCTCTCTATACTCAGAATCAAGGATATTCGGTGAGAATACGGCCCTCTTAC
>CAKKNJ020000008.1:0-85217 GCA_918808275.2 Dolichovespula sylvestris | reverse complement strand
CCCTCTCAACCCGGAATTGAACATAATCGGAAAGAATAGCGCCCTCTCTACGCGGAATTGAACATAATCGGGAAGAATAGCGCACTGTATAAAAGCAATTGAACTTATTGCGTACGAATGAGACCCTCTCTACACGGAATTGAACATAATTGGGAAGAATAAGGACCTCAATACACGGAATTGAACATATTCCGTAAGAATAGGACACTCCCTACCCGGAATTGAACATAATCGGTAAGAATGGCGCTCTCAATAAACGCAATTGAACTTATTGCGTACGAGTAGGACCATCTCTACCCCGAATTGAATATAATCGGGAAGAATAGCGCTCTCTCTACGCGGAATTGAACATATTCCGGAAGAATAGATCCCTCCCTACCCGGAATTGAACATAATCGAGAAGAATAGCGTCCTCTCTACCCGGAATAGTTCATAATCAAAAAGAATAGCGCCATCTATACCCGTAGTAGAACATATTCCGGTAGAATAGGTACCTCTCTACACGTAATTGAACATAATCGGTAAGAATAGCGCCCTCTCTACGCGGAATTGAACATATTCCGTAAGAATAGGACTCTCTCTACCCGGAATTGAACATAATCAGGAAGAATAGCGCCCTCTCTACGCGAAATTGAACATATTCCGTAAGAATAGGACCCTCTCTACCCGGAATTGAACATAATCGGGAAGAATAGCGCCCTCTCTACGCGGAATTGAACATATTCCGTAAGAATACGACCCTCTCTACACGGAATTGAACATAATCGGGAAGAATAGGACCCTCTCTACACGGAATTGAACATAATCGGGAAGAATAGCGCCCCCTCTACGCGGAATTGAACATATTCCGTAAGAATAGGACCCTCACTACCCGGAATTGAACATAATCGGTAAGAATGGCGCCCTCAATACACGCAATTGAACTTATTGCGTACGAGTAGGACCCTCTCTCCCCCGAATTGAATATTGTCGGCAAGAATAGGATCCTCACTACTCGGAATTTAACGTAATCGGTAAGAATGGCGCCCTCAAAACACGCAATTGAACTTATTGCGTAAGAGTAGGACCCTCTCAACCACGAATTGAATATAATCGGGAAGAATAGCGTCCTCTCTACGCGGAATTGAACATATTCCGTAAGAATAGGATCCTCCCTACCCGGAATTGAACATAATCGGGAAGAATAACGCCCTCTCTACGCGGAATTGAACATATTCCGTAAGAATAGGACCCTTCCTACCCGGAATTGAACATAATCGGGAAGAATAGCGCCCTCTCTACGTGGAATTGAACATATTCCGTAAGAATAGGATCCTCCCTACCCGGAATTGAACATAATCGGCAAGAATAACGTGCTCTCTACGGGGAATTGAACATATTCCGAAAGAATAGCGCCCTCTCTACCCGGAATTGAACATAATCCGGAAGAATAGCGCCATCTCTACGCGGAATTGAACATATCCCGTAGAATAGGAACCTCTGCCCAGAATTGAACATATTCGGTAAGAATAGTGCCCTCTGTACCCGGAATTGAACATAATCGGGAAGAATAGCGCCCTCTCTACGCGGAATTGAACATATTCCGTAAGAATAGGACCCTCTCTACCCGGAATTGAACATAATCGGGAAGAATAGCGCCCTCTCTACGCGGAATAGAACATATTCCGTGAGAATAAGACCCTCCCTACCCGGAATTGAATATAGACGGGAAGAATAGCGCTCTCTCTACGCGGAATTGAACATATTCCGGAAGAATAGCTCCATCTCAACCCGGAATTGAACATAATCGGGAAGAATAGGCCCTCTCTACGCGGAATTGAACATAATCGGGAAGAATAGCGCCATCTATACCCGTAGTAGAACATATTCCGGTAGAATTTGTACCTATCTACACGGAATTGAACATAATCGGGAAGAATAGCGCCCACTCTACGCGGAATTGAACATAATCGGGAAGAATAGGACCCTCTCTACACGGAATTGAACATAATCGGGAAGAATAGGGCCCTCTCTACGCGGAATTGAACATATCCCGTAGAATAGGACCCTCTCTACCTAGAATTGAACATAATCGGGAAGAATAGCGCCCCCTCTACCCGGAATAGTTCATAATCAGGAAGAATAGCGCCATTTATACCCGTAGTAGAACATATTCCGGTAGCATAGGTACCTTTCTACACGGAATTGAATATAATCGGGAAGAATAGGACCCTCTCAACACGGAATTGAACATAATCGGGAAGAATAGCGCCCTCTCTACGCGGAATTGAACATAATCGGGAAGAATAGCGCACTGTATAAAAGCAATTGAACTTATTGCGTACGAATGAGACCCTCTCTACACGGAATTGAACATAATTGGGAAGAATAGGGACCTCAATACACGGAATTGAACATATTCCGTAAGAATAGGACACTCCCTACCCGGAATTGAACATAATCGGGAAGAATAGCGCCCTCTCTACGCGGAATTAAACATATTACGTAAGAATAGGACCCTCTCTACCCGGAATTGAACATAATCGGGAAGAATAGATCCCTCTCTACGCGGAATTGAACATATTCCGTAAGAATAGGACCCTCCCTACCCGGAATTGAACATAGTCGGGAAGAATAGCGCCCTCTCTACCCGGAATAGTTCATAATCAGGAAGAATAGCGCCATCTATACCCGTAGTGGAACATATTCCGGTAGCATAGGTACCTTTCTACACGGAATTGAATATAATCGGGAAGAATAGGACCCTCTCAACACGGAATTGAACATAATCGGGAAGAATAGCGAGCTCTCTACGCGGAATTGAACATATTCCGGAAGAATAGCTCCCTCTCAACACGGAATTGAACATAATCGGGAAGAATAGCGCCCTCTCTACGCGGAATTCAACATAATCGGGAAGAATAGCGCACTGTATAATAGCAATTGAACTTATTGCGTACGACTGGGACCCTCTCTACCCCGAATTGAATATAATTGGGAAGAATAGCGACCTCAATACACGGAATAGTTCATAATCAAGAAGAATAGCGCCATCTATACCCGTAGTAGAACATATTCCGTAAGAATAGGACCCTCTCTACCCGGAATTGAACATAATCGGGAAGAATAGCGCCCTCTCTACGCGGAATTGAACATATTCCGGAAGAATAGCTCCCTCCCTACCCGGAATTGAACATAATCGGGAAGAATAGCGTCCTCTCTACCCGGAATAGTTCATAATCAAAAAGAATAGCGCCATCTATACCCGTAGTAGAACATATTCCGGTAGAATAGGTACCTCTCTACACGTAATTGAACATAATCGGTAAGAATAGCGCCCTCTCTACGCGGAATTGAACATATTCCGTAAGAATAGGACTCTCTCTACCCGGAATTGAACATAATCGGGAAGAATAGCGCCCTCTCTACGCGAAATTGAACATATTCCGTAAGAATAGGACCCTCTCTACCCGGAATTGAACATAATCGGGAAGAATAGCGCCCTCTCTACGCGGAATTGAATATATTCCGTAAGAATACGACCCTCTCTACACGGAATTGAACATAATCGGGAAGAATAGGACCCTCTCTACACGGAATTGAACATAATCGGGAAGAATAGCGCCCTCTCTACGCGGAATTGAACATATCCCGTAGAATAGGACCCTCTCTACCTAGAATTGAACATAATCGGGAAGAATAGCGCCCCCTCTACGCGGAATTGAACATATTCCGTAAGAATATGACCCTCACTACCCGGAATTGAACATAATCGGTAAGAATGGCGCCCTCAATACACGCAATTGAACTTATTGCGTACGAGTAGGACCCTATCTCCCCCGAATTGAATATTGTCGGGAAGAATAGGACCCTCACTACTCGGAATTTAACGTAATCGGTAAGAATGGCGCCCTCAAAACACGCAATTGAACTTTTTGCGTACGAGTAGGACCCTCTCAACCCCGAATTGAATATAATCGGGAAGAATAGCGTCCTCTCTACGCGGAATTGAACATATTCCGTAAGAATAGGATCCTCCCTACCCGGAATTGAACATAATCGGGAAGAATAACGCCGCCTCTACGCGGAATTGAACATAATCGGGTAGAATAACTTGCTCTCTACCCGGAATTGAACGTAATCGGGAAGAATAGCGCCGTCTCTACGCGGAATTGAACATATTCCGTAAGAATAGGACCCTCTCTACCCGGAATTGAAAATAATCGGGAAGAATAGCGCCCTCTCTACGCGGAATTGAACATATTCCGTAAGAATAGGACCCTCTCTACCCGGAATTGAAAATAATCGGGAAGAATAGGACCCTCACTACCCGGAATTGAACATAATCGGTAAGAATGGCGCCCTCAATACACGCAATTGAACTTATTGCGTACGAGTAGGACCCTCTCTACCCGGAATTGAACATAATCGGGAAGAATAGCGCCCTCTCTACGCGGAATTGAACATAATCGCGAGGAATAGAGCCCTCTCTACGCGGAATTGAACATATTCCGTAAGAATAGGACCCTCTCTACCCGGAATTGAACATAATCGTGAAGAATAGCGCCCTCTCTACGCGGAATTGAACATATTCCGTAAGAATAGGACCCTCTCTACCCGGAATTGAAAATAATCGGGAAGAATAGGACCCTCACTACCCGGAATTGAACATAATCGGTAAGAATGGCGCCCTCAATACAGGCAATTGACCTTATTGCGTACGAGTAGGACCCTCTCTACCCCGAATTGAATATAATCGGGAAGAATAGGACACTCTCTACCCGGAATTGAACATAATCGGGAAGAATAGCGCCATCTCTACGCGGAATTGAACATAATCGCGAGGAATAGTGCCCTCTCTACGCGGAATTGAACATATTCCGTAAGAATAGGACCCTCTCTACCCGGAATTGAACATAATCGTGAAGAATAGCGCCCTCTCTACGCGGAATTGAACATATTCCGTAAGAATAGGACCCTCTCTACCCGGAATTGAAAATAATCGGGAAGAATTGCGCCTCTCTACGCGGAATTGAACATATTCCGTAAGAATAGGACCCTCTCTACCCGGAATTGAAAATAATCGGGAAGAATAGCGCCCTCTCTACCCGGAATAGTTCATAATCAGGAAGAATAGCGCCATCTATAACCGTAGTAGAACATATTCCGGTAGAATAGGGACCTCTCTACCCGGAATTGAACATAATCGGGAAGAATAGCTCACTCTCTACGCGGAATTGAACATATTCCGTATGAATAGGACCCACTCTACCCGGAGTTGAACATAATCGGGAAGAACAGCGCCCTCTCTACGCGGAATTGAACATATTCCGTAAGAATAGGACCCTCCCTACCCGGAATTGAACATAATCGGGAAGAATAGCGCCCACTCTACCCGGAATAGTTCATAATCAGGAAGAATAGCGCTATCTATACCCGTAGTAGAACATATTCCGGCAGAATAGGTACCTTTCTACACGGAATTGAATATAATCCGGTAGAATAGGGACCTCTCTACCCGGAATTGAACATAATCGGGAAGAATAGCGCCCTCTCTACGCGGAATTGAACATATTCCGGAAGAATAGCGCCCTCTCTACCCGGAATTGAACATAATCGGGAAGAATAGAGCCATCTCTACGCGGAATTGAACATATTCCGTAAGAATAGGACCCACTCTACCAGGAATTGAACATAATCGGGAAGAATAGCGCCCTCTCTACGCGGAATTGAACATATTCCGGAAGAATAGCGCCCTCTCTACACGGAGTTGAACATAATCGGGAAGAATAGCGCCATCTCTACGCGGAATTGAACATATTCGGGAGGAATGGCGCCCTCTCTACGCGGAATTGAACATATTCCGTAAGAATAGGACCCTCTCTACCCGGAATAGTTCATAATCAGGAAGAATAGCGCAATCTATACCCGTAGTAGAACATATTCCGGTAGAATAGGGACCTCTCTACACGGAATTGAACATAATCGGGAAGAATAGGACCCTCACTAACCGGAATTGAACATATTCCGTAAGAATAGGACCCTCTCTACCCGGAATTGAACATAATCGGGAAGAATAGGACCCTCACTACCCGGAATTGAACATAATCCGTATGAATGGCGCCCTCAATACAAGCAATTGAATTTATTGCGTACGAGTAGGACCCTCTCTACCCCGAATTGAATATAATCGGGAAGAATAGGACACTCTCTACCCGGAATTTAACATAATCGGGAAGAATAGCGCCCTCTCTACGCGGAAATGAACATATTCCGTAAGAATAGGGCCCTCCATACCCGGAATTGAACATAATCGGGAAGAATAGCGCCCTCTCTACGCGGAATTGAACATATTCCGTAAGAATAGGACCCTCTCTACCCGGAATTGAACATAATCGGGAAGAATAGCGTCCTCTCTACGCGGAATTGAACATAATCGGGAAGAATAGCGCCATCTCTACGCGTAATTGAACATATTCCGTAGAATAGGAACCTCTGCCCAGAATTGAACATATTCGGTAAGAATAGTGCCCTCTCTACCCGGAATTGAACATAATCGGGAAGAATAGCGCCCTCTCTACGCGGAATTGAACATAATCGCGAGGAATAGCGCCCTCTCTACGCGGAATTGAACATATTCCGTAAGAATAGGACCCTCTCTACCCGGAATTGAAAATAATCGGGAAGAATAGCGCCCTCTCTACCAGGAATAGTTCATAATCAGGAAGAATAGCGCCATCTATAACCGTAGTAGAACATATTCCGGTAGAATAGGGACCTCTCTACCCGGAATTGAACAAAATGGGGAAGAATAGCTCACTCTCTACGCGGAATTGAACATATTCCGTAAGAATAGGACCCACTCTACCCGGAGTTGAACATAATCGGGAAGAATAGCGCGCTCTCTACGCGGAATTGAACATATTCCGTAAGAATAGGACCCTCCCGACCCGGAATTGAACATAATCGGGAAGAATAGCGCCTTCTCTACCCGGAATAGTTCATAATCAGGAAGAATAGCGCCATCTATACCCGTAGTAGAACATATTCCGGTAGAATAGGTACCTTTCTACACGGAATTGAATATAATCCGGTAGAATAGGGACCTCTCTACCCGGAATTGAACATAATCGGGAAGAATAGCGCCCTCTCTACGCGGAATTGAACATATTCCGGAAGAATAGAGCCCTCTCTACCCGGAATTGAACATAATCGGGAAGAATAGCGCCCTCTCTACCCGGAATAGTTCATAATCAGGAAGAATAGCGCCATCTATACCCGTAGTAGAACATATTCCGGTAGAATAGGTACCACACTACACGGAATTGAACGTAATCGGGAAGAATAGGATCCTCACTACCCGGAATTGAACATAATCTGTATGAATGGCGCCCTCAATACAAGCAATTGAACTTATTGCGTACGAGTAGGACCCTCTCTACTCCGAATTGAATATAATCGGGAAGAATAGTACCCTCTCTACCAGGAATTGAACATAATCGGGAAGAATAGCGCACTCTCTACGCGGAATTGAACATATTCCGGAAGAATAGCGCCCTCTCTACCCGGAATTGAACATAATCGGGAAGAATAGCGCCATCTCTACCCGGAATAGTTCATAATCAGGAAGAATAGCGCCATCTATACCCGTAGTAGAACATATTCCGGTAGAATAGGTACCTCTCTACACGGAATTGAATATAATCGGGAAGAATAGGACCCTCTCTACCCGGAATTGAACATAATCGGGAAGAATAGCGCCCTCTCTACGCGGAATTGAACATATTCCGGAAGAATAGCGCCCTCTCTACCCGGAATTGAACATAATCGGGAAGAATAGCGCCCTCTCTACCCGGAATAGTTCATAATCAGGAAGAATAGCGCCATCTATACCCGTACTAGAACATATTCCGGTAGAATAGGTACCTCTCTACACGGAATTGAAGATAATCGGGAAGAATAGGACCCTCTCTACCCGGAATTGAACATAATCGGGAAGAATAGCGCCCCCCCTCTACGCGGAATTGAACATATTCCGTAAGAATAGGACCCTCTCTACCCGGAATTGAACATAATCGGGAAGAATAGCGCCCTCTCTACGCGGAATTGAACATATTCCGTATGAATAGGACCCTCCCTACCCGGAATTGAACATAATCGGGAAGAATAGCGCCCTCTCTACACGGAATAGTTCATAATCAGGAAGAATAGCCCCATCTATACCCGTAGTAGAACATATTCCGGTAGAATAGGGACCTCTCAACACGGAATTGAACATAATCGGGAAGAATAGGACCCTCACTACCCGGAATTGAACATAATCGGTAAGAATGGCGCCCTCAATACACGCAATTGAACTTATTGCGTACGAGTAGGAGCCTCTCTACCCCAAATTGAATATAATCGGGAAGAATAGGACCCTCACTACCCGGAATTGAACATAATCAATAAGAATGGCGCCCTCAATACACGCAATTGAACTTATTGCGTACGAGTAGGAAACTCTCTACCCGGGGTTGAACATAATCGGGAAGAATAGCGCCCTCTCTACGCGGAATTGAACATATTCCATAAGAATACGACCCTCTCTACCCGGAATTGAACATAATCAGGAAGAATAACGACCTCAATACACGGAATTGTACATATTCCGTAAGAATCGGACCCTCTCTACCCGGAATTGAACATATTCGGTAAGAATAGTGCCCTCTCTACCCGGAATTGAACATAATCGGGAAGAATAGCGCACTCTATACTCGGAATTGGACATATGCCGTAAGAATAGGACCCTCTCTACCCGGAATTGAAAATAATCGGGAAGAATAGCGCCGTCTCTACGCGGAATTGAACTTAATCGGGTAGAATAACTTGCTCTCTACCCGGAATTGAACATAATCGGGAAGAATAGCGCCATCTTTACGCGGAATTGAACATAATCGCGAGGAATAGCGCCCTCTCTACGCGGAATTGAACATATTCCGTAAGTAGAGCGCCCTCTCTACCCGGAATTGAACATAATCGGGAAGAATAGCGTCCTCTCTACGCGGAATTGAACATATTTTGTAAGATTAGGACCCTCTCTACCCGGAATTGAAAATAATCGGGAAGAATAGCGCCCTCTCTACGCGGAATTGAACATATTCCGTAAGAATAGGACCCTCCCTACCCGGAATTGAACATAATCGGGAAGAATAGCGCCCTCACTACACGGAATAGTTCATAATCAGGAAGAATAGCGCCATCTATACCCGTAGTAGAACATATTCCGGTAGAATAGGTACCTCTCTACACGGAATTGAACATAATCGGGAAGAATAGGATCCTCACTACCAGGAATTGAACATAATCTGTATAAATGGCGCCCTCAATACAAGCAATTGAACTTATTGCGTACGAGTAGGACCCTCTCTACCCCGGATTGAACATAATCGGGAAGAATAGCGCCCACTCTACGCGGAATTGAACATATTCCGTAAGAATACGACCCTCTCTACCTGGAATTGAACATAATCAGGAAGAATAGCGACCTCAATACACGGAATTGTACATATTCCGTAAGAATAGGACCCTGTCTACCCGGAATTGAACATAATCGGGAAGAATAGGACCCTCACTACCCGGAATTGAACATAATCCGTATGAATGGCGCCCTCAATACAAGCAATTGAACTTATTGCGTACGAGTAGGACCCTCTCTACCCCGAATTGAATATAATCGGGAAGAATAGGACACTCTCTACCCGGAATTGAACATAAGCGGGAAGAATAGCGCCCTCTCTACGCGGAAATGAACATATTCCGTAAGAATAGGGCCCCCCATACCCGGAATTGAACATAATCGCGAAGAATAGCGCCCTCTCTACGCGTAATTGAACATATTCCGTAGAATAGGAACCTCTGCCCAGAATTGAACATATTCGGTAAGAATAGTGCCCTCTCTACCCGGAATTGAACATAATCGGGAAGAATAGCGCACTCTATACTCGGAATTGGACATATGCCGTAAGAATTGGACCCTCTCTACACGGAATTGAACATAATCGGGAAAAATAGCGCCGCCTCTACGCGGAATTGAACATAATCGGTTAGAATAACTTGCTCTCTACCCGGAATTGAACATAATCGGGAAGAATAGCGCCGTCTCTACGCGGAATTGAACATAATCGCGAGGAATAGAGCCCTCTCTACGCGGAATTGAACATATTCCGTAAGAATAGGACCCTCTCTACCCGGAATTGAAAATAATCGGGAAGAATTGCGCCCTCTCTACGCGGAATTGAACATAATCCGTAAGAATAGGACCCTCTCTACCCGGAATTGAAAATAATCGGGAAGAATAGCGCCCTCTCTACCCGGAATAGTTCATAATCAGGAAGAATAGCGCCATCTATAACCGTAGTAGAACATATTCCGGTAGAATAGGGACCTCTCTACCAGGAATTGAACATAATCGGGAAGAATAGCTCACTCTCTACGCGGAATTGAACATATTCCGTATGAATAGGAACCACTCTACCCGGATTTGAACATAATCGGGAAGAACAGCGCCCTCTCTACGCGGAATTGAACATATTCCGTAAGAATAGGACCCTCCCTACCCGGAATTGAACATAATCGGGAAGAATAGCGCCCTCTCTACCCGGAATAGTTCATAATCAGGAAGAATAGCGCTATCTATACCCGTAGTAGAACATATTCCGGCAGAATAGGTACCTTTCTACACGGAATTGAATATAATCCGGTAGAATAGGGACCTCTCTACCCGGAATTGAACATAATCGGGAAGAATAGCGCCCTCTCTACGCGGAATTGAACATATTCCGGAAGAATAGCGCCCTCTCTACCCGGAATTGAACATAATCGGGAAGAATAGAGCCATCTCTACGCGGAATTGAACATATTCCGTAAGAATAGGACCCACTCTACCAGGAATTGAACATAATCGGGAAGAATAGCGCCCTCTCTACGCGGAATTGAATATATTCCGGAAGAATAGCGCCCTCTCTACACGGAGTTGAACATAATCGGGAAGAATAGCGCCATCTCTACGCGGAATTGAACATATTCGGGAGGAATGGCGCCCAATCTACGCGGAATTGAACATATTCCGTAAGAATAGGACCCTCTCTACCCGGAATTGAACATAATCGGGAAGAATAGCGCCCTCTCTACGCGGAATAGAACATATTCCGTAAGAATACGACCCTCTCTACCTGGAATTGAACATAATCAGGAAGAATAGCGACCTCAATACACGGAATTGTACATATTCCGTAAGAATAGGACACTCTCTACCCGGAATTGAACATAATCGGGAAGAATAGGACCCTCACTACCCGGAATTGAACATAATCCGTATGAATGTCGCCCTCAATACAAGCAATTGAACTTATTGCGTACGAGTAGGACCCTCTCTGCCCCGAATTGAATATAATCGGGAAGAATAGGACACTCTCCACCCGGAATTGAACATAATCGGGAAGATTAGCGCCATCTCTACGCGGAATTGAACATAATCGCGAGGAATAGAGCCCTCTCTACGCGGAATTGAACATATTCCGTAAGAATAGGACCCTCTCTACCCGGAATTGAACATAATCGTGAAGAATAGCGCCCTCTCTACAGGGAATTGAACATATTCCGTAAGAATAGGACCCTCTCTACCCGGAATTGAAAATAATCGGGAAGAATTGCGCCCTCTCTACGCGGAATTGAACATATTCCGTATGAATAGGACCCTCCCTACCCGGAATTGAACATAATCGGGAAGAATAGCGCCCTCACTACACGGAATAGTTCATAATCAGGAAGAATAGCGCCATCTATACCCGTAGTAGAACATATTCCGGTAGAATAGGTACCTCTCTACACGGAATTGAACATAATCGGGAAGAATAGGATCCTCACTACCAGGAATTGAACATAATCTGTATAAATGGCGCCCTCAATACAAGCAATTGAACTTATTGCGTACGAGTAGGACACTTTCTACCCCCAATTGAATATAATCGGGAAGAATAGGACACTCTCTACCCGGAATTGAACATAATCGGGAAGAATAGCGTCCTTTCTACGCGGAATTGAACATATTCCGGAAGAATAGCACCCTCTCTACGCGTAATTAAACATATTCCGTAGAATAGGAACCTCTGCCCAGAATTGAACATATTCGGTAAGAATAGTGCCCTCTCTACCCGGAATTGAACATAATCGGGAAGAATAGCGCACTCTATAATCGGAATTGGACATATGCCGTAAGAATAGGACCCTCTCTACCCGGAATTGAAAATAATCGGGAAGAACAGCGCCGTCTCTACGCGGAATTGAACTTAATCGGGTAGAATAACTTGCTCTCTACCCGGAATTGAACATAATCGGGAAGAATAGCGCCATCTCTACGCGGAATTGAACATAATCGCGAGGAATAGCGCCCTCTCTACGCGGAATTGAACATATTCCGTAAGTAGAGCGCCCTCTCTACCCGGAATTGAACATAATCGGGAAGAATAGCGTCCTCTCTACGCGGAATTGAACATATTTTGTAAGATTAGGACCCTCTCTACACGGAATTGAAAATAATCGGGAAGAATAGCGCCCTCTCTACGCGGAATTGAACATATTCCGTAAGAATAGGACCCTCCCTACCCGGAATTGAACATAATCGGGAAGAATAGCGCCCTCACTACCCGGAATAGTTCATAATCAGGAAGAATAGCGCCATCTATACCCGTAGTAGAACATATTCCGGTAGAATAGGTACCTCTCTACACGGAATTGAACATAATCGGGAAGAATAGGATCCTCACTACCAGGAATTGAACATAATCTGTATAAATGGCGCCCTCAATACAAGCAATTGAACTTATTGCGTACGAGTAGGACCCTCTCTACCCGGGTTTGAACATAATCGGGAAGAATAGCGCCCACTCTACGCGGAATTGAACATATTCCGTAAGAATACGACCCTCTCTACCTGGAATTGAACATAATCAGGAAGAATAGCGACCTCAATACACGGAATTGTACATATTCCGTAAGAATAGGACCCTCTCTACCCGGAATTGAACATAATCGGGAAGAATAGGACCCTCACTACCCGGAATTGAACATAATCTGTATGAATGGCGCCCTCAATACAAGCAATTGAACTTATTGCGTACGAGTAGGACCCTCTCTACCCCGAATTGAATATAATCCGGAAGAATAGGACACTCTCTACCCGGAATTGAACATAAGCGGGAAGAATAGCGCCCTCTCTACGCGGAAATGAACATATTCCGTAAGAATAGGGCCCCCCATACCCGGAATTGAACATAATCGGGAAGAATAGCGCCCTCTCTACGCGTAATTGAACATATTCCGTAGAATAGGAACCTCTGCCCAGAATTGAACATATTCGGTAAGAATAGTGCCCTCTCTACCCGGAATTGAACATAATCGGACAGAATAGCGCACTCTATACTCGGAATTGGACATATGCCGTAAGAATTGGACCCTCTCTACACGGAATTGAACATAATCGGGAAAAATAGCGCCGCCTCTACGCGGAATTGAACATAATCGGGTAGAATAACTTGCTCTCTACCCGGAATTGAACATAATCGGGAAGAATAGCGCCCTCTCTACGCGGAATTGAACATAATCGCGAGGAATAGAGCCCTCTCTACGCGGAATTGAACATATTCCGTAAGAATAGGACCCTCTCTACCCGGAATTGAACATAATCGTGAAGAATAGCGCCCTCTCTACGCGGAATTGAACATATTCCGTAAGAATAGGACCCTCTCTACCCGGAATTGAAAATAATCGGGAAGAATAGGACCCTCACTACCCGGAATTGAATATAATCGGGAAGAATAGGACCCTCTCTACCCGGAATTGAACATAATCGGGAAGAATAGCGCCCTCTCTACGCGGAAATGAACATATTCCGTAAGAATAGGGCGCCCCCTACCCGGAATTGAACATAATCGGGAAGAATAGCGCCCTCTCTACGCGGAATTGAACATATTCCGTAGAATAGGAACCTCTGCCCAGAATTGAACATATTCGGTAAGAATAGTGCCCTCTCTACCCGGAATTGAACATAATCGGGAAGAATAGCGCACTCTATACTCGGAATTGGACATATGCCGTAAGAATTGGACCCTCTCTACACGGAATTGAACATAATCGGGAAAAATAGCGCCGCCTCTACGCGGAATTGAACATAATCGGTTAGAATAACTTGCTCTCTACCCGGAATTGAACATAATCGGGAAGAATAGCGCCGTCTCTACGCGGAATTGATCATAATCGCGAGGAATAGAGCCCTCTCTACGCGGAATTGAACATATTCCGTAAGAATAGGACCCTCTCTACCCGGAATTGAACATAATCGTGAAGAATAGCGCCCTCTCTACGCGGAATTGAACATATTCCGTAAGAATAGGACCCTCTCTACCCGGAATTGAAAATAATCGGGAAGAATTGCGCCCTCTCTACGCGGAATTGAACATATTCCGTAAGAATAGGACCCTCTCTACCCGGAATTGAAAATAATCGGGAAGAATAGCGCCCTCTCTACCCGGAATAGTTCATAATCAGGAAGAATAGCGCCATCTATAACCGTAGTAGAACATATTCCGGTAGAATAGGGACCTCTCTACCCGGAATTGAACATAATCGGGAAGAATAGCTCACTCTCTACGCGGAATTGAACATATTCCGTAAGAATAGGACCCACTCTACCCGGAATTGAACATAATCGGGAAGAACAGCGCCCTCTCTACGCGGAATTGAACATATTCCGTAAGAATAGGACCCTCCCTACCCGGAATTGAACATAATCGGGAAGAATAGCGCCCTCTCTACCCGGAATAGTTCATAATCAGGAAGAATAGCGCTATCTATACCCGTAGTAGAACATATTCCGGCAGAATAGGTACCTTTCTACACGGAATTGAATATAATCCGGTAGAATAGGGACCTCTCTACCCGGAATTGAACATAATCGGGAAGAATAGCGCCCTCTCTACGCGGAATTGAACATATTCCGGAAGAATAGCGCCCTCTCTACCCGGAATTGAACATAATCGGGAAGAATAGAGCCATCTCTACGCGGAATTGAACATATTCCGTAAGAATAGGACCCACTCTACCAGGAATTGAACATAATCGGGAAGAATAGCGCCCTCTCTACGCGGAATTGAACATATTCCGGAAGAATAGCGCCCTCTCTACCCGGAATTGAACATAATCGGGAAGAATAGCGCCATCTCTACGCGGAATTGAACATATTCGGGAGGAATGGCGCCCAATCTACGCGGAATTGAACATATTCCGTAAGAATAGGACCCTCTCTACCCGGAATTGAACATAATCGGGAAGAATAGCGCCCTCTCTACGCGGAATAGAACATATTCCGTAAGAATACGACCCTCTCTACCTGGAATTGAACATAATCAGGAAGAATAGCGACCTCAATACACGCAATTGTACATATTCCGTAAGAATAGGACACTCTCTACCCGGAATTGAACATAATCGGGAAGAATAGGACCCTCACTACCCGGAATTGAACATAATCCGTATGAATGGCGCCCTCAACACAAGCAATTGAACTTATTGCGTACGAGTAGGACCCTCTCTGCCCCGAATTGAATATAATCGGGAAGAATAGGACACTCTCCACCCGGAATTGAACATAATCGGGAAGATTAGCGCCATCTCTACGCGGAATTGAACATAATCGCGAGGAATAGAGCCCTCTCTACGCGGAATTGAACATATTCCGTAAGAATAGGACCCTCTCTACCCGGAATTGAACATAATCGTGAAGAATAGCGCCCTCTCTACGCGGAATTGAACATATTCCGTAAGAATAGGACCCTCTCTACCCGGAATTGAAAATAATCGGGAAGAATTGCGCCCTCTCTACGCGGAATTGAACATATTCCGTAAGAATAGGACCCTCTCTACCCGGAATTGAAAATAATCGGGAAGAATAGCGCCCTCTCTACCCGGAATAGTTCATAATCAGGAAGAATAGCGCCATCTATAACCGTAGTAGAACATATTCCGGTAGAATAGGGACCTCTCTACCCGGAATTGAACATAATCGGGAAGAATAGCTCACTCTCTACGCGGAATTGAACATATTCCGTATGAATAGGACCCACTCTACCCGGAGTTGAACATAATCGGGAAGAATAGCGCCCTCTCTACGCGGAATTGAACATATTCCGTAAGAATAGGACCCTCCCTACCCGGAATTGAACATAATCGGGAAGAATAGCGCCCTCTCTACCCGGAATAGTTCATAATCAGGAAGAATAGCGCTATCTATACCCGTAGTAGAACATATTCCGGCAGAATAGGTACCTTTCTACACGGAATTGAATAGAATCCGGTAGAATAGGGACCTCTCTACCCGGAATTGAACATAATCGGGAAGAATAGCGCCATCTCTACCCGGAATTGAACATAATCGGGAATAATAGAGCCATCTCTACGCGGAATTGAACATATTCCGTAAAAATAAGACCCACTCTACGCGGACTTGAACATAATCGGGAAGAATAGCGCCCTCTCTACACGGAATTGAACATAATCGGGAAGAATAGCGCCATCTCTACGCGGAATTGAACATATTCGGGAGGAATGGCGCCCACTCTACGCGGAATTGAACATATTCCGTAAGAATAGGACCCTCTCTACCCGGAATTGAACATAATCGGGAAGAATAGCGCCCTCTCTACGCGGAATTGAACATATTCCGTAAGAATAAGACCCTCTCTACACGGAATTGAAAATAATCGGGAAGAATAGCTCACTCTCTACGCGGAATTGAACATATTCCGTAAGAATAGGACCCACTCTACCCGGAGTTGAAAATAATCGGGAAGAATAGCGCCCTCTCTACGCGGAATTGAACATATTCCGTAAGAATTAGACACTCCCTACACGGAATTGAACATAATCGAAAAGAATAGCGCCCTCTCTACACGGAATAGTTCATAATCAGGAAGAATAGCGCCATCTATACTCGTAGTAGAACATATTCCGGTAGAATAGGTACCTCTCTACCCGGAATTGAACATAATCTGTATAAATGGCGCCCTCAATACAAGCAATTGAACTTATTGCGTACGAGTAGGACCCTCTCTACCCGGAATTGAACATAATCGGGAAGAATAGCGCCCTCTCTACGCGGAATTGAACATATTCCGTAAGAATACGACCCTCTCTACCCGGAATTGAACATAATCGGGAAGAATAGCGACCTCAATACACGGAATTGTACATATTCCGTAAGAATAGGACCCTCTCTACCCGGAATTGAACATAATCGGGAAGAATAGGACCCTCACTACCCGGAATTGAACATAATCTGTATGAATGGCGCCCTCAATACAAGCAATTGAACTTATTGCGTACGAGTAGGACCCTCTCTACCCCGAATTGAATATAATCGGGAAGAATAGGACACTCTCTACCCGGAATTGAACATAATCGGGAAGAATAGCGCCCTCTCTACGCGGAAATGAACATATTCCGTAAGAATAGGGCCCCCCATACCCGGAATTGAACATAATCGGGAAGAATAGCGCCCTCTCTACGCGTAATTGAACATATTCCGTAGAATAGGAACCTCTGCCCAGAATTGAACATATTCGGTAAGAATAGTGCCCTCTCTACCCGGAATTGAACGTAATCGGGAAGAATAGCGCACTCTATACTCGGAATTGGACATATGCCGTAAGAATTGGACCCTCTCTACACGGAATTGAACATAATCGGGAAAAATAGCGCCGTCTCTACGCGGAAGTGAACATAATCGGGTAGAATAACTTGCTCTCTACCCGGAATTGAACATAATCCGTATGAATGGCGCCCTCAATACAAGCAATTGAACTTATTGCGTACGAGTAGGACCCACTCTACCCCGAATTGAATATAATCGGGAAGAATAGGACACTCTCCACCCGGAATTGAACATAATCGGGAAGATTAGCGCCATCTCTACGCGGAATTGAACATAATCGCGAGGAATAGAGCCCTCTCTACGCGGAATTGAACATATTCCGTAAGAATAGGACCCTCTCTACCCGGAATTGAACATAATCGTGAAGAATAGCGCCCTCTCTACGCGGAATTGAACATATTCCGTAAGAATAGGACCCTCTCTACCCGGAATTGAAAATAATCGGGAAGAATTGCGCCCTCTCTACGCGGAATTGAACATATTCCGTAAGAATAGGACCCTCTCTACCCGGAATTGAAAATAATCGGGAAGAATAGCGCCCTCTCTACCCGGAATAGTTCATAATCAGAAAGAATAGCGCCATCTATAACCGTAGTAGAACATATTCCGGTAGAATAGGGACCTCTCTACACGGAATTGAACAAAATCGGGAAGAATAGCTCACTCTATACGCGGAATTGAACATATTCCGTAAGAATAGGACCCACTCTACACGGAGTTAAACATAATCGGGAAGAATAGCGCCCTCTCTACGCGGAATTGAACATATTCCGTAAGAATAGGACACTCCCGACCCGGAATTGAACATAATCGGGAAGAATAGCGCCCTCTCTACCCGGAATAGTTCATAATCAGGAAGAATAGCGCCATCTATACCCGTAGTAGAACATATTCCGGTAGAATAGGTACTTTCTAAACGGAATTGAATATAATCCGGTAGAATAGGGACCTCTCTACCCGGAATTGAACATAATCGGGAAGAATAGCGCCCTCTCTACGCGGAATTGAACATATTCCGGAAGAATAACGCCCTCTCTACCCGGAATTGAACATAATCGGGAAGAATAGCGCCCTCTCTACCCGGAATAGTTTATAATCAGGAAGAATAGCGCCATCTGTACCCGTAGTAGAACATATTCCGGTAGAATAGGTACCTCACTACACGGAATTGAACATAATCGGGAAGAATAGGACCCTCACTACCCGGAATTGAACATAATCTGTATGAATGGCGCCCTCAATACAAGCAATTGAACTTATTGCGTACGAGTAGGACCCTCTCTACCCCGAATTGAATATAATCGGGAAGAATAGGACCCTCTCTACCAGGAATTGAACATAATCGGGAAGAATAGCGCACTCTCTACGCGGAATTGAATATATTCCGGAAGAATAGCGCCCTCTCTACCCGGAATTGAACATAATCGGGAAGAATAGCGCCATCTCTACCCGTAATAGTTCATAATCAGGAAGAATAGCGCCATCTATACCCGTAGTAGAACATATTCCGGTAGAATAGGTACCTCTCTACACAGAATTGATGATAATCGGGAAGAATAGGACCCTCTCTACCCGGAATTGAACATAATCGGGAAGAATAACGTGCTCTCTACGCGGAATTGAACATATTCCGGAAGAATAGCGCCCTCTCTACCCGGAATAGTTCATAATCAGGAAGAATAGCGCCATCTATACCCGTAGTAGAACATATTCCGGTAGAATAGGTACCTCTCTACACGGAATTGAACATAATCGGGAAGAATAGGACCCTCACTACCCGGAATTGAACATAAACCGTATGAATGGCGCCCTCAATACAAGCAATTGATCTTATTGCGTACGAGTAGGACACTCTCTACCCCCAATTGAATATAAGCGGGAAGAATAGGACACTCTCTACCCGGAATTGAACATAATCGGGAAGAATAGAGCCCTCTCTACACGGAAATGAACATATTCCGTAAGAATAGGGCCCTCCCTACCCGGAATTGAACATAATCGGGAAGAATAGCGCCCTCTCTACGCGGAAATGAACATATTCCGTAAGAATAGGACCCTCCCTACCCGGAATTGAACATATTCGGTAAGAATAGTGCCCTCTCTACCCGGAATTGAACATAATCGGGAAGAATAGCGCACTCTATACTCGGAATTGGACATATGCCGTAAGAATTGGACCCTCTCTACACGGAATTGAACATAATCGGGAAAAATAGCGCCGTCTCTACGCGGAATTGAACATAATCGGGTAGAATAACTTGCTCTCTACCCGGAATTGAACATAATCGGGAAGAATAGCGCCATCTCTACGCGGAATTGAACATAATCGCGAGGAATAGTGCCCTCTCTACGCGGAATTGAACATATTCCGTAAGAACAGGACCCTCTCTACCCGGAATTGAACATAATCGTGAAGAATAGCGCCCTCTCTACGCGGAATTGAACATATTCCGTAAGAATAGGACCCGCTCTACCCGGAATTGAGAATAATCGGGAAGAATTGCGCCCTCTCTACGCGGAATTGAACATATTCCGTAAGAATAGGACCCTCTCTACCCGGAATTGAAAATAATCGGGAAGAATATCGCCCTCTCTACCCGGAATAGTTCATAATCAGGAAGAATAGCGCCATCTATAACCGTAGTAGAACATATTCCGGTAGAATAGGGACCTCTCTACCCGGAATTGAACATAATCGGGAAGAATAGCTCACTCTCTACGCGGAATTGAACAAATTCCGTATGAATAGGACCCACTCTACCCGGAGTTGAACATAATCGGGAAGAATAGCGCCCTCTCTACGCGGAATTGAACATATTCCGTAAGAATAGGACCCTCCCTACCCGGAATTGAACATAATCGGGAAGAATAGCGCCCTCTCTACCCGGAATAGTTCATAATCAGGAAGAATAGCGCTATCTATACCCGTAGTAGAACATATTCCGGCAGAATAGGTACGTTTCTACACGGAATTGAATATAATCCGGTAGAATAGGGACCTCTCTACCCGGAATTGAACATAATCGGGAAGAATAGCGCCCTCTCTACGCGGAATTGAACATATTCCGGAAGAATAGCGCCCTCTCTACCCGGAATTGAACATAATCGGGAAGAATAGAGCCATCTCTACGCGGAATTGAACTTATTCCGTAAGAATAGGACCCACTCTACGCGGACTTGAACATAATCGGGAAGAATAGCGCCCTCTCTACGCGGAATTGAACATATTCCGGAAGAATAGCGCCCTCTCTACACGGAATTGAACATAATCGGGAAGAATAGCGCCCTCTCTACGCGGAATCTAACATAATAGGGATGAATAACGCACTGTATAAACGCAATTGTACTTATTGCGTACGAATGGGACACTCTCTACCACGAATTGAATATAATCGGGAAGAATAGCGTCCTCTCTACGCGGAATTGAACATATTCCGTAAGAATAGGGACCTCCCTACCCGGAATTGAACATAATCAGGAAGAATAGCGCCATATATACCCGTAGTAGAACATATTCCGGTAGAATAGGGACCACTCTGCCCAGAATTGAACATATTCCGTAAGAATAGGACCCTCTCTACCCGGAATTGAACATAATCGGGAAGAATGCGCCCTCTCTACGCGGAATTGAACATATTTCGTAAGAATAGGACCCTCCTACCCGGAATTGAACATAATCAGGAAGAATAGCGACCTCAATACACGGAATTGTACATATTCCTTAATAATAGGACCCTCTCTACCCGGAATTGAACATAATCGGGAAGAATAGGACCCTCACTACGCGGAATTGAACATAATCCGTATGAATGGCGCCCTCAATACAAGCAATTGAACTTATTGCTACGAGTAGGACACTCTCTACCCCCAATTGAATATAATCGGGAAGAATAGGACACTCTCTACCCGGAATTGAACATAATCGGGAAGAATAGCGTCCTTTCTACGCGGAATTGAACATATTCCGGAAGAATAGCACCCTCTCTACGCGTAATTAAACATATTCCGTAGAATAGGAACCTCTGCCCAGAATTGAACATATTCGGTAAGAATAGTGCCCTCTCTACCCGGAATTGAACATAATCGGGAAGAATAGCGCACTCTATAATCGGAATTGGACATATGCCGTAAGAATAGGACCCTCTCTACCCGGAATTGAAAATAATCGGGAAGAATAGCGCCGTCTCTACGCGGAATTGAACTTAATCGGGTAGAATAACTTGCTCTCTACCCGGAATTGAACATAATCGGGAAGAATAGCGCCATATCTACGCGGAATTGAACATAATCGCGAGGAATAGCGCCCTCTCTACGCGGAATTGAACATATTCCGTAAGTAGAGCGCCCTCTCTACCCGGAATTGAACATAATCGGGAAGAATAGCGTCCTCTCTACGCGGAATTGAACATATTTTGTAAGATTAGGACCCTCTCTACCCGGAATTGAAAATAATCGGAAGAATAGCGCCCTCTCTACGCGGAATTGAACATATTCCGTAAGAATAGGACCCTCCCTACCCGGAATTGAACATAATCGGGAAGAATAGCGCCCTCACTACCCGGAATAGTTCATAATCAGGAAGAATAGCGCCATCTATACCCGTAGTAGAACATATTCCGGTAGAATAGGTACCTCTCTACACGGAATTGAACATAATCGGGAAGAATAGGATCCTCACTACCAGGAATTGAACATAATCTGTATAAATGGCGCCCTCAATACAAGCAATTGAACTTATTGCGTACGAGTAGGACCCTCTCTACCCGGGATTGAACATAATCGGGAAGAATAGCGCCCACTCTACGCGGAATTGAACATATTCCGTAAGAATACGACCCTCTCTACCTGGAATTGAACATAATCAGGAAGAATAGCGACCTCAATACACGGAATTGTACATATTCCGTAAGAATAGGACCCTCTCTACCCGGAATTGAACATAATCGGGAAGAATAGGACCCTCACTACCCGGAATTGAACATAATCTGTATGAATGGCGCCCTCAATACAAGCAATTGAACTTATTGCGTACGAGTAGGACCCTCTCTACCCCGAATTGAATATAATCGGGAAGAATAGGACACTCTCTACCCGGAATTGAACATAATCGGGAAGAATAGCGCCCTCTCTACGCGGAAATGAACATATTCCGTAAGAATAGGGCCCCCCATACCCGGAATTGAACATAATCGGGAAGAATAGCGCCCTCTCTACGCGGAATTGAACATATTCCGTAGAATAGGAACCTCTGCCCAGAATTGAACATATTCGGTAAGAATAGTGCCCTCTCTACCCGGAATTGAACATAATCGGACAGAATAGCGCACTCTATACTCGGAATTGGACATATGCCGTAAGAATTGGACCCTCTCTACACGGAATTGAACATAATCGGGAAAAATAGCGCCGCCTCTACGCGGAATTGAACATAATCGGGTAGAATAACTTGCTCTCTACCCGGAATTGAACATAATCGGGAAGAATAGCGCCCTCTCTACGCGGAATTGAACATAATCGCGAGGAATAGAGCCCTCTCTACGCGGAATTGAACATATTCCGTAAGAATAGGACCCTCTCTACCCGGAATTGAACATAATCGTGAAGAATAGCGCCCTCTCTACGCGGAATTGAACATATTCCGTAAGAATAGGACCCTCTCTACCCGGAATTGAAAATAATCGGGAAGAATAGGACCCTCACTACCCGGAATTGAATATAATCGGGAAGAATAGGACACTCTCTACCCGGAATTGAACATAATCGGGAAGAATAGCGCCCTCTCTACGCGGAAATGAACATATTCCGTAAGAATAGGGCGCCCCATACCCGGAATTGAACATAATCGGGAAGAATAGCGCCCTCTCTACGCGTAATTGAACATATTCCGTAGAATAGGAACCTCTGCCCAGAATTGAACATATTCGGTAAGAATAGTGCCCTCTCTACCCGGAATTGAACATAATCGGGAAGAATAGCGCACTCTATACTCGGAATTGGACATATGCCGTAAGAATTGGACCCTCTCTACACGGAATTGAACATAATCGGGAAAAATAGCGCCGTCTCTACGCGGAATTGAACATAATCGGTTAGAATAACTTGCTCTCTACCCGGAATTGAACATAATCGGGAAGAATAGCGCCGTCTCTACGCGGAATTGATCATAATCGCGAGGAATAGAGCCCTCTCTACGCGGAATTGAACATATTCCGTAAGAATAGGACCCTCTCTACCCGGAATTGAACATAATCGTGAAGAATAGCGCCCTCTCTACGCGGAATTGAACATATTCCGTAAGAATAGGACCCTCTCTACCCGGAATTGAAAATAATCGGGAAGAATTGCGCCCTCTCTACGCGGAATTGAACATATTCCGTAAGAATAGGACCCTCTCTACCCGGAATTGAAAATAATCGGGAAGAATAGCGCCCTCTCTACCCGGAATAGTTCATAATCAGGAAGAATAGCGCCATCTATAACCGTAGTAGAACATATTCCGGTAGAATAGGGACCTCTCTACCCGGAATTGAACATAATCGGGAAGAATAGCTCACTCTCTACGCGGAATTGAACATATTCCGTAAGAATAGGACCCACTCTACCCGGAATTGAACATAATCGGGAAGAACAGCGCCCTCTCTACGCGGAATTGAACATATTCCGTAAGAATAGGACCCTCCCTACCCGGAATTGAACATAATCGGGAAGAATAGCGCCCTCTCTACCCGGAATAGTTCATAATCAGGAAGAATAGCGCTATCTATACCCGTAGTAGAACATATTCCGGCAGAATAGGTACCTTTCTACACGGAATTGAATATAATCCGGTAGAATAGGGACCTCTCTACCCGGAATTGAACATAATCGGGAAGAATAGCGCCCTCTCTACGCGGAATTGAACATATTCCGGAAGAATAGGGCCCTCTCTACCCGGAATTGAACATAATCGGGAAGAATAGAGCCATCTCTACGCGGAATTGAACATATTCCGTAAGAATAGGACCCACTCTACCAGGAATTGAACATAATCGGGAAGAATAGCGCCCTCTCTACGCGGAATTGAACATATTCCGGAAGAATAGCGCCCTCTCTACACGGAGTTGAACATAATCGGGAAGAATAGCGCCATCTCTACGCGGAATTGAACATATTCGGGAGGAATGGCGCCCAATCTACGCGGAATTGAACATATTCCGTAAGAATAGGACCCTCTCTACCCGGAATTGAACATAATCGGGAAGAATAGCGCCCTCTCTACGCGGAATAGAACATATTCCGTAAGAATACGACCCTCTCTACCTGGAATTGAACATAATCAGGAAGAATAGCGACCTCAATACACGGAATTGTACATATTCCGTAAGAATAGGACACTCTCTACCCGGAATTGAACATAATCGGGAAGAATAGGACCCTCACTACCCGGAATTGAACATAATCTGTATGAATGGCGCCCTCAATACAAGCAATTGAACTTATTGCGTACGAGTAGGACCCTCTCTGCCCCGAATTGAATATAATCGGGAAGAATAGGACACTCTCTACCCGGAATTGAACATAATCGGGAAGAATAGCGCCATCTCTACGCGGAATTGAACATAATCGCGAGGAATAGAGCCCTCTCTACGCGGAATTGAACATATTCCGTAAGAATAGGACCCTCTCTACCCGGAATTGAACATAATCGTGAAGAATAGCGCCCTCTCTACGCGGAATTGAACATATTCCGTAAGAATAGGACCCTCTCTACCCGGAATTGAAAATAATCGGGAAGAATTGCGCCCTCTCTACGCGGAATTGAACATATTCCGTAAGAATAGGACCCTCTCTACCCGGAATTGAAAATAATCGGGAAGAATAGCGCCCTCTCTACCCGGAATAGTTCATAATCAGGAAGAATAGCGCCATCTATAACCGTAGTAGAACATATTCCGGTAGAATAGGGACCTCTCTACCCGGAATTGAACATAATCGGGAAGAATAGCTCACTCTCTACGCGGAATTGAACATATTCCGTAAGAATAGGACCCACTCTACCCGGAGTTGAACATAATCGGGAAGAATAGCGCCCTCTCTACGCGGAATTGAACATATTCCGTAAGAATAGGACCCTCCCTACCCGGAATTGAACATAATCGGGAAGAATAGCGCCCTCTCTACCCGGAATAGTTCATAATCAGGAAGAATAGCGCTATCTATACCCGTAGTAGAACATATTCCGGCAGAATAGGTACCTTTCTACACGGAATTGAATAGAATCCGGTAGAATAGGGACCTCTCTACCCGGAATTGAACATAATCGGGAAGAATAGCGCCATCTCTACCCGGAATTGAACATAATCGGGAATAATAGAGCCATCTCTACGCGGAATTGAACATATTCCGTAAAAATAAGACCCACTCTACGCGGACTTGTACATAATCGGGAAGAATAGCGCCCTCTCTACACGGAATTGAACATAATCGGGAAGAATAGCGCCATCTCTACGCGGAATTGAACATATTCGGGAGGAATGGCGCCCACTCTACGCGGAATTGAACATATTCCGTAAGAATAGGACCCTCTCTACCCGGAATTGAACATAATCGGGAAGAATAGCGCCCTCTCTACGCGGAATTGAACATATTCCGTAAGAATAGGACCCTCTCTACACGGAATTGAAAATAATCGGGAAGAATAGCTCACTCTCTACGCGGAATTGAACATATTCCGTAAGAATAGGACCCACTCTACCCGGAGTTGAAAATAATCGGGAAGAATAGCGCCCTCTCTACGCGGAATTGAACATATTCCGTAAGAATTAGACACTCCCTACACGGAATTGAACATAATCGGAAAGAATAGCGCCCTCTCTACACGGAATAGTTCATAATCAGGAAGAATAGCGCCATCTATACTCGTAGTAGAACATATTCCGGTAGAATAGGTACCTCTCTACCCGGAATTGAACATAATCTGTATAAATGGCGCCCTCAATACAAGCAATTGAACTTATTGCGTACGAGTAGGACCCTCTCTACCCGGAATTGAACATAATCGGGAAGAATAGCGCCCTCTCTACGCGGAATTGAACATATTCCGTAAGAATACGACCCTCTCTACCCGGAATTGAACATAATCGGGAAGAATAGCGACCTCAATACACGGAATTGTACATATTCCGTAAGAATAGGACCCTCTCTACCCGGAATTGAACATAATCGGGAAGAATAGGACCCTCACTACCCGGAATTGAACATAATCTGTATGAATGGCGCCCTCAATACAAGCAATTGAACTTATTGCGTACGAGTAGGACCCTCTCTACCCCGAATTGAATATAATCGGGAAGAATAGGACACTCTCTACCCGGAATTGAACATAATCGGGAAGAATAGCGCCCTCTCTACGCGGAAATGAACATATTCCGTAAGAATAGGGCCCCCCATACCCGGAATTGAACATAATCGGGAAGAATAGCGCCCTCTCTACGCGTAATTGAACATATTCCGTAGAATAGGAACCTCTGCCCAGAATTGAACATATTCGGTAAGAATAGTGCCCTCTCTACCCGGAATTGAACGTAATCGGGAAGAATAGCGCACTCTATACTCGGAATTGGACATATGCCGTAAGAATTGGACCCTCTCTACGCGGAATTGAACATATCCCGTAGAATAGGACTCTCCCTACCCGGAATTGAACATAATCAGGAAGAATAGCGTGCACTCTACGCGGAATTGAACTTATTCCGTAAGAATGCGTCCCTCTCCACCACTGATTGAAAATAATCCGGAAGAATAGCGCCCTCTTTACACGGAATTGAACATATCCCGTAGAATAGTTACCTCTCTGCAAAGAACTGAATATTCGGTATGAATAGTGCCCACTATACACGGACTTGAACACATTCCGTAAGAATTGTGCACACTATGCCCGGAATTGTACTTATTTGGTACATAAGTCCTCCCTACATGGAATTGAACATAATCGGGAAGATTAGCGCACTCTATACTCGGAATTGGACATATGCCGTAAGAATTGGTCCCTCTCTACACGAAATTGAACATAATCTGGAAGAATTGAGTCCTCTCCACGCGGAATTGAACATATTCCGTAAGAATTGTGCCCTCTAAGCCCGGAATTGTACTTATTCGGTATAAAAAGTCCTCCCTACATGGAATTCAACATAATCGGGAAGAATAGTGCACTCTACACACGGAATTGGACATATACCGTAAGAATTGGATCCTCCCTACCCGGAATTGAACATAATCGGGAAGAATAGCGTGCTATCTACGCGGAATTGAACATATTCCGGAAGATTAGCGCCGTCTCTACCCGGAATTGAACATAATCGGGAAGAATAGCGCCATCTCTACGCGGAATTGAACATATTCTGGGTTGCGTCTGGGTTGCGTCTGGGTTGCGTCTGGGTTGCGTCTGGGTTGCGTCTGGGTTGCGTCTGGGTTGCGTCTGGGTTGCGTCTGGGTTGCGTCTGGGTTGCGTCTGGGTTGCGTCTGGGTTGCGTCTGGGTTGCGTCTGGGTTGCGTCTGGGTTGCGTCTGGGTTGCGTCTGGGTTGCGTCTGGGTTGCGTCTGGGTTGCGTCTGGGTTGCGTCTGGGTTGCGTCTGGGTTGCGTCTGGGTTGCGTCTGGGTTGCGTCTGGGTTGCGTCTGGGTTGCGTCTGGGTTGCGTCTGGGTTGCGTCTGGGTTGCGTCTGGGTTGCGTCTGGGTTGCGTCTGGGTTGCGTCTGGGTTGCGTCTGGGTTGCGTCTGGGTTGCGTCTGGGTTGCGTCTGGGTTGCGTCTGGGTTGCGTCTGGGTTGCGTCTGGGTTGCGTCTGGGTTGCGTCTGGGTTGCGTCTGGGTTGCGTCTGGGTTGCGTCTGGGTTGCGTCTGGGTTGCGTCTGGGTTGCGTCTGGGTTGCGTCTGGGTTGCGTCTGGGTTGCGTCTGGGTTGCGTCTGGGTTGCGTCTGGGTTGCGTCTGGGTTGCGTCTGGGTTGCGTCTGGGTTGCGTCTGGGTTGCGTCTGGGTTGCGTCTGGGTTGCGTCTGGGTTGCGTCTGGGTTGCGTCTGGGTTGCGTCTGGGTTGCGTCTGGGTTGCGTCTGGGTTGCGTCTGGGTTGCGTCTGGGTTGCGTCTGGGTTGCGTCTGGGTTGCGTCTGGGTTGCGTCTGGGTTGCGTCTGGGTTGCGTCTGGGTTGCGTCTGGGTTGCGTCTGGGTTGCGTCTGGGTTGCGTCTGGGTTGCGTCTGGGTTGCGTCTGGGTTGCGTCTGGGTTGCGTCTGGGTTGCGTCTGGGTTGCGTCTGGGTTGCGTCTGGGTTGCGTCTGGGTTGCGTCTGGGTTGCGTCTGGGTTGCGTCTGGGTTGCGTCTGGGTTGCGTCTGGGTTGCGTCTGGGTTGCGTCTGGGTTGCGTCTGGGTTGCGTCTGGGTTGCGTCTGGGTTGCGTCTGGGTTGCGTCTGGGTTGCGTCTGGGTTGCGTCTGGGTTGCGTCTGGGTTGCGTCTGGGTTGCGTCTGGGTTGCGTCTGGGTTGCGTCTGGGTTGCGTCTGGGTTGCGTCTGGGTTGCGTCTGGGTTGCGTCTGGGTTGCGTCTGGGTTGCGTCTGGGTTGCGTCTGGGTTGCGTCTGGGTTGCGTCTGGGTTGCGTCTGGGTTGCGTCTGGGTTGCGTCTGGGTTGCGTCTGGGTTGCGTCTGGGTTGCGTCTGGGTTGCGTCTGGGTTGCGTCTGGGTTGCGTCTGGGTTGCGTCTGGGTTGCGTCTGGGTTGCGTCTGGGTTGCGTCTGGGTTGCGTCTGGGTTGCGTCTGGGTTGCGTCTGGGTTGCGTCTGGGTTGCGTCTGGGTTGCGTCTGGGTTGCGTCTGGGTTGCGTCTGGGTTGCGTCTGGGTTGCGTCTGGGTTGCGTCTGGGTTGCGTCTGGGTTGCGTCTGGGTTGCGTCTGGGTTGCGTCTGGGTTGCGTCTGGGTTGCGTCTGGGTTGCGTCTGGGTTGCGTCTGGGTTGCGTCTGGGTTGCGTCTGGGTTGCGTCTGGGTTGCGTCTGGGTTGCGTCTGGGTTGCGTCTGGGTTGCGTCTGGGTTGCGTCTGGGTTGCGTCTGGGTTGCGTCTGGGTTGCGTCTGGGTTGCGTCTGGGTTGCGTCTGGGTTGCGTCTGGGTTGCGTCTGGGTTGCGTCTGGGTTGCGTCTGGGTTGCGTCTGGGTTGCGTCTGGGTTGCGTCTGGGTTGCGTCTGGGTTGCGTCTGGGTTGCGTCTGGGTTGCGTCTGGGTTGCGTCTGGGTTGCGTCTGGGTTGCGTCTGGGTTGCGTCTGGGTTGCGTCTGGGTTGCGTCTGGGTTGCGTCTGGGTTGCGTCTGGGTTGCGTCTGGGTTGCGTCTGGGTTGCGTCTGGGTTGCGTCTGGGTTGCGTCTGGGTTGCGTCTGGGTTGCGTCTGGGTTGCGTCTGGGTTGCGTCTGGGTTGCGTCTGGGTTGCGTCTGGGTTGCGTCTGGGTTGCGTCTGGGTTGCGTCTGGGTTGCGTCTGGGTTGCGTCTGGGTTGCGTCTGGGTTGCGTCTGGGTTGCGTCTGGGTTGCGTCTGGGTTGCGTCTGGGTTGCGTCTGGGTTGCGTCTGGGTTGCGTCTGGGTTGCGTCTGGGTTGCGTCTGGGTTGCGTCTGGGTTGCGTCTGGGTTGCGTCTGGGTTGCGTCTGGGTTGCGTCTGGGTTGCGTCTGGGTTGCGTCTGGGTTGCGTCTGGGTTGCGTCTGGGTTGCGTCTGGGTTGCGTCTGGGTTGCGTCTGGGTTGCGTCTGGGTTGCGTCTGGGTTGCGTCTGGGTTGCGTCTGGGTTGCGTCTGGGTTGCGTCTGGGTTGCGTCTGGGTTGCGTCTGGGTTGCGTCTGGGTTGCGTCTGGGTTGCGTCTGGGTTGCGTCTGGGTTGCGTCTGGGTTGCGTCTGGGTTGCGTCTGGGTTGCGTCTGGGTTGCGTCTGGGTTGCGTCTGGGTTGCGTCTGGGTTGCGTCTGGGTTGCGTCTGGGTTGCGTCTGGGTTGCGTCTGGGTTGCGTCTGGGTTGCGTCTGGGTTGCGTCTGGGTTGCGTCTGGGTTGCGTCTGGGTTGCGTCTGGGTTGCGTCTGGGTTGCGTCTGGGTTGCGTCTGGGTTGCGTCTGGGTTGCGTCTGGGTTGCGTCTGGGTTGCGTCTGGGTTGCGTCTGGGTTGCGTCTGGGTTGCGTCTGGGTTGCGTCTGGGTTGCGTCTGGGTTGCGTCTGGGTTGCGTCTGGGTTGCGTCTGGGTTGCGTCTGGGTTGCGTCTGGGTTGCGTCTGGGTTGCGTCTGGGTTGCGTCTGGGTTGCGTCTGGGTTGCGTCTGGGTTGCGTCTGGGTTGCGTCTGGGTTGCGTCTGGGTTGCGTCTGGGTTGCGTCTGGGTTGCGTCTGGGTTGCGTCTGGGTTGCGTCTGGGTTGCGTCTGGGTTGCGTCTGGGTTGCGTCTGGGTTGCGTCTGGGTTGCGTCTGGGTTGCGTCTGGGTTGCGTCTGGGTTGCGTCTGGGTTGCGTCTGGGTTGCGTCTGGGTTGCGTCTGGGTTGCGTCTGGGTTGCGTCTGGGTTGCGTCTGGGTTGCGTCTGGGTTGCGTCTGGGTTGCGTCTGGGTTGCGTCTGGGTTGCGTCTGGGTTGCGTCTGGGTTGCGTCTGGGTTGCGTCTGGGTTGCGTCTGGGTTGCGTCTGGGTTGCGTCTGGGTTGCGTCTGGGTTGCGTCTGGGTTGCGTCTGGGTTGCGTCTGGGTTGCGTCTGGGTTGCGTCTGGGTTGCGTCTGGGTTGCGTCTGGGTTGCGTCTGGGTTGCGTCTGGGTTGCGTCTGGGTTGCGTCTGGGTTGCGTCTGGGTTGCGTCTGGGTTGCGTCTGGGTTGCGTCTGGGTTGCGTCTGGGTTGCGTCTGGGTTGCGTCTGGGTTGCGTCTGGGTTGCGTCTGGGTTGCGTCTGGGTTGCGTCTGGGTTGCGTCTGGGTTGCGTCTGGGTTGCGTCTGGGTTGCGTCTGGGTTGCGTCTGGGTTGCGTCTGGGTTGCGTCTGGGTTGCGTCTGGGTTGCGTCTGGGTTGCGTCTGGGTTGCGTCTGGGTTGCGTCTGGGTTGCGTCTGGGTTGCGTCTGGGTTGCGTCTGGGTTGCGTCTGGGTTGCGTCTGGGTTGCGTCTGGGTTGCGTCTGGGTTGCGTCTGGGTTGCGTCTGGGTTGCGTCTGGGTTGCGTCTGGGTTGCGTCTGGGTTGCGTCTGGGTTGCGTCTGGGTTGCGTCTGGGTTGCGTCTGGGTTGCGTCTGGGTTGCGTCTGGGTTGCGTCTGGGTTGCGTCTGGGTTGCGTCTGGGTTGCGTCTGGGTTGCGTCTGGGTTGCGTCTGGGTTGCGTCTGGGTTGCGTCTGGGTTGCGTCTGGGTTGCGTCTGGGTTGCGTCTGGGTTGCGTCTGGGTTGCGTCTGGGTTGCGTCTGGGTTGCGTCTGGGTTGCGTCTGGGTTGCGTCTGGGTTGCGTCTGGGTTGCGTCTGGGTTGCGTCTGGGTTGCGTCTGGGTTGCGTCTGGGTTGCGTCTGGGTTGCGTCTGGGTTGCGTCTGGGTTGCGTCTGGGTTGCGTCTGGGTTGCGTCTGGGTTGCGTCTGGGTTGCGTCTGGGTTGCGTCTGGGTTGCGTCTGGGTTGCGTCTGGGTTGCGTCTGGGTTGCGTCTGGGTTGCGTCTGGGTTGCGTCTGGGTTGCGTCTGGGTTGCGTCTGGGTTGCGTCTGGGTTGCGTCTGGGTTGCGTCTGGGTTGCGTCTGGGTTGCGTCTGGGTTGCGTCTGGGTTGCGTCTGGGTTGCGTCTGGGTTGCGGCTGGGTTGCGTCTGGGTTGCGTCTGGGTTGCGTCTGGGTTGCGTCTGGGTTGCGTCTGGGTTGCGTCTGGGTTGCGTCTGGGTTGCGTCTGGGTTGCGTCTGGGTTGCGTCTGGGTTGCGTCTGGGTTGCGTCTGGGTTGCGTCTGGGTTGCGTCTGGGTTGCGTCTGGGTTGCGTCTGGGTTGCGTCTGGGTTGCGTCTGGGTTGCGTCTGGGTTGCGTCTGGGTTGCGTCTGGGTTGCGTCTGGGTTGCGTCTGGGTTGCGTCTGGGTTGCGTCTGGGTTGCGTCTGGGTTGCGTCTGGGTTGCGTCTGGGTTGCGTCTGGGTTGCGTCTGGGTTGCGTCTGGGTTGCGTCTGGGTTGCGTCTGGGTTGCGTCTGGGTTGCGTCTGGGTTGCGTCTGGGTTGCGTCTGGGTTGCGTCTGGGTTGCGTCTGGGTTGCGTCTGGGTTGCGTCTGGGTTGCGTCTGGGTTGCGTCTGGGTTGCGTCTGGGTTGCGTCTGGGTTGCGTCTGGGTTGCGTCTGGGTTGCGTCTGGGTTGCGTCTGGGTTGCGTCTGGGTTGCGTCTGGGTTGCGTCTGGGTTGCGTCTGGGTTGCGTCTGGGTTGCGTCTGGGTTGCGTCTGGGTTGCGTCTGGGTTGCGTCTGGGTTGCGTCTGGGTTGCGTCTGGGTTGCGTCTGGGTTGCGTCTGGGTTGCGTCTGGGTTGCGTCTGGGTTGCGTCTGGGTTGCGTCTGGGTTGCGTCTGGGTTGCGTCTGGGTTGCGTCTGGGTTGCGTCTGGGTTGCGTCTGGGTTGCGTCTGGGTTGCGTCTGGGTTGCGTCTGGGTTGCGTCTGGGTTGCGTCTGGGTTGCGTCTGGGTTGCGTCTGGGTTGCGTCTGGGTTGCGTCTGGGTTGCGTCTGGGTTGCGTCTGGGTTGCGTCTGGGTTGCGTCTGGGTTGCGTCTGGGTTGCGTCTGGGTTGCGTCTGGGTTGCGTCTGGGTTGCGTCTGGGTTGCGTCTGGGTTGCGTCTGGGTTGCGTCTGGGTTGCGTCTGGGTTGCGTCTGGGTTGCGTCTGGGTTGCGTCTGGGTTGCGTCTGGGTTGCGTCTGGGTTGCGTCTGGGTTGCGTCTGGGTTGCGTCTGGGTTGCGTCTGGGTTGCGTCTGGGTTGCGTCTGGGTTGCGTCTGGGTTGCGTCTGGGTTGCGTCTGGGTTGCGTCTGGGTTGCGTCTGGGTTGCGTCTGGGTTGCGTCTGGGTTGCGTCTGGGTTGCGTCTGGGTTGCGTCTGGGTTGCGTCTGGGTTGCGTCTGGGTTGCGTCTGGGTTGCGTCTGGGTTGCGTCTGGGTTGCGTCTGGGTTGCGTCTGGGTTGCGTCTGGGTTGCGTCTGGGTTGCGTCTGGGTTGCGTCTGGGTTGCGTCTGGGTTGCGTCTGGGTTGCGTCTGGGTTGCGTCTGGGTTGCGTCTGGGTTGCGTCTGGGTTGCGTCTGGGTTGCGTCTGGGTTGCGTCTGGGTTGCGTCTGGGTTGCGTCTGGGTTGCGTCTGGGTTGCGTCTGGGTTGCGTCTGGGTTGCGTCTGGGTTGCGTCTGGGTTGCGTCTGGGTTGCGTCTGGGTTGCGTCTGGGTTGCGTCTGGGTTGCGTCTGGGTTGCGTCTGGGTTGCGTCTGGGTTGCGTCTGGGTTGCGTCTGGGTTGCGTCTGGGTTGCGTCTGGGTTGCGTCTGGGTTGCGTCTGGGTTGCGTCTGGGTTGCGTCTGGGTTGCGTCTGGGTTGCGTCTGGGTTGCGTCTGGGTTGCGTCTGGGTTGCGTCTGGGTTGCGTCTGGGTTGCGTCTGGGTTGCGTCTGGGTTGCGTCTGGGTTGCGTCTGGGTTGCGTCTGGGTTGCGTCTGGGTTGCGTCTGGGTTGCGTCTGGGTTGCGTCTGGGTTGCGTCTGGGTTGCGTCTGGGTTGCGTCTGGGTTGCGTCTGGGTTGCGTCTGGGTTGCGTCTGGGTTGCGTCTGGGTTGCGTCTGGGTTGCGTCTGGGTTGCGTCTGGGTTGCGTCTGGGTTGCGTCTGGGTTGCGTCTGGGTTGCGTCTGGGTTGCGTCTGGGTTGCGTCTGGGTTGCGTCTGGGTTGCGTCTGGGTTGCGTCTGGGTTGCGTCTGGGTTGCGTCTGGGTTGCGTCTGGGTTGCGTCTGGGTTGCGTCTGGGTTGCGTCTGGGTTGCGTCTGGGTTGCGTCTGGGTTGCGTCTGGGTTGCGTCTGGGTTGCGTCTGGGTTGCGTCTGGGTTGCGTCTGGGTTGCGTCTGGGTTGCGTCTGGGTTGCGTCTGGGTTGCGTCTGGGTTGCGTCTGGGTTGCGTCTGGGTTGCGTCTGGGTTGCGTCTGGGTTGCGTCTGGGTTGCGTCTGGGTTGCGTCTGGGTTGCGTCTGGGTTGCGTCTGGGTTGCGTCTGGGTTGCGTCTGGGTTGCGTCTGGGTTGCGTCTGGGTTGCGTCTGGGTTGCGTCTGGGTTGCGTCTGGGTTGCGTCTGGGTTGCGTCTGGGTTGCGTCTGGGTTGCGTCTGGGTTGCGTCTGGGTTGCGTCTGGGTTGCGTCTGGGTTGCGTCTGGGTTGCGTCTGGGTTGCGTCTGGGTTGCGTCTGGGTTGCGTCTGGGTTGCGTCTGGGTTGCGTCTGGGTTGCGTCTGGGTTGCGTCTGGGTTGCGTCTGGGTTGCGTCTGGGTTGCGTCTGGGTTGCGTCTGGGTTGCGTCTGGGTTGCGTCTGGGTTGCGTCTGGGTTGCGTCTGGGTTGCGTCTGGGTTGCGTCTGGGTTGCGTCTGGGTTGCGTCTGGGTTGCGTCTGGGTTGCGTCTGGGTTGCGTCTGGGTTGCGTCTGGGTTGCGTCTGGGTTGCGTCTGGGTTGCGTCTGGGTTGCGTCTGGGTTGCGTCTGGGTTGCGTCTGGGTTGCGTCTGGGTTGCGTCTGGGTTGCGTCTGGGTTGCGTCTGGGTTGCGTCTGGGTTGCGTCTGGGTTGCGTCTGGGTTGCGTCTGGGTTGCGTCTGGGTTGCGTCTGGGTTGCGTCTGGGTTGCGTCTGGGTTGCGTCTGGGTTGCGTCTGGGTTGCGTCTGGGTTGCGTCTGGGTTGCGTCTGGGTTGCGTCTGGGTTGCGTCTGGGTTGCGTCTGGGTTGCGTCTGGGTTGCGTCTGGGTTGCGTCTGGGTTGCGTCTGGGTTGCGTCTGGGTTGCGTCTGGGTTGCGTCTGGGTTGCGTCTGGGTTGCGTCTGGGTTGCGTCTGGGTTGCGTCTGGGTTGCGTCTGGGTTGCGTCTGGGTTGCGTCTGGGTTGCGTCTGGGTTGCGTCTGGGTTGCGTCTGGGTTGCGTCTGGGTTGCGTCTGGGTTGCGTCTGGGTTGCGTCTGGGTTGCGTCTGGGTTGCGTCTGGGTTGCGTCTGGGTTGCGTCTGGGTTGCGTCTGGGTTGCGTCTGGGTTGCGTCTGGGTTGCGTCTGGGTTGCGTCTGGGTTGCGTCTGGGTTGCGTCTGGGTTGCGTCTGGGTTGCGTCTGGGTTGCGTCTGGGTTGCGTCTGGGTTGCGTCTGGGTTGCGTCTGGGTTGCGTCTGGGTTGCGTCTGGGTTGCGTCTGGGTTGCGTCTGGGTTGCGTCTGGGTTGCGTCTGGGTTGCGTCTGGGTTGCGTCTGGGTTGCGTCTGGGTTGCGTCTGGGTTGCGTCTGGGTTGCGTCTGGGTTGCGTCTGGGTTGCGTCTGGGTTGCGTCTGGGTTGCGTCTGGGTTGCGTCTGGGTTGCGTCTGGGTTGCGTCTGGGTTGCGTCTGGGTTGCGTCTGGGTTGCGTCTGGGTTGCGTCTGGGTTGCGTCTGGGTTGCGTCTGGGTTGCGTCTGGGTTGCGTCTGGGTTGCGTCTGGGTTGCGTCTGGGTTGCGTCTGGGTTGCGTCTGGGTTGCGTCTGGGTTGCGTCTGGGTTGCGTCTGGGTTGCGTCTGGGTTGCGTCTGGGTTGCGTCTGGGTTGCGTCTGGGTTGCGTCTGGGTTGCGTCTGGGTTGCGTCTGGGTTGCGTCTGGGTTGCGTCTGGGTTGCGTCTGGGTTGCGTCTGGGTTGCGTCTGGGTTGCGTCTGGGTTGCGTCTGGGTTGCGTCTGGGTTGCGTCTGGGTTGCGTCTGGGTTGCGTCTGGGTTGCGTCTGGGTTGCGTCTGGGTTGCGTCTGGGTTGCGTCTGGGTTGCGTCTGGGTTGCGTCTGGGTTGCGTCTGGGTTGCGTCTGGGTTGCGTCTGGGTTGCGTCTGGGTTGCGTCTGGGTTGCGTCTGGGTTGCGTCTGGGTTGCGTCTGGGTTGCGTCTGGGTTGCGTCTGGGTTGCGTCTGGGTTGCGTCTGGGTTGCGTCTGGGTTGCGTCTGGGTTGCGTCTGGGTTGCGTCTGGGTTGCGTCTGGGTTGCGTCTGGGTTGCGTCTGGGTTGCGTCTGGGTTGCGTCTGGGTTGCGTCTGGGTTGCGTCTGGGTTGCGTCTGGGTTGCGTCTGGGTTGCGTCTGGGTTGCGTCTGGGTTGCGTCTGGGTTGCGTCTGGGTTGCGTCTGGGTTGCGTCTGGGTTGCGTCTGGGTTGCGTCTGGGTTGCGTCTGGGTTGCGTCTGGGTTGCGTCTGGGTTGCGTCTGGGTTGCGTCTGGGTTGCGTCTGGGTTGCGTCTGGGTTGCGTCTGGGTTGCGTCTGGGTTGCGTCTGGGTTGCGTCTGGGTTGCGTCTGGGTTGCGTCTGGGTTGCGTCTGGGTTGCGTCTGGGTTGCGTCTGGGTTGCGTCTGGGTTGCGTCTGGGTTGCGTCTGGGTTGCGTCTGGGTTGCGTCTGGGTTGCGTCTGGGTTGCGTCTGGGTTGCGTCTGGGTTGCGTCTGGGTTGCGTCTGGGTTGCGTCTGGGTTGCGTCTGGGTTGCGTCTGGGTTGCGTCTGGGTTGCGTCTGGGTTGCGTCTGGGTTGCGTCTGGGTTGCGTCTGGGTTGCGTCTGGGTTGCGTCTGGGTTGCGTCTGGGTTGCGTCTGGGTTGCGTCTGGGTTGCGTCTGGGTTGCGTCTGGGTTGCGTCTGGGTTGCGTCTGGGTTGCGTCTGGGTTGCGTCTGGGTTGCGTCTGGGTTGCGTCTGGGTTGCGTCTGGGTTGCGTCTGGGTTGCGTCTGGGTTGCGTCTGGGTTGCGTCTGGGTTGCGTCTGGGTTGCGTCTGGGTTGCGTCTGGGTTGCGTCTGGGTTGCGTCTGGGTTGCGTCTGGGTTGCGTCTGGGTTGCGTCTGGGTTGCGTCTGGGTTGCGTCTGGGTTGCGTCTGGGTTGCGTCTGGGTTGCGTCTGGGTTGCGTCTGGGTTGCGTCTGGGTTGCGTCTGGGTTGCGTCTGGGTTGCGTCTGGGTTGCGTCTGGGTTGCGTCTGGGTTGCGTCTGGGTTGCGTCTGGGTTGCGTCTGGGTTGCGTCTGGGTTGCGTCTGGGTTGCGTCTGGGTTGCGTCTGGGTTGCGTCTGGGTTGCGTCTGGGTTGCGTCTGGGTTGCGTCTGGGTTGCGTCTGGGTTGCGTCTGGGTTGCGTCTGGGTTGCGTCTGGGTTGCGTCTGGGTTGCGTCTGGGTTGCGTCTGGGTTGCGTCTGGGTTGCGTCTGGGTTGCGTCTGGGTTGCGTCTGGGTTGCGTCTGGGTTGCGTCTGGGTTGCGTCTGGGTTGCGTCTGGGTTGCGTCTGGGTTGCGTCTGGGTTGCGTCTGGGTTGCGTCTGGGTTGCGTCTGGGTTGCGTCTGGGTTGCGTCTGGGTTGCGTCTGGGTTGCGTCTGGGTTGCGTCTGGGTTGCGTCTGGGTTGCGTCTGGGTTGCGTCTGGGTTGCGTCTGGGTTGCGTCTGGGTTGCGTCTGGGTTGCGTCTGGGTTGCGTCTGGGTTGCGTCTGGGTTGCGTCTGGGTTGCGTCTGGGTTGCGTCTGGGTTGCGTCTGGGTTGCGTCTGGGTTGCGTCTGGGTTGCGTCTGGGTTGCGTCTGGGTTGCGTCTGGGTTGCGTCTGGGTTGCGTCTGGGTTGCGTCTGGGTTGCGTCTGGGTTGCGTCTGGGTTGCGTCTGGGTTGCGTCTGGGTTGCGTCTGGGTTGCGTCTGGGTTGCGTCTGGGTTGCGTCTGGGTTGCGTCTGGGTTGCGTCTGGGTTGCGTCTGGGTTGCGTCTGGGTTGCGTCTGGGTTGCGTCTGGGTTGCGTCTGGGTTGCGTCTGGGTTGCGTCTGGGTTGCGTCTGGGTTGCGTCTGGGTTGCGTCTGGGTTGCGTCTGGGTTGCGTCTGGGTTGCGTCTGGGTTGCGTCTGGGTTGCGTCTGGGTTGCGTCTGGGTTGCGTCTAGGTTGCGTCTGGGTTGCGTCTGGGTTGCGTCTGGGTTGCGTCTGGGTTGCGTCTGGGTTGCGTCTGGGTTGCGTCTGGGTTGCGTCTGGGTTGCGTCTGGGTTGCGTCTGGGTTGCGTCTGGGTTGCGTCTGGGTTGCGTCTGGGTTGCGTCTGGGTTGCGTCTGGGTTGCGTCTGGGTTGCGTCTGGGTTGCGTCTGGGTTGCGTCTGGGTTGCGTCTGGGTTGCGTCTGGGTTGCGTCTGGGTTGCGTCTGGGTTGCGTCTGGGTTGCGTCTGGGTTGCGTCTGGGTTGCGTCTGGGTTGCGTCTGGGTTGCGTCTGGGTTGCGTCTGGGTTGCGTCTGGGTTGCGTCTGGGTTGCGTCTGGGTTGCGTCTGGGTTGCGTCTGGGTTGCGTCTGGGTTGCGTCTGGGTTGCGTCTGGGTTGCGTCTGGGTTGCGTCTGGGTTGCGTCTGGGTTGCGTCTGGGTTGCGTTTGGGTTGCGTCTGGGTTGCGTCTGGGTTGCGTCTGGGTTGCGTCTGGGTTGCGTCTGGGTTGCGTCTGGGTTGCGTCTGGGTTGCGTCTGGGTTGCGTCTGGGTTGCGTCTGGGTTGCGTCTGGGTTGCGTCTGGGTTGCGTCTGGGTTGCGTCTGGGTTGCGTCTGGGTTGCGTCTGGGTTGCGTCTGGGTTGCGTCTGGGTTGCGTCTGGGTTGCGTCTGGGTTGCGTCTGGGTTGCGTCTGGGTTGCGTCTGGGTTGCGTCTGGGTTGCGTCTGGGTTGCGTCTGGGTTGCGTCTGGGTTGCGGCTGGGTTGCGTCTGGGTTGCGTCTGGGTTGCGTCTGGGTTGCGTCTGGGTTGCGTCTGGGTTGCGTCTGGGTTGCGTCTGGGTTGCGTCTGGGTTGCGTCTGGGTTGCGTCTGGGTTGCGTCTGGGTTGCGTCTGGGTTGCGTCTGGGTTGCGTCTGGGTTGCGTCTGGGTTGCGTCTGGGTTGCGTCTGGGTTGCGTCTGGGTTGCGTCTGGGTTGCGTCTGGGTTGCGTCTGGGTTGCGTCTGGGTTGCGTCTGGGTTGCGTCTGGGTTGCGTCTGGGTTGCGTCTGGGTTGCGTCTGGGTTGCGTCTGGGTTGCGTCTGGGTTGCGTCTGGGTTGCGTCTGGGTTGCGTCTGGGTTGCGTCTGGGTTGCGTCTGGGTTGCGTCTGGGTTGCGTCTGGGTTGCGTCTGGGTTGCGTCTGGGTTGCGTCTGGGTTGCGTCTGGGTTGCGTCTGGGTTGCGTCTGGGTTGCGTCTGGGTTGCGTCTGGGTTGCGTCTGGGTTGCGTCTGGGTTGCGTCTGGGTTGCGTCTGGGTTGCGTCTGGGTTGCGTCTGGGTTGCGTCTGGGTTGCGTCTGGGTTGCGTCTGGGTTGCGTCTGGGTTGCGTCTGGGTTGCGTCTGGGTTGCGTCTGGGTTGCGTCTGGGTTGCGTCTGGGTTGCGTCTGGGTTGCGTCTGGGTTGCGTCTGGGTTGCGTCTGGGTTGCGTCTGGGTTGCGTCTGGGTTGCGTCTGGGTTGCGTCTGGGTTGCGTCTGGGTTGCGTCTGGGTTGCGTCTGGGTTGCGTCTGGGTTGCGTCTGGGTTGCGTCTGGGTTGCGTCTGGGTTGCGTCTGGGTTGCGTCTGGGTTGCGTCTGGGTTGCGTCTGGGTTGCGTCTGGGTTGCGTCTGGGTTGCGTCTGGGTTGCGTCTGGGTTGCGTCTGGGTTGCGTCTGGGTTGCGTCTGGGTTGCGTCTGGGTTGCGTCTGGGTTGCGTCTGGGTTGCGTCTGGGTTGCGTCTGGGTTGCGTCTGGGTTGCGTCTGGGTTGCGTCTGGGTTGCGTCTGGGTTGCGTCTGGGTTGCGTCTGGGTTGCGTCTGGGTTGCGTCTGGGTTGCGTCTGGGTTGCGTCTGGGTTGCGTCTGGGTTGCGTCTGGGTTGCGTCTGGGTTGCGTCTGGGTTGCGTCTGGGTTGCGTCTGGGTTGCGTCTGGGTTGCGTCTGGGTTGCGTCTGGGTTGCGTCTGGGTTGCGTCTGGGTTGCGTCTGGGTTGCGTCTGGGTTGCGTCTGGGTTGCGTCTGGGTTGCGTCTGGGTTGCGTCTGGGTTGCGTCTGGGTTGCGTCTGGGTTGCGTCTGGGTTGCGTCTGGGTTGCGTCTGGGTTGCGTCTGGGTTGCGTCTGGGTTGCGTCTGGGTTGCGTCTGGGTTGCGTCTGGGTTGCGTCTGGGTTGCGTCTGGGTTGCGTCTGGGTTGCGTCTGGGTTGCGTCTGGGTTGCGTCTGGGTTGCGTCTGGGTTGCGTCTGGGTTGCGTCTGGGTTGCGTCTGGGTTGCGTCTGGGTTGCGTCTGGGTTGCGTCTGGGTTGCGTCTGGGTTGCGTCTGGGTTGCGTCTGGGTTGCGTCTGGGTTGCGTCTGGGTTGCGTCTGGGTTGCGTCTGGGTTGCGTCTGGGTTGCGTCTGGGTTGCGTCTGGGTTGCGTCTGGGTTGCGTCTGGGTTGCGTCTGGGTTGCGTCTGGGTTGCGTCTGGGTTGCGTCTGGGTTGCGTCTGGGTTGCTGTCTGGGTTGCGTCTGGGTTGCGTCTGGGTTGCGTCTGGGTTGCGTCTGGGTTGCGTCTGGGTTGCGTCTGGGTTGCGTCTGGGTTGCGTCTGGGTTGCGTCTGGGTTGCGTCTGGGTTGCGTCTGGGTTGCGTCTGGGTTGCGTCTGGGTTGCGTCTGGGTTGCGTCTGGGTTGCGTCTGGGTTGCGTCTGGGTTGCGTCTGGGTTGCGTCTGGGTTGCGTCTGGGTTGCGTCTGGGTTGCGTCTGGGTTGCGTCTGGGTTGCGTCTGGGTTGCGTCTGGGTTGCGTCTGGGTTGCGTCTGGGTTGCGTCTGGGTTGCGTCTGGGTTGCGTCTGGGTTGCGTCTGGGTTGCGTCTGGGTTGCGTCTGGGTTGCGTCTGGGTTGCGTCTGGGTTGCGTCTGGGTTGCGTCTGGGTTGCGTCTGGGTTGCGTCTGGGTTGCGTCTGGGTTGCGTCTGGGTTGCGTCTGGGTTGCGTCTGGGTTGCGTCTGGGTTGCGTCTGGGTTGCGTCTGGGTTGCGTCTGGGTTGCGTCTGGGTTGCGTCTGGGTTGCGTCTGGGTTGCGTCTGGGTTGCGTCTGGGTTGCGTCTGGGTTGCGTCTGGGTTGCGTCTGGGTTGCGTCTGGGTTGCGTCTGGGTTGCGTCTGGGTTGCGTCTGGGTTGCGTCTGGGTTGCGTCTGGGTTGCGTCTGGGTTGCGTCTGGGTTGCGTCTGGGTTGCGTCTGGGTTGCGTCTGGGTTGCGTCTGGGTTGCGTCTGGGTTGCGTCTGGGTTGCGTCTGGGTTGCGTCTGGGTTGCGTCTGGGTTGCGTCTGGGTTGCGTCTGGGTTGCGTCTGGGTTGCGTCTGGGTTGCGTCTGGGTTGCGTCTGGGTTGCGTCTGGGTTGCGTCTGGGTTGCGTCTGGGTTGCGGCTGGGTTGCGTCTGGGTTGCGTCTGGGTTGCGTCTGGGTTGCGTCTGGGTTGCGTCTGGGTTGCGTCTGGGTTGCGTCTGGGTTGCGTCTGGGTTGCGTCTGGGTTGCGTCTGGGTTGCGTCTGGGTTGCGTCTGGGTTGCGTCTGGGTTGCGTCTGGGTTGCGTCTGGGTTGCGTCTGGGTTGCGTCTGGGTTGCGTCTGGGTTGCGTCTGGGTTGCGTCTGGGTTGCGTCTGGGTTGCGTCTGGGTTGCGTCTGGGTTGCGTCTGGGTTGCGTCTGGGTTGCGTCTGGGTTGCGTCTGGGTTGCGTCTGGGTTGCGTCTGGGTTGCGTCTGGGTTGCGTCTGGGTTGCGTCTGGGTTGCGTCTGGGTTGCGTCTGGGTTGCGTCTGGGTTGCGTCTGGGTTGCGTCTGGGTTGCGTCTGGGTTGCGTCTGGGTTGCGTCTGGGTTGCGTCTGGGTTGCGTCTGGGTTGCGTCTGGGTTGCGTCTGGGTTGCGTCTGGGTTGCGTCTGGGTTGCGTCTGGGTTGCGTCTGGGTTGCGTCTGGGTTGCGTCTGGGTTGCGTCTGGGTTGCGTCTGGGTTGCGTCTGGGTTGCGTCTGGGTTGCGTCTGGGTTGCGTCTGGGTTGCGTCTGGGTTGCGTCTGGGTTGCGTCTGGGTTGCGTCTGGGTTGCGTCTGGGTTGCGTCTGGGTTGCGTCTGGGTTGCGTCTGGGTTGCGTCTGGGTTGCGTCTGGGTTGCGTCTGGGTTGCGTCTGGGTTGCGTCTGGGTTGCGTCTGGGTTGCGTCTGGGTTGCGTCTGGGTTGCGTCTGGGTTGCGTCTGGGTTGCGTCTGGGTTGCGTCTGGGTTGCGTCTGGGTTGCGTCTGGGTTGCGTCTGGGTTGCGTCTGGGTTGCGTCTGGGTTGCGTCTGGGTTGCGTCTGGGTTGCGTCTGGGTTGCGTCTGGGTTGCGTCTGGGTTGCGTCTGGGTTGCGTCTGGGTTGCGTCTGGGTTGCGTCTGGGTTGCGTCTGGGTTGCGTCTGGGTTGCGTCTGGGTTGCGTCTGGGTTGCGTCTGGGTTGCGTCTGGGTTGCGTCTGGGTTGCGTCTGGGTTGCGTCTGGGTTGCGTCTGGGTTGCGTCTGGGTTGCGTCTGGGTTGCGTCTGGGTTGCGTCTGGGTTGCGTCTGGGTTGCGTCTGGGTTGCGTCTGGGTTGCGTCTGGGTTGCGTCTGGGTTGCGTCTGGGTTGCGTCTGGGTTGCGTCTGGGTTGCGTCTGGGTTGCGTCTGGGTTGCGTCTGGGTTGCGTCTGGGTTGCGTCTGGGTTGCGTCTGGGTTGCGTCTGGGTTGCGTCTGGGTTGCGTCTGGGTTGCGTCTGGGTTGCGTCTGGGTTGCGTCTGGGTTGCGTCTGGGTTGCGTCTGGGTTGCGTCTGGGTTGCGTCTGGGTTGCGTCTGGGTTGCGTCTGGGTTGCGTCTGGGTTGCGTCTGGGTTGCGTCTGGGTTGCGTCTGGGTTGCGTCTGGGTTGCGTCTGGGTTGCGTCTGGGTTGCGTCTGGGTTGCGTCTGGGTTGCGTCTGGGTTGCGTCTGGGTTGCGTCTGGGTTGCGTCTGGGTTGCGTCTGGGTTGCGTCTGGGTTGCGTCTGGGTTGCGTCTGGGTTGCGTCTGGGTTGCGTCTGGGTTGCGTCTGGGTTGCGTCTGGGTTGCGTCTGGGTTGCGTCTGGGTTGCGTCTGGGTTGCGTCTGGGTTGCGTCTGGGTTGCGTCTGGGTTGCGTCTGGGTTGCGTCTGGGTTGCGTCTGGGTTGCGTCTGGGTTGCGTCTGGGTTGCGTCTGGGTTGCGTCTGGGTTGCGTCTGGGTTGCGTCTGGGTTGCGTCTGGGTTGCGTCTGGGTTGCGTCTGGGTTGCGTCTGGGTTGCGTCTGGGTTGCGTCTGGGTTGCGTCTGGGTTGCGTCTGGGTTGCGTCTGGGTTGCGTCTGGGTTGCGTCTGGGTTGCGTCTGGGTTGCGTCTGGGTTGCGTCTGGGTTGCGTCTGGGTTGCGTCTGGGTTGCGTCTGGGTTGCGTCTGGGTTGCGTCTGGGTTGCGTCTGGGTTGCGTCTGGGTTGCGTCTGGGTTGCGTCTGGGTTGCGTCTGGGTTGCGTCTGGGTTGCGTCTGGGTTGCGTCTGGGTTGCGTCTGGGTTGCGTCTGGGTTGCGTCTGGGTTGCGTCTGGGTTGCGTCTGGGTTGCGTCTGGGTTGCGTCTGGGTTGCGTCTGGGTTGCGTCTGGGTTGCGTCTGGGTTGCGTCTGGGTTGCGTCTGGGTTGCGTCTGGGTTGCGTCTGGGTTGCGTCTGGGTTGCGTCTGGGTTGCGTCTGGGTTGCGTCTGGGTTGCGTCTGGGTTGCGTCTGGGTTGCGTCTGGGTTGCGTCTGGGTTGCGTCTGGGTTGCGTCTGGGTTGCGTCTGGGTTGCGTCTGGGTTGCGTCTGGGTTGCGTCTGGGTTGCGTCTGGGTTGCGTCTGGGTTGCGTCTGGGTTGCGTCTGGGTTGCGTCTGGGTTGCGTCTGGGTTGCGTCTGGGTTGCGTCTGGGTTGCGTCTGGGTTGCGTCTGGGTTGCGTCTGGGTTGCGTCTGGGTTGCGTCTGGGTTGCGTCTGGGTTGCGTCTGGGTTGCGTCTGGGTTGCGTCTGGGTTGCGTCTGGGTTGCGTCTGGGTTGCGTCTGGGTTGCGTCTGGGTTGCGTCTGGGTTGCGTCTGGGTTGCGTCTGGGTTGCGTCTGGGTTGCGTCTGGGTTGCGTCTGGGTTGCGTCTGGGTTGCGTCTGGGTTGCGTCTGGGTTGCGTCTGGGTTGCGTCTGGGTTGCGTCTGGGTTGCGTCTGGGTTGCGTCTGGGTTGCGTCTGGGTTGCGTCTGGGTTGCGTCTGGGTTGCGTCTGGGTTGCGTCTGGGTTGCGTCTGGGTTGCGTCTGGGTTGCGTCTGGGTTGCGTCTGGGTTGCGTCTGGGTTGCGTCTGGGTTGCGTCTGGGTTGCGTCTGGGTTGCGTCTGGGTTGCGTCTGGGTTGCGTCTGGGTTGCGTCTGGGTTGCGTCTGGGTTGCGTCTGGGTTGCGTCTGGGTTGCGTCTGGGTTGCGTCTGGGTTGCGTCTGGGTTGCGTCTGGGTTGCGTCTGGGTTGCGTCTGGGTTGCGTCTGGGTTGCGTCTGGGTTGCGTCTGGGTTGCGTCTGGGTTGCGTCTGGGTTGCGTCTGGGTTGCGTCTGGGTTGCGTCTGGGTTGCGTCTGGGTTGCGTCTGGGTTGCGTCTGGGTTGCGTCTGGGTTGCGTCTGGGTTGCGTCTGGGTTGCGTCTGGGTTGCGTCTGGGTTGCGTCTGGGTTGCGTCTGGGTTGCGTCTGGGTTGCGTCTGGGTTGCGTCTGGGTTGCGTCTGGGTTGCGTCTGGGTTGCGTCTGGGTTGCGTCTGGGTTGCGTCTGGGTTGCGTCTGGGTTGCGTCTGGGTTGCGTCTGGGTTGCGTCTGGGTTGCGTCTGGGTTGCGTCTGGGTTGCGTCTGGGTTGCGTCTGGGTTGCGTCTGGGTTGCGTCTGGGTTGCGTCTGGGTTGCGTCTGGGTTGCGTCTGGGTTGCGTCTGGGTTGCGTCTGGGTTGCGTCTGGGTTGCGTCTGGGTTGCGTCTGGGTTGCGTCTGGGTTGCGTCTGGGTTGCGTCTGGGTTGCGTCTGGGTTGCGTCTGGGTTGCGTCTGGGTTGCGTCTGGGTTGCGTCTGGGTTGCGTCTGGGTTGCGTCTGGGTTGCGTCTGGGTTGCGTCTGGGTTGCGTCTGGGTTGCGTCTGGGTTGCGTCTGGGTTGCGTCTGGGTTGCGTCTGGGTTGCGTCTGGGTTGCGTCTGGGTTGCGTCTGGGTTGCGTCTGGGTTGCGTCTGGGTTGCGTCTGGGTTGCGTCTGGGTTGCGTCTGGGTTGCGTCTGGGTTGCGTCTGGGTTGCGTCTGGGTTGCGTCTGGGTTGCGTCTGGGTTGCGTCTGGGTTGCGTCTGGGTTGCGTCTGGGTTGCGTCTGGGTTGCGTCTGGGTTGCGTCTGGGTTGCGTCTGGGTTGCGTCTGGGTTGCGTCTGGGTTGCGTCTGGGTTGCGTCTGGGTTGCGTCTGGGTTGCGTCTGGGTTGCGTCTGGGTTGCGTCTGGGTTGCGTCTGGGTTGCGTCTGGGTTGCGTCTGGGTTGCGTCTGGGTTGCGTCTGGGTTGCGTCTGGGTTGCGTCTGGGTTGCGTCTGGGTTGCGTCTGGGTTGCGTCTGGGTTGCGTCTGGGTTGCGTCTGGGTTGCGTCTGGGTTGCGTCTGGGTTGCGTCTGGGTTGCGTCTGGGTTGCGTCTGGGTTGCGTCTGGGTTGCGTCTGGGTTGCGTCTGGGTTGCGTCTGGGTTGCGTCTGGGTTGCGTCTGGGTTGCGTCTGGGTTGCGTCTGGGTTGCGTCTGGGTTGCGTCTGGGTTGCGTCTGGGTTGCGTCTGGGTTGCGTCTGGGTTGCGTCTGGGTTGCGTCTGGGTTGCGTCTGGGTTGCGTCTGGGTTGCGTCTGGGTTGCGTCTGGGTTGCGTCTGGGTTGCGTCTGGGTTGCGTCTGGGTTGCGTCTGGGTTGCGTCTGGGTTGCGTCTGGGTTGCGTCTGGGTTGCGTCTGGGTTGCGTCTGGGTTGCGTCTGGGTTGCGTCTGGGTTGCGTCTGGGTTGCGGCTGGGTTGCGTCTGGGTTGCGTCTGGGTTGCGTCTGGGTTGCGTCTGGGTTGCGTCTGGGTTGCGTCTGGGTTGCGTCTGGGTTGCGTCTGGGTTGCGTCTGGGTTGCGTCTGGGTTGCGTCTGGGTTGCGTCTGGGTTGCGTCTGGGTTGCGTCTGGGTTGCGTCTGGGTTGCGTCTGGGTTGCGTCTGGGTTGCGTCTGGGTTGCGTCTGGGTTGCGTCTGGGTTGCGTCTGGGTTGCGTCTGGGTTGCGTCTGGGTTGCGTCTGGGTTGCGTCTGGGTTGCGTCTGGGTTGCGTCTGGGTTGCGTCTGGGTTGCGTCTGGGTTGCGTCTGGGTTGCGTCTGGGTTGCGTCTGGGTTGCGTCTGGGTTGCGTCTGGGTTGCGTCTGGGTTGCGTCTGGGTTGCGTCTGGGTTGCGTCTGGGTTGCGTCTGGGTTGCGTCTGGGTTGCGTCTGGGTTGCGTCTGGGTTGCGTCTGGGTTGCGTCTGGGTTGCGTCTGGGTTGCGTCTGGGTTGCGTCTGGGTTGCGTCTGGGTTGCGTCTGGGTTGCGTCTGGGTTGCGTCTGGGTTGCGTCTGGGTTGCGTCTGGGTTGCGTCTGGGTTGCGTCTGGGTTGCGTCTGGGTTGCGTCTGGGTTGCGTCTGGGTTGCGTCTGGGTTGCGTCTGGGTTGCGTCTGGGTTGCGTCTGGGTTGCGTCTGGGTTGCGTCTGGGTTGCGTCTGGGTTGCGTCTGGGTTGCGTCTGGGTTGCGTCTGGGTTGCGTCTGGGTTGCGTCTGGGTTGCGTCTGGGTTGCGTCTGGGTTGCGTCTGGGTTGCGTCTGGGTTGCGTCTGGGTTGCGTCTGGGTTGCGTCTGGGTTGCGTCTGGGTTGCGTCTGGGTTGCGTCTGGGTTGCGTCTGGGTTGCGTCTGGGTTGCGTCTGGGTTGCGTCTGGGTTGCGTCTGGGTTGCGTCTGGGTTGCGTCTGGGTTGCGTCTGGGTTGCGTCTGGGTTGCGTCTGGGTTGCGTCTGGGTTGCGTCTGGGTTGCGTCTGGGTTGCGTCTGGGTTGCGTCTGGGTTGCGTCTGGGTTGCGTCTGGGTTGCGTCTGGGTTGCGTCTGGGTTGCGTCTGGGTTGCGTCTGGGTTGCGTCTGGGTTGCGTCTGGGTTGCGTCTGGGTTGCGTCTGGGTTGCGTCTGGGTTGCGTCTGGGTTGCGTCTGGGTTGCGTCTGGGTTGCGTCTGGGTTGCGTCTGGGTTGCGTCTGGGTTGCGTCTGGGTTGCGTCTGGGTTGCGTCTGGGTTGCGTCTGGGTTGCGTCTGGGTTGCGTCTGGGTTGCGTCTGGGTTGCGTCTGGGTTGCGTCTGGGTTGCGTCTGGGTTGCGTCTGGGTTGCGTCTGGGTTGCGTCTGGGTTGCGTCTGGGTTGCGTCTGGGTTGCGTCTGGGTTGCGTCTGGGTTGCGTCTGGGTTGCGTCTGGGTTGCGTCTGGGTTGCGTCTGGGTTGCGTCTGGGTTGCGTCTGGGTTGCGTCTGGGTTGCGTCTGGGTTGCGTCTGGGTTGCGTCTGGGTTGCGTCTGGGTTGCGTCTGGGTTGCGTCTGGGTTGCGTCTGGGTTGCGTCTGGGTTGCGTCTGGGTTGCGTCTGGGTTGCGTCTGGGTTGCGTCTGGGTTGCGTCTGGGTTGCGTCTGGGTTGCGTCTGGGTTGCGTCTGGGTTGCGTCTGGGTTGCGTCTGGGTTGCGTCTGGGTTGCGTCTGGGTTGCGTCTGGGTTGCGTCTGGGTTGCGTCTGGGTTGCGTCTGGGTTGCGTCTGGGTTGCGTCTGGGTTGCGTCTGGGTTGCGTCTGGGTTGCGTCTGGGTTGCGTCTGGGTTGCGTCTGGGTTGCGTCTGGGTTGCGTCTGGGTTGCGTCTGGGTTGCGTCTGGGTTGCGTCTGGGTTGCGTCTGGGTTGCGTCTGGGTTGCGTCTGGGTTGCGTCTGGGTTGCGTCTGGGTTGCGTCTGGGTTGCGTCTGGGTTGCGTCTGGGTTGCGTCTGGGTTGCGTCTGGGTTGCGTCTGGGTTGCGTCTGGGTTGCGTCTGGGTTGCGTCTGGGTTGCGTCTGGGTTGCGTCTGGGTTGCGTCTGGGTTGCGTCTGGGTTGCGTCTGGGTTGCGTCTGGGTTGCGTCTGGGTTGCGTCTGGGTTGCGTCTGGGTTGCGTCTGGGTTGCGTCTGGGTTGCGTCTGGGTTGCGTCTGGGTTGCGTCTGGGTTGCGTCTGGGTTGCGTCTGGGTTGCGTCTGGGTTGCGTCTGGGTTGCGTCTGGGTTGCGTCTGGGTTGCGTCTGGGTTGCGTCTGGGTTGCGTCTGGGTTGCGTCTGGGTTGCGTCTGGGTTGCGTCTGGGTTGCGTCTGGGTTGCGTCTGGGTTGCGTCTGGGTTGCGTCTGGGTTGCGTCTGGGTTGCGTCTGGGTTGCGTCTGGGTTGCGTCTGGGTTGCGTCTGGGTTGCGTCTGGGTTGCGTCTGGGTTGCGTCTGGGTTGCGTCTGGGTTGCGTCTGGGTTGCGTCTGGGTTGCGTCTGGGTTGCGTCTGGGTTGCGTCTGGGTTGCGTCTGGGTTGCGTCTGGGTTGCGTCTGGGTTGCGTCTGGGTTGCGTCTGGGTTGCGTCTGGGTTGCGTCTGGGTTGCGTCTGGGTTGCGTCTGGGTTGCGTCTGGGTTGCGTCTGGGTTGCGTCTGGGTTGCGTCTGGGTTGCGTCTGGGTTGCGTCTGGGTTGCGTCTGGGTTGCGTCTGGGTTGCGTCTGGGTTGCGTCTGGGTTGCGTCTGGGTTGCGTCTGGGTTGCGTCTGGGTTGCGTCTGGGTTGCGTCTGGGTTGCGTCTGGGTTGCGTCTGGGTTGCGTCTGGGTTGCGTCTGGGTTGCGTCTGGGTTGCGTCTGGGTTGCGTCTGGGTTGCGTCTGGGTTGCGTCTGGGTTGCGTCTGGGTTGCGTCTGGGTTGCGTCTGGGTTGCGTCTGGGTTGCGTCTGGGTTGCGTCTGGGTTGCGTCTGGGTTGCGTCTGGGTTGCGTCTGGGTTGCGTCTGGGTTGCGTCTGGGTTGCGTCTGGGTTGCGTCTGGGTTGCGTCTGGGTTGCGTCTGGGTTGCGTCTGGGTTGCGTCTGGGTTGCGTCTGGGTTGCGTCTGGGTTGCGTCTGGGTTGCGTCTGGGTTGCGTCTGGGTTGCGTCTGGGTTGCGTCTGGGTTGCGTCTGGGTTGCGTCTGGGTTGCGTCTGGGTTGCGTCTGGGTTGCGTCTGGGTTGCGTCTGGGTTGCGTCTGGGTTGCGTCTGGGTTGCGTCTGGGTTGCGTCTGGGTTGCGTCTGGGTTGCGTCTGGGTTGCGTCTGGGTTGCGTCTGGGTTGCGTCTGGGTTGCGTCTGGGTTGCGTCTGGGTTGCGTCTGGGTTGCGTCTGGGTTGCGTCTGGGTTGCGTCTGGGTTGCGTCTGGGTTGCGTCTGGGTTGCGTCTGGGTTGCGTCTGGGTTGCGTCTGGGTTGCGTCTGGGTTGCGTCTGGGTTGCGTCTGGGTTGCGTCTGGGTTGCGTCTGGGTTGCGTCTGGGTTGCGTCTGGGTTGCGTCTGGGTTGCGTCTGGGTTGCGTCTGGGTTGCGTCTGGGTTGCGTCTGGGTTGCGTCTGGGTTGCGTCTGGGTTGCGTCTGGGTTGCGTCTGGGTTGCGTCTGGGTTGCGTCTGGGTTGCGTCTGGGTTGCGTCTGGGTTGCGTCTGGGTTGCGTCTGGGTTGCGTCTGGGTTGCGTCTGGGTTGCGTCTGGGTTGCGTCTGGGTTGCGTCTGGGTTGCGTCTGGGTTGCGTCTGGGTTGCGTCTGGGTTGCGTCTGGGTTGCGTCTGGGTTGCGTCTGGGTTGCGTCTGGGTTGCGTCTGGGTTGCGTCTGGGTTGCGTCTGGGTTGCGTCTGGGTTGCGTCTGGGTTGCGTCTGGGTTGCGTCTGGGTTGCGTCTGGGTTGCGTCTGGGTTGCGTCTGGGTTGCGTCTGGGTTGCGTCTGGGTTGCGTCTGGGTTGCGTCTGGGTTGCGTCTGGGTTGCGTCTGGGTTGCGTCTGGGTTGCGTCTGGGTTGCGTCTGGGTTGCGTCTGGGTTGCGTCTGGGTTGCGTCTGGGTTGCGTCTGGGTTGCGTCTGGGTTGCGTCTGGGTTGCGTCTGGGTTGCGTCTGGGTTGCGTCTGGGTTGCGTCTGGGTTGCGTCTGGGTTGCGTCTGGGTTGCGTCTGGGTTGCGTCTGGGTTGCGTCTGGGTTGCGTCTGGGTTGCGTCTGGGTTGCGTCTGGGTTGCGTCTGGGTTGCGTCTGGGTTGCGTCTGGGTTGCGTCTGGGTTGCGTCTGGGTTGCGTCTGGGTTGCGTCTGGGTTGCGTCTGGGTTGCGTCTGGGTTGCGTCTGGGTTGCGTCTGGGTTGCGTCTGGGTTGCGTCTGGGTTGCGTCTGGGTTGCGTCTGGGTTGCGTCTGGGTTGCGTCTGGGTTGCGTCTGGGTTGCGTCTGGGTTGCGTCTGGGTTGCGTCTGGGTTGCGTCTGGGTTGCGTCTGGGTTGCGTCTGGGTTGCGTCTGGGTTGCGTCTGGGTTGCGTCTGGGTTGCGTCTGGGTTGCGTCTGGGTTGCGTCTGGGTTGCGTCTGGGTTGCGTCTGGGTTGCGTCTGGGTTGCGTCTGGGTTGCGTCTGGGTTGCGTCTGGGTTGCGTCTGGGTTGCGTCTGGGTTGCGTCTGGGTTGCGTCTGGGTTGCGTCTGGGTTGCGTCTGGGTTGCGTCTGGGTTGCGTCTGGGTTGCGTCTGGGTTGCGTCTGGGTTGCGTCTGGGTTGCGTCTGGGTTGCGTCTGGGTTGCGTCTGGGTTGCGTCTGGGTTGCGTCTGGGTTGCGTCTGGGTTGCGTCTGGGTTGCGTCTGGGTTGCGTCTGGGTTGCGTCTGGGTTGCGTCTGGGTTGCGTCTGGGTTGCGTCTGGGTTGCGTCTGGGTTGCGTCTGGGTTGCGTCTGGGTTGCGTCTGGGTTGCGTCTGGGTTGCGTCTGGGTTGCGTCTGGGTTGCGTCTGGGTTGCGTCTGGGTTGCGTCTGGGTTGCGTCTGGGTTGCGTCTGGGTTGCGTCTGGGTTGCGTCTGGGTTGCGTCTGGGTTGCGTCTGGGTTGCGTCTGGGTTGCGTCTGGGTTGCGTCTGGGTTGCGTCTGGGTTGCGTCTGGGTTGCGTCTGGGTTGCGTCTGGGTTGCGTCTGGGTTGCGTCTGGGTTGCGTCTGGGTTGCGTCTGGGTTGCGTCTGGGTTGCGTCTGGGTTGCGTCTGGGTTGCGTCTGGGTTGCGTCTGGGTTGCGTCTGGGTTGCGTCTGGGTTGCGTCTGGGTTGCGTCTGGGTTGCGTCTGGGTTGCGTCTGGGTTGCGTCTGGGTTGCGTCTGGGTTGCGTCTGGGTTGCGTCTGGGTTGCGTCTGGGTTGCGTCTGGGTTGCGTCTGGGTTGCGTCTGGGTTGCGTCTGGGTTGCGTCTGGGTTGCGTCTGGGTTGCGTCTGGGTTGCGTCTGGGTTGCGTCTGGGTTGCGTCTGGGTTGCGTCTGGGTTGCGTCTGGGTTGCGTCTGGGTTGCGTCTGGGTTGCGTCTGGGTTGCGTCTGGGTTGCGTCTGGGTTGCGTCTGGGTTGCGTCTGGGTTGCGTCTGGGTTGCGTCTGGGTTGCGTCTGGGTTGCGTCTGGGTTGCGTCTGGGTTGCGTCTGGGTTGCGTCTGGGTTGCGTCTGGGTTGCGTCTGGGTTGCGTCTGGGTTGCGTCTGGGTTGCGTCTGGGTTGCGTCTGGGTTGCGTCTGGGTTGCGTCTGGGTTGCGTCTGGGTTGCGTCTGGGTTGCGTCTGGGTTGCGTCTGGGTTGCGTCTGGGTTGCGTCTGGGTTGCGTCTGGGTTGCGTCTGGGTTGCGTCTGGGTTGCGTCTGGGTTGCGTCTGGGTTGCGTCTGGGTTGCGTCTGGGTTGCGTCTGGGTTGCGTCTGGGTTGCGTCTGGGTTGCGTCTGGGTTGCGTCTGGGTTGCGTCTGGGTTGCGTCTGGGTTGCGTCTGGGTTGCGTCTGGGTTGCGTCTGGGTTGCGTCTGGGTTGCGTCTGGGTTGCGTCTGGGTTGCGTCTGGGTTGCGTCTGGGTTGCGTCTGGGTTGCGTCTGGGTTGCGTCTGGGTTGCGTCTGGGTTGCGTCTGGGTTGCGTCTGGGTTGCGTCTGGGTTGCGTCTGGGTTGCGTCTGGGTTGCGTCTGGGTTGCGTCTGGGTTGCGTCTGGGTTGCGTCTGGGTTGCGTCTGGGTTGCGTCTGGGTTGCGTCTGGGTTGCGTCTGGGTTGCGTCTGGGTTGCGTCTGGGTTGCGTCTGGGTTGCGTCTGGGTTGCGTCTGGGTTGCGTCTGGGTTGCGTCTGGGTTGCGTCTGGGTTGCGTCTGGGTTGCGTCTGGGTTGCGTCTGGGTTGCGTCTGGGTTGCGTCTGGGTTGCGTCTGGGTTGCGTCTGGGTTGCGTCTGGGTTGCGTCTGGGTTGCGTCTGGGTTGCGTCTGGGTTGCGTCTGGGTTGCGTCTGGGTTGCGTCTGGGTTGCGTCTGGGTTGCGTCTGGGTTGCGTCTGGGTTGCGTCTGGGTTGCGTCTGGGTTGCGTCTGGGTTGCGTCTGGGTTGCGTCTGGGTTGCGTCTGGGTTGCGTCTGGGTTGCGTCTGGGTTGCGTCTGGGTTGCGTCTGGGTTGCGTCTGGGTTGCGTCTGGGTTGCGTCTGGGTTGCGTCTGGGTTGCGTCTGGGTTGCGTCTGGGTTGCGTCTGGGTTGCGTCTGGGTTGCGTCTGGGTTGCGTCTGGGTTGCGTCTGGGTTGCGTCTGGGTTGCGTCTGGGTTGCGTCTGGGTTGCGTCTGGGTTGCGTCTGGGTTGCGTCTGGGTTGCGTCTGGGTTGCGTCTGGGTTGCGTCTGGGTTGCGTCTGGGTTGCGTCTGGGTTGCGTCTGGGTTGCGTCTGGGTTGCGTCTGGGTTGCGTCTGGGTTGCGTCTGGGTTGCGTCTGGGTTGCGTCTGGGTTGCGTCTGGGTTGCGTCTGGGTTGCGTCTGGGTTGCGTCTGGGTTGCGTCTGGGTTGCGTCTGGGTTGCGTCTGGGTTGCGTCTGGGTTGCGTCTGGGTTGCGTCTGGGTTGCGTCTGGGTTGCGTCTGGGTTGCGTCTGGGTTGCGTCTGGGTTGCGTCTGGGTTGCGTCTGGGTTGCGTCTGGGTTGCGTCTGGGTTGCGTCTGGGTTGCGTCTGGGTTGCGTCTGGGTTGCGTCTGGGTTGCGTCTGGGTTGCGTCTGGGTTGCGTCTGGGTTGCGTCTGGGTTGCGTCTGGGTTGCGTCTGGGTTGCGTCTGGGTTGCGTCTGGGTTGCGTCTGGGTTGCGTCTGGGTTGCGTCTGGGTTGCGTCTGGGTTGCGTCTGGGTTGCGTCTGGGTTGCGTCTGGGTTGCGTCTGGGTTGCGTCTGGGTTGCGTCTGGGTTGCGTCTGGGTTGCGTCTGGGTTGCGTCTGGGTTGCGTCTGGGTTGCGTCTGGGTTGCGTCTGGGTTGCGTCTGGGTTGCGTCTGGGTTGCGTCTGGGTTGCGTCTGGGTTGCGTCTGGGTTGCGTCTGGGTTGCGTCTGGGTTGCGTCTGGGTTGCGTCTGGGTTGCGTCTGGGTTGCGTCTGGGTTGCGTCTGGGTTGCGTCTGGGTTGCGTCTGGGTTGCGTCTGGGTTGCGTCTGGGTTGCGTCTGGGTTGCGTCTGGGTTGCGTCTGGGTTGCGTCTGGGTTGCGTCTGGGTTGCGTCTGGGTTGCGTCTGGGTTGCGTCTGGGTTGCGTCTGGGTTGCGTCTGGGTTGCGTCTGGGTTGCGTCTGGGTTGCGTCTGGGTTGCGTCTGGGTTGCGTCTGGGTTGCGTCTGGGTTGCGTCTGGGTTGCGTCTGGGTTGCGTCTGGGTTGCGTCTGGGTTGCGTCTGGGTTGCGTCTGGGTTGCGTCTGGGTTGCGTCTGGGTTGCGTCTGGGTTGCGTCTGGGTTGCGTCTGGGTTGCGTCTGGGTTGCGTCTGGGTTGCGTCTGGGTTGCGTCTGGGTTGCGTCTGGGTTGCGTCTGGGTTGCGTCTGGGTTGCGTCTGGGTTGCGTCTGGGTTGCGTCTGGGTTGCGTCTGGGTTGCGTCTGGGTTGCGTCTGGGTTGCGTCTGGGTTGCGTCTGGGTTGCGTCTGGGTTGCGTCTGGGTTGCGTCTGGGTTGCGTCTGGGTTGCGTCTGGGTTGCGTCTGGGTTGCGTCTGGGTTGCGTCTGGGTTGCGTCTGGGTTGCGTCTGGGTTGCGTCTGGGTTGCGTCTGGGTTGCGTCTGGGTTGCGTCTGGGTTGCGTCTGGGTTGCGTCTGGGTTGCGTCTGGGTTGCGTCTGGGTTGCGTCTGGGTTGCGTCTGGGTTGCGTCTGGGTTGCGTCTGGGTTGCGTCTGGGTTGCGTCTGGGTTGCGTCTGGGTTGCGTCTGGGTTGCGTCTGGGTTGCGTCTGGGTTGCGTCTGGGTTGCGTCTGGGTTGCGTCTGGGTTGCGTCTGGGTTGCGTCTGGGTTGCGTCTGGGTTGCGTCTGGGTTGCGTCTGGGTTGCGTCTGGGTTGCGTCTGGGTTGCGTCTGGGTTGCGTCTGGGTTGCGTCTGGGTTGCGTCTGGGTTGCGTCTGGGTTGCGTCTGGGTTGCGTCTGGGTTGCGTCTGGGTTGCGTCTGGGTTGCGTCTGGGTTGCGTCTGGGTTGCGTCTGGGTTGCGTCTGGGTTGCGTCTGGGTTGCGTCTGGGTTGCGTCTGGGTTGCGTCTGGGTTGCGTCTGGGTTGCGTCTGGGTTGCGTCTGGGTTGCGTCTGGGTTGCGTCTGGGTTGCGTCTGGGTTGCGTCTGGGTTGCGTCTGGGTTGCGTCTGGGTTGCGTCTGGGTTGCGTCTGGGTTGCGTCTGGGTTGCGTCTGGGTTGCGTCTGGGTTGCGTCTGGGTTGCGTCTGGGTTGCGTCTGGGTTGCGTCTGGGTTGCGTCTGGGTTGCGTCTGGGTTGCGTCTGGGTTGCGTCTGGGTTGCGTCTGGGTTGCGTCTGGGTTGCGTCTGGGTTGCGTCTGGGTTGCGTCTGGGTTGCGTCTGGGTTGCGTCTGGGTTGCGTCTGGGTTGCGTCTGGGTTGCGTCTGGGTTGCGTCTGGGTTGCGTCTGGGTTGCGTCTGGGTTGCGTCTGGGTTGCGTCTGGGTTGCGTCTGGGTTGCGTCTGGGTTGCGTCTGGGTTGCGTCTGGGTTGCGTCTGGGTTGCGTGTGGGTTGCGTCTGGGTTGCGTCTGGGTTGCGTCTGGGTTGCGTCTGGGTTGCGTCTGGGTTGCGTCTGGGTTGCGTCTGGGTTGCGTCTGGGTTGCGTCTGGGTTGCGTCTGGGTTGCGTCTGGGTTGCGTCTGGGTTGCGTCTGGGTTGCGTCTGGGTTGCGTCTGGGTTGCGTCTGGGTTGCGTCTGGGTTGCGTCTGGGTTGCGTCTGGGTTGCGTCTGGGTTGCGTCTGGGTTGCGTCTGGGTTGCGTCTGGGTTGCGTCTGGGTTGCGTCTGGGTTGCGTCTGGGTTGCGTCTGGGTTGCGTCTGGGTTGCGTCTGGGTTGCGTCTGGGTTGCGTCTGGGTTGCGTCTGGGTTGCGTCTGGGTTGCGTCTGGGTTGCGTCTGGGTTGCGTCTGGGTTGCGTCTGGGTTGCGTCTGGGTTGCGTCTGGGTTGCGTCTGGGTTGCGTCTGGGTTGCGTCTGGGTTGCGTCTGGGTTGCGTCTGGGTTGCGTCTGGGTTGCGTCTGGGTTGCGTCTGGGTTGCGTCTGGGTTGCGTCTGGGTTGCGTCTGGGTTGCGTCTGGGTTGCGTCTGTGTTGCGTCTGGGTTGCGTCTGGGTTGCGTCTGGGTTGCGTCTGGGTTGCGTCTGGGTTGCGTCTGGGTTGCGTCTGGGTTGCGTCTGGGTTGCGTCTGGGTTGCGTCTGGGTTGCGTCTGGGTTGCGTCTGGGTTGCGTCTGGGTTGCGTCTGGGTTGCGTCTGGGTTGCGTCTGGGTTGCGTCTGGGTTGCGTCTGGGTTGCGTCTGGGTTGCGTCTGGGTTGCGTCTGGGTTGCGTCTGGGTTGCGTCTGGGTTGCGTCTGGGTTGCGTCTGGGTTGCGTCTGGGTTGCGTCTGGGTTGCGTCTGGGTTGCGTCTGGGTTGCGTCTGGGTTGCGTCTGGGTTGCGTCTGGGTTGCGTCTGGGTTGCGTCTGGGTTGCGTCTGGGTTGCGTCTGGGTTGCGTCTGGGTTGCGTCTGGGTTGCGTCTGGGTTGCGTCTGGGTTGCGTCTGGGTTGCGTCTGGGTTGCGTCTGGGTTGCGTCTGGGTTGCGTCTGGGTTGCGTCTGGGTTGCGTCTGGGTTGCGTCTGGGTTGCGTCTGGGTTGCGTCTGGGTTGCGTCTGGGTTGCGTCTGGGTTGCGTCTGGGTTGCGTCTGGGTTGCGTCTGGGTTGCGTCTGGGTTGCGTCTGGGTTGCGTCTGGGTTGCGTCTGGGTTGCGTCTGGGTTGCGTCTGGGTTGCGTCTGGGTTGCGTCTGGGTTGCGTCTGGGTTGCGTCTGGGTTGCGTCTGGGTTGCGTCTGGGTTGCGTCTGGGTTGCGTCTGGGTTGCGTCTGGGTTGCGTCTGGGTTGCGTCTGGGTTGCGTCTGGGTTGCGTCTGGGTTGCGTCTGGGTTGCGTCTGGGTTGCGTCTGGGTTGCGTCTGGGTTGCGTCTGGGTTGCGTCTGGGTTGCGTCTGGGTTGCGTCTGGGTTGCGTCTGGGTTGCGTCTGGGTTGCGTCTGGGTTGCGTCTGGGTTGCGTCTGGGTTGCGTCTGGGTTGCGTCTGGGTTGCGTCTGGGTTGCGTCTGGGTTGCGTCTGGGTTGCGTCTGGGTTGCGTCTGGGTTGCGTCTGGGTTGCGTCTGGGTTGCGTCTGGGTTGCGTCTGGGTTGCGTCTGGGTTGCGTCTGGGTTGCGTCTGGGTTGCGTCTGGGTTGCGTCTGGGTTGCGTCTGGGTTGCGTCTGGGTTGCGTCTGGGTTGCGTCTGGGTTGCGTCTGGGTTGCGTCTGGGTTGCGTCTGGGTTGCGTCTGGGTTGCGTCTGGGTTGCGTCTGGGTTGCGTCTGGGTTGCGTCTGGGTTGCGTCTGGGTTGCGTCTGGGTTGCGTCTGGGTTGCGTCTGGGTTGCGTCTGGGTTGCGTCTGGGTTGCGTCTGGGTTGCGTCTGGGTTGCGTCTGGGTTGCGTCTGGGTTGGGCTGCGATTTTATACGGTTGCGTGTGGACTGCGTCTAAGTCTAAACTAAGTTTGCGTCTGGGTTGCGTCTAAATCTAAACTAAGTTTGCGTCTGGGTTGCGTCTAAATCTAAACTAAGTTTGCGTCTGGGTTGCGTCTAAATCTAAACTAAGGTTGCGTCTGGGTTGCGTCTGGGTTGCGTCTGGGTTGCGTCTGGGTTGCGTCTGGGTTGCGTCTGGGTTGCGTCTGGGTTGCGTCTGGGTTGCGTCTGGGTTTGGTACACGGTTGCGCGTGGGTAGCGTCTGGGTTGCGGCTGGGTTGGACTGCGTTTTTATATACGGTTGCGTGTGGATTGCGTCTAAGTCTAAACTAAGTTTGCGTCTGGGTTGGGCTGCGTTTTTATACGGTTGCGTGTGGACTGCGTCTAAGTCTAAACTAAGTTTGCGTCTGGGTTGCGTCTGGGTTGCGTCTGGGTTGGGCTGCGTTTTTATACGGTTGCGTGTGGACTGCGTCTAAGTCTAAACTAAGTTTGCGTCTGGGTTGGGCTGCGTTTTTATACGGTTGCGTGTGGACTGCGTCTAAGTCTAAACTAAGTTTGCGTCTGGGTTGCGTCTGGGTTGCGTCTGGGTTGGCCTGCGTTTTTATACGGTTGCGTGTGGACTGCGTCTAAGTCTAAACTAAGTTTGCGTCTGGGTTGGGCTGCGTTTTTATACGGTTGCGTGTGGACTGCGTCTAAGTCTAAACTAAGTTTGCGTCTGGGTTGCGTCTGGGTTGCGTCTGGGTTGCGTCTGGGTTGCGTCTGGGTTGCGTCTGGGTTGCGTCTGGGTTGCGTCTGGGTTGGCCTGCGTTTTTATACGGTTGCGTGTGGACTGCGTCTAAGTCTAAACTAAGTTTGCGTCTGGGTTGCGTCTGGGTTGCGTCTGGGTTGCGTCTGGGTTGCGTCTGGGTTGCGTCTGGGTTGCGTCTGGGTTGCGTCTGGGTTGCGTCTGGGTTGCGTCTGGGTTGCGTCTGGGTTGCGTCTGGGTTGCGTCTGGGTTGACCTGCGTTTTTATACTGTTGCGTGTGGACTGCGTCTAAGTCTAAACTAAGTTTGCGTCTGGGTTGCGTCTAAATCTAAACTAAGTTTGCGTCTGGGTTGCGTCTAAATCTAAACTAAGTTTGCGTCTGGGTTGCGTCTAAATCTAAACTAAGTTTGCGTCTGGGTTGCGTCTGGGTTGCGTCTGGGTTGCGTCTGGGTTGCGTCTGGGTTGCGTCTGGGTTGCGTCTGGGTTGCGTCTGGGTTGCGTCTGGGTTGCGTCTGGGTTGCGTCTGGGTTGCGTCTGGGTTGCGTCTGGGTTGCGTCTGGGTTGCGTCTGGGTTGCGTCTGGGTTGCGTCTGGGTTGCGTCTGGGTTGCGTCTGGGTTGCGTCTGGGTTGCGTCTGGGTTGCGTCTGGGTTGCGTCTGGGTTGCGTCTGGGTTGCGTCTGGGTTGCGTCTGGGTTGCGTCTGGGTTGCGTCTGGGTTGCGTCTGGGTTGCGTCTGGGTTGCGTCTGGGTTGCGTCTGGGTTGCGTCTGGGTTGCGTCTGGGTTGCGTCTGGGTTGCGTCTGGGTTGCGTCTGGGTTGCGTCTGGGTTGCGTCTGGGTTGCGTCTGGGTTGCGTCTGGGTTGCGTCTGGGTTGCGTCTGGGTTGCGTCTGGGTTGCGTCTGGGTTGCGTCTGGGTTGCGTCTGGGTTGCGTCTGGGTTGCGTCTGGGTTGCGTCTGGGTTGCGTCTGGGTTGCGTCTGGGTTGCGTCTGGGTTGCGTCTGGGTTGCGTCTGGGTTGCGTCTGGGTTGCGTCTGGGTTGCGTCTGGGTTGCGTCTGGGTTGCGTCTGGGTTGCGTCTGGGTTGCGTCTGGGTTGCGTCTGGGTTGCGTCTGGGTTGGCCTGCGTTTTTATACGGTTGCGTGTGGACTGCGTCTAAGTCTAAACTAAGTTTGCGTCTGGGTTGGACTGCGTTTTTATACGGTTGCGTGTGGACTGCGTCTAAGTCTAAACTAAGTTTGCGTCTGGGTTGCGTCTAAATCTAAACTAAGTTTGCGTCTGGGTTGCGTCTAAATCTAAACTAAGTTTGCGTCTGGGTTGCGTCTGGGTTGCGTCTGGGTTGCGCCTGGGTTGCGTCTGGGTTGCGTCTGGGTTGCGTCTGGGTTGCGTCTGGGTTGCGTCTGGGTTGCGTCTGGGTTGCGTCTGGGTTGGCCTGCGTTTTTATACGGTTGCGTGTGGACTGCGTCTAGGTCTAAACTAAGTTTGCGTCTGGGTTGGGCTGCGTTTTTATACGGTTGCGTGTGGACTGCGTCTAAGTCTAAACTAAGTTTGCGTCTGGGTTGCGTCTAAATCTAAACTAAGTTTGCGTCTGGGTTGCGTCTAAATCTAAACTAAGTTTGCGTCTGGGTTGCGTCTGGGTTGCGTCTGGGTTGGCCTGCGTTTTTATACTGTTGCGTGTGGACTGCGTCTAAGTCTAAACTAAGTTTGCGTCTCGGTTGCGTCTAAATCTAAACTAAGTTTGCGTCTGGGTTGCGTCTAAATCTAAACTAAGTTTGCGTCTGGGTTGCGTCTGGGTTGCGTCTGGGTTGCGTCTGGGTTGCGTCTAAATCTAAACTAAGTTTGCGTCTGGGTTGCGTCTGGGTTGCGTCTGGGTTGCGTCTGGGTTGCGTCTGGGTTGCGTCTGGGTTGCGTCTGGGTTGCGTCTGGGTTGCGTCTGGGTTGCGTCTGGGTTGCGTCTGGGTTGCGTCTGGGTTGCGTCTGGGTTGCGTCTGGGTTGCGTCTGGGTTGCGTCTGGGTTGCGTCTGGGTTGCGTCTGGGTTGCGTCTGGGTTGCGTCTGGGTTGCGTCTGGGTTGCGTCTGGGTTGCGTCTGGGTTGCGTCTGGGTTGCGTCTGGGTTGGCCTGCGTTTTTATACGGTTGCGTGTGGACTGCTTCTAAGTCTAAACTAAGTTTGCGTCTGGGTTGCGTCTAAATCTAAACTAATTTTGCGTCTGGGTTGCGTCTAAATCTAAACTAAGTTTGCGTCTGGGTTGCGTCTGGGTTGCGTCTGGGTTGCGTCTGGGTTGCGTCTGGGTTGCGTCTGGGTTGCGTCTGGGTTGCGTCTGGGTTGCGTCTGGGTTGCGTCTGGGTTGCGTCTGGGTTGCGTCTGGGTTGCGTCTGGGTTGCGTCTGGGTTGCGTCTAAATCTAAACTAAGTTTGCGTCTGGGTTGCGTCTGGGTTGCGTCTGGGTTGCGTCTGGGTTGCGTCTGGGTTGCGTCTGGGTTGCGTCTGGGTTGCGTCTGGGTTGCGTCTGGGTTGCGTCTGGGTTGCGTCTGGGTTGCGTCTGGGTTGCGTCTGGGTTGGGTTTCGTTTTTATACGGTTGCGTGTGGACTGCGTCTAAGTCTAAACTAAGTTTGCGTCTGGGTTGCGTCTAAATCTAAACTAAGTTTGCGTCTGGGTTGCGTCTAAATCTAAACTAAGTTTGCGTCTGGGTTGCGTCTAAATCTAAACTAAGTTTGCGTCTGGGTTGCGTCTGGGTTGCGTCTGGGTTGGCCTGCGTTTTTATACTGTTGCGTGTGGACTGCGTCTAAGTCTAAACTAAGTTTGCGTCTGGGTTGCGTCTAAATCTAAACTAAGTTTGCGTCTGGGTTGCGTCTAAATCTAAACTAAGTTTGCGTCTGGGTTGCGTCTGGGTTGCGTCTGGGTTGCGTCTGGGTTGCGTCTAAATCTAAACTAAGTTTGCGTCTGGGTTGCGTCTGGGTTGCGTCTGGGTTGCGTCTGGGTTGCGTCTGGGTTGCGTCTGGGTTGCGTCTGGGTTGCGTCTGGGTTGCGTCTGGGTTGCGTCTGGGTTGCGTCTGGGTTGCGTCTGGGTTGCGTCTGGGTTGCGTCTGGGTTGCGTCTGGGTTGCGTCTGGGTTGCGTCTGGGTTGCGTCTGGGTTGCGTCTGGGTTGGGCTGCGATTTTATACGGTTGCGTGTGGACTGCGTCTAAGTCTAAACTAAGTTTGCGTCTGGGTTGCGTCTAAATCTAAACTAAGTTTGCGTCTGGGTTGCGTCTAAATCTAAACTAAGTTTGCGTCTGGGTTGCGTCTAAATCTAAACTAAGTTTGCGTCTGGGTTGCGTCTAAATCTAAACTAAGTTTGCGTCTGGGTTGCGTCTAAATCTAAACTAAGTTTGCGTCTGGGTTGCGTCTGGGTTGCGTCTGGGTTGCGTCTGGGTTGCGTCTGGGTTGCGTCTGGGTTGCGTCTGGGTTGCGTCTGGGTTGCGTCTGGGTTGCGTCTGGGTTGCGTCTGGGTTGCGTCTGGTTTGCGTCTGGGTTGCGTCTGGGTTGGCCTGCGTTTTTATACGGTTGCGTGTGGACTGCGTCTAAGTCTAAACTAAGTTTGCGTCTGGGTTGCGTCTAAATCTAAACTAAGTTTGCGTCTGGGTTGCGTCTAAATCTAAACTAAGTTTGCGTCTGGGTTGCGTCTAAATCTAAACTAAGTTTGCGTCTGGGTTGCGTCTGGGTTGCGTCTGGGTTGGCCTGCGTTTTTATACTGTTGCGTGTGGACTGCGTCTAAGTCTAAACTAAGTTTGCGTCTGGGTTGCGTCTAAATCTAAACTAAGTTTGCGTCTGGGTTGCGTCTAAATCTAAACTAAGTTTGCGTCTGGGTTGCGTCTGGGTTGCGTCTGGGTTGCGTCTGGGTTGCGTCTAAATCTAAACTAAGTTTGCGTCTGGGTTGCGTCTGGGTTGCGTCTGGGTTGCGTCTGGGTTGCGTCTGGGTTGCGTCTGGGTTGCGTCTGGGTTGCGTCTGGGTTGCGTCTGGGTTGCGTCTGGGTTGCGTCTGGGTTGCGTCTGGGTTGCGTCTGGGTTGCGTCTGGGTTGCGTCTGGGTTGCGTCTGGGTTGCGTCTGGGTTGCGTCTGGGTTGCGTCTGGGTTGCGTCTGGGTTGCGTCTGGTTTGCGTCTGGGTTGCGTCTGGGTTGGCCTGCGTTTTTATACGGTTGCGTGTGGACTGCGTCTAAGTCTAAACTAAGTTTGCGTCTGGGTTGCGTCTAAATCTAAACTAAGTTTGCGTCTGGGTTGCGTCTAAATCTAAACTAAGTTTGCGTCTGGGTTGCGTCTAAATCTAAACTAAGTTTGCGTCTGGGTTGCGTCTGGGTTGCGTCTGGGTTGGCCTGCGTTTTTATACTGTTGCGTGTGGACTGCGTCTAAGTCTAAACTAAGTTTGCGTCTGGGTTGCGTCTAAATCTAAACTAAGTTTGCGTCTGGGTTGCGTCTAAATCTAAACTAAGTTTGCGTCTGGGTTGCGTCTGGGTTGCGTCTGGGTTGCGTCTGGGTTGCGTCTAAATCTAAACTAAGTTTGCGTCTGGGTTGCGTCTGGGTTGCGTCTGGGTTGCGTCTGGGTTGCGTCTGGGTTGCGTCTGGGTTGCGTCTGGGTTGCGTCTGGGTTGCGTCTGGGTTGCGTCTGGGTTGCGTCTGGGTTGCGTCTGGGTTGCGTCTGGGTTGCGTCTGGGTTGCGTCTGGGTTGCGTCTGGGTTGCGTCTGGGTTGCGTCTGGGTTGCGTCTGGGTTGCGTCTGGGTTGCGTCTGGGTTGCGTCTGGGTTGCGTCTGGGTTGCGTCTGGGTTGCGTCTGGGTTGCGTCTGGGTTGCGTCTGGGTTGCGTCTGGGTTGCGTCTGGGTTGCGTCTGGGTTGGGCTGCGATTTTATACGGTTGCGTGTGGACTGCGTCTAAGTCTAAACTAAGTTTGCGTCTGGGTTGCGTCTAAATCTAAACTAAGTTTGCGTCTGGGTTGCGTCTAAATCTAAACTAAGTTTGCGTCTGGGTTGCGTCTAAATCTAAACTAAGTTTGCGTCTGGGTTGCGTCTGGGTTGCGTCTGGGTTGCGTCTGGGTTGCGTCTGGGTTGCGTCTGGGTTGCGTCTGGGTTGCGTCTGGGTTGCGTCTGGGTTGCGTCTGGGTTGCGTCTGGGTTGCGTCTGGGTTGCGTCTGGGTTGCGTCTGGGTTGCGTCTGGGTTGGGTTTCGTTTTTATACGGTTGCGTGTGGACTGCGTCTAAGTCTAAACTAAGTTTGCGTCTGGGTTGCGTCTAAATCTAAACTAAGTTTGCGTCTGGGTTGCGTCTAAATCTAAACTAAGTTTGCGTCTGGGTTGCGTCTAAATCTAAACTAAGTTTGCGTCTGGGTTGCGTCTGGGTTGCGTCTGGGTTGGCCTGCGTTTTTATACTGTTGCGTGTGGACTGCGTCTAAGTCTAAACTAAGTTTGCGTCTGGGTTGCGTCTAAATCTAAACTAAGTTTGCGTCTGGGTTGCGTCTAAATCTAAACTAAGTTTGCGTCTGGGTTGCGTCTGGGTTGCGTCTGGGTTGCGTCTGGGTTGCGTCTAAATCTAAACTAAGTTTGCGTCTGGGTTGCGTCTGGGTTGCGTCTGGGTTGCGTCTGGGTTGCGTCTGGGTTGCGTCTGGGTTGCGTCTGGGTTGCGTCTGGGTTGCGTCTGGGTTGCGTCTGGGTTGCGTCTGGGTTGCGTCTGGGTTGCGTCTGGGTTGCGTCTGGGTTGCGTCTGGGTTGCGTCTGGGTTGCGTCTGGGTTGGGTTTCGTTTTTATACGGTTGCGTGTGGACTGCGTCTAAGTCTAAACTAAGTTTGCGTCTGGGTTGCGTCTAAATCTAAACTAAGTTTGCGTCTGGGTTGCGTCTAAATCTAAACTAAGTTTGCGTCTGGGTTGCGTCTAAATCTAAACTAAGTTTGCGTCTGGGTTGCGTCTGGGTTGCGTCTGGGTTGGCCTGCGTTTTTATACTGTTGCGTGTGGACTGCGTCTAAGTCTAAACTAAGTATGCGTCTGGGTTGCGTCTAAATCTAAACTAAGTTTGCGTCTGGGTTGCGTCTAAATCTAAACTAAGTTTGCGTCTGGGTTGCGTCTGGGTTGCGTCTGGGTTGCGTCTGGGTTGCGTCTGGGTTGCGTCTGGGTTGCGTCTGGGTTGCGTCTGGGTTGCGTCTGGGTTGCGTCTGGGTTGCGTCTGGGTTGCGTCTGGGTTGCGTCTGGGTTGCGTCTGGGTTGCGTCTGGGTTGCGTCTGGGTTGCGTCTGGGTTGCGTCTGGGTTGCGTCTGGGTTGCGTCTGGGTTGCGTCTGGGTTGCGTCTGGGTTGCGTCTGGGTTGGGTTTCGTTTTTATACGGTTGCGTGTGGACTGCGTCTAAGTCTAAACTAAGTTTGCGTCTGGGTTGCGTCTAAATCTAAACTAAGTTTGCGTCTGGGTTGCGTCTAAATCTAAACTAAGTTTGCGTCTGGGTTGCGTCTAAATCTAAACTAAGTTTGCGTCTGGGTTGCGTCTGGGTTGCGTCTGGGTTGGCCTGCGTTTTTATACTGTTGCGTGTGGACTGCGTCTAAGTCTAAACTAAGTATGCGTCTGGGTTGCGTCTAAATCTAAACTAAGTTTGCGTCTGGGTTGCGTCTAAATCTAAACTAAGTTTGCGTCTGGGTTGCGTCTGGGTTGCGTCTGGGTTGGCCTGCGTTTTTATACTGTTGCGTGTGGACTGCGTCTAAGTCTAAACTAAGTTTGCGTCTGGGTTGCGTCTAAATCTAAACTAAGTTTGCGTCTGGGTTGCGTCTAAATCTAAACTAAGTTTGCGTCTGGGTTGCGTCTGGGTTGCGTCTGGGTTGCGTCTGGGTTGCGTCTGGGTTGCGTCTGGGTTGCGTCTGGGTTGCGTCTGGGTTGCGTCTGGGTTGCGTCTGGGTTGCGTCTGGGTTGCGTCTGGGTTGCGTCTGGGTTGCGTCTGGGTTGCGTCTGGGTTGCGTCTGGGTTGCGTCTGGGTTGCGTCTGGGTTGCGTCTGGGTTGCGTCTGGGTTGCGTCTGGGTTGCGTCTGGGTTGCGTCTGGGTTGCGTCTGGGTTGCGTCTGGGTTGCGTCTAAATCTAAACTAAGTTTGCGTCTGGGTTGCGTCTAAATCTAAACTAAGTTTGCGTCTGGGTTGCGTCTAAATCTAAACTAAGTTTGCGTCTGGGTTGCGTCTGGGTTGCGTCTGGGTTGGCCTGCGTTTTTATACTGTTGCGTGTGGACTGCGTCTAAGTCTAAACTAAGTATGCGTCTGGGTTGCGTCTAAATCTAAACTAAGTTTGCGTCTGGGTTGCGTCTAAATCTAAACTAAGTTTGCGTCTGGGTTGCGTCTGGGTTGCGTCTGGGTTGCGTCTGGGTTGCGTCTGGGTTGCGTCTGGGTTGCGTCTGGGTTGCGTCTGGGTTGCGTCTGGGTTGCGTCTGGGTTGCGTCTGGGTTGCGTCTGGGTTGCGTCTGGGTTGCGTCTGGGTTGCGTCTGGGTTGCGTCTGGGTTGCGTCTGGGTTGCGTCTGGTTTGCGTCTGGGTTGCGTCTGGGTTGGCCTGCGTTTTTATACGGTTGCGTGTGGACTGCGTCTAAGTCTAAACTAAGTTTGCGTCTGGGTTGCGTCTAAATCTAAACTAAGTTTGCGTCTGGGTTGCGTCTAAATCTAAACTAAGTTTGCGTCTGGGTTGCGTCTAAATCTAAACTAAGTTTGCGTCTGGGTTGCGTCTGGGTTGCGTCTGGGTTGCGTCTGGGTTGCGTCTGGGTTGCGTCTGGGTTGCGTCTGGGTTGCGTCTGGGTTGCGTCTGGGTTGCGTCTGGGTTGCGTCTGGGTTGCGTCTGGGTTGCGTCTGGGTTGCGTCTGGGTTGCGTCTGGGTTGCGTCTGGGTTGCGTCTGGGTTGCGTCTGGGTTGCGTCTGGGTTGCGTCTGGGTTGCGTCTGGGTTGCGTCTGGGTTGCGTCTGGGTTGCGTCTGGGTTGCGTCTGGGTTGCGTCTGGGTTGCGTCTGGGTTGCGTCTGGGTTGCGTCTGGGTTGCGTCTGGGTTGCGTCTGGGTTGCGTCTGGGTTGCGTCTGGGTTGCGTCTGGGTTGCGTCTGGGTTGCGTCTGGGTTGCGTCTGGGTTGCGTCTGGGTTGCGTCTGGGTTGCGTCTGGGTTGCGTCTGGGTTGCGTCTGGGTTGCGTCTGGGTTGCGTCTGGGTTGCGTCTGGGTTGCGTCTGGGTTGCGTCTGGGTTGCGTCTGGGTTGCGTCTGGGTTGCGTCTGGGTTGCGTCTGGGTTGCGTCTGGGTTGCGTCTGGGTTGCGTCTGGGTTGCGTCTGGGTTGCGTCTGGGTTGCGTCTGGGTTGCGTCTGGGTTGCGTCTGGGTTGCGTCTGGGTTGCGTCTGGGTTGCGTCTGGGTTGCGTCTGGGTTGCGTCTGGGTTGCGTCTGGGTTGCGTCTGGGTTGCGTCTGGGTTGCGTCTGGGTTGCGTCTGGGTTGCGTCTGGGTTGCGTCTGGGTTGCGTCTGGGTTGCGTCTGGGTTGCGTCTGGGTTGCGTCTGGGTTGCGTCTGGGTTGCGTCTGGGTTGCGTCTGGGTTGCGTCTGGGTTGCGTCTGGGTTGCGTCTGGGTTGCGTCTGGGTTGCGTCTGGGTTGCGTCTGGGTTGCGTCTGGGTTGCGTCTGGGTTGCGTCTGGGTTGCGTCTGGGTTGCGTCTGGGTTGCGTCTGGGTTGCGTCTGGGTTGCGTCTGGGTTGCGTCTGGGTTGCGTCTGGGTTGCGTCTGGGTTGCGTCTGGGTTGCGTCTGGGTTGCGTCTGGGTTGCGTCTGGGTTGCGTCTGGGTTGCGTCTGGGTTGCGTCTGGGTTGCGTCTGGGTTGCGTCTGGGTTGCGTCTGGGTTGCGTCTGGGTTGCGTCTGGGTTGCGTCTGGGTTGCGTCTGGGTTGCGTCTGGGTTGCGTCTGGGTTGCGTCTGGGTTGCGTCTGGGTTGCGTCTGGGTTGCGTCTGGGTTGCGTCTGGGTTGCGTCTGGGTTGCGTCTGGGTTGCGTCTGGGTTGCGTCTGGGTTGCGTCTGGGTTGCGTCTGGGTTGCGTCTGGGTTGCGTCTGGGTTGCGTCTGGGTTGCGTCTGGGTTGCGTCTGGGTTGCGTCTGGGTTGCGTCTGGGTTGCGTCTGGGTTGCGTCTGGGTTGCGTCTGGGTTGCGTCTGGGTTGCGTCTGGGTTGCGTCTGGGTTGCGTCTGGGTTGCGTCTGGGTTGCGTCTGGGTTGCGTCTGGGTTGCGTCTGGGTTGCGTCTGGGTTGCGTCTGGGTTGCGTCTGGGTTGCGTCTGGGTTGCGTCTGGGTTGCGTCTGGGTTGCGTCTGGGTTGCGTCTGGGTTGCGTCTGGGTTGCGTCTGGGTTGCGTCTGGGTTGCGTCTGGGTTGCGTCTGGGTTGCGTCTGGGTTGCGTCTGGGTTGCGTCTGGGTTGCGTCTGGGTTGCGTCTGGGTTGCGTCTGGGTTGCGTCTGGGTTGCGTCTGGGTTGCGTCTGGGTTGCGTCTGGGTTGCGTCTGGGTTGCGTCTGGGTTGCGTCTGGGTTGCGTCTGGGTTGCGTCTGGGTTGCGTCTGGGTTGCGTCTGGGTTGCGTCTGGGTTGCGTCTGGGTTGCGTCTGGGTTGCGTCTGGGTTGCGTCTGGGTTGCGTCTGGGTTGCGTCTGGGTTGCGTCTGGGTTGCGTCTGGGTTGCGTCTGGGTTGCGTCTGGGTTGCGTCTGGGTTGCGTCTGGGTTGCGTCTGGGTTGCGTCTGGGTTGCGTCTGGGTTGCGTCTGGGTTGCGTCTGGGTTGCGTCTGGGTTGCGTCTGGGTTGCGTCTGGGTTGCGTCTGGGTTGCGTCTGGGTTGCGTCTGGGTTGCGTCTGGGTTGCGTCTGGGTTGCGTCTGGGTTGCGTCTGGGTTGCGTCTGGGTTGCGTCTGGGTTGCGTCTGGGTTGCGTCTGGGTTGCGTCTGGGTTGCGTCTGGGTTGCGTCTGGGTTGCGTCTGGGTTGCGTCTGGGTTGCGTCTGGGTTGCGTCTGGGTTGCGTCTGGGTTGCGTCTGGGTTGCGTCTGGGTTGCGTCTGGGTTGCGTCTGGGTTGCGTCTGGGTTGCGTCTGGGTTGCGTCTGGGTTGCGTCTGGGTTGCGTCTGGGTTGCGTCTGGGTTGCGTCTGGGTTGCGTCTGGGTTGCGTCTGGGTTGCGTCTGGGTTGCGTCTGGGTTGCGTCTGGGTTGCGTCTGGGTTGCGTCTGGGTTGCGTCTGGGTTGCGTCTGGGTTGCGTCTGGGTTGCGTCTGGGTTGCGTCTGGGTTGCGTCTGGGTTGCGTCTGGGTTGCGTCTGGGTTGCGTCTGGGTTGCGTCTGGGTTGCGTCTGGGTTGCGTCTGGGTTGCGTCTGGGTTGCGTCTGGGTTGCGTCTGGGTTGCGTCTGGGTTGCGTCTGGGTTGCGTCTGGGTTGCGTCTGGGTTGCGTCTGGGTTGCGTCTGGGTTGCGTCTGGGTTGCGTCTGGGTTGCGTCTGGGTTGGGCTGCGTTTTTATACGGTTGCGTGTGGACTGCGTCTAAGTCTAAACTAAGTTTGCGTCTGGGTTGCGTCTAAATCTAAACTAAGTTTGCGTCTGGGTTGCGTCTGGGTTGCGTCTGGGTTGCGTCTGGGTTGCGTCTGGGTTGCGTCTGGGTTGCGTCTGGGTTGCGTCTGGGTTGCGTCTGGGTTGCGTCTGGGTTGCGTCTGGGTTGCGTCTGGGTTGCGTCTGGGTTGCGTCTGGGTTGCGTCTGGGTTGCGTCTGGGTTGCGTCTGGGTTGCGTCTGGGTTGCGTCTGGGTTGGCCTGCGTTTTTATACGGTTGCGTGTGGACTGCGTCTAAGTCTAAACTAAGTTTGCGTCTGGGTTGCGTCTGGGTTGCGTCTGGGTTGCGTCTGGGTTGCGTCTGGGTTGCGTCTGGGTTGCGTCTGGGTTGCGTCTGGGTTGCGTCTGGGTTGCGTCTGGGTTGCGTCTGGGTTGCGTCTGGGTTGCGTCTGGGTTGCGTCTGGGTTGCGTCTGGGTTGCGTCTGGGTTGCGTCTGGGTTGCGTCTGGGTTGCGTCTGGGTTTGGTACACGGTTGCGCGTGGGTAGCGTCTGGGTTGCGGCTGGGTTGGACTGCGTTTTTATATACGGTTGCGTGTGGATTGCGTCTAAGTCTAAACTAAGTTTGCGTCTGGGTTGGGCTGCGTTTTTATACGGTTGCGTGTGGACTGCGTCTAAGTCTAAACTAAGTTTGCGTCTGGGTTGCGTCTGGGTTGCGTCTGGGTTGGGCTGCGTTTTTATACGGTTGCGTGTGGACTGCGTCTAAGTCTAAACTAAGTTTGCGTCTGGGTTGGGCTGCGTTTTTATACGGTTGCGTGTGGACTGCGTCTAAGTCTAAACTAAGTTTGCGTCTGGGTTGCGTCTGGGTTGCGTCTGGGTTGGGCTGCGTTTTTATACGGTTGCGTGTGGACTGCGTCTAAGTCTAAACTAAGTTTGCGTCTGGGTTGGGCTGCGTTTTTATACGGTTGCGTGTGGACTGCGTCTAAGTCTAAACTAAGTTTGCGTCTGGGTTGCGTCTGGGTTGCGTCTGGGTTGCGTCTGGGTTGCGTCTGGGTTGCGTCTGGGTTGGCCTGCGTTTTTATACGGTTGCGTGTGGACTGCGCCTAAGTCTAAACTAAGTTTGCGTCTGGGTTGCGTCTAAATCTAAACTAAGTTTGCGTCTGGGTTGCGTCTGGGTTGCGTCAAAATCTAAACTAAGTTTGCGTCTGGGTTGCGTCTGGGTTGCGTCTGGGTTGCGTCTGGGTTGCGTCTGGGTTGCGTCTGGGTTGCGTCTGGGTTTGGTACACGGTTGCGCGTGGGTAGCGTCTGGGTTGCGGCTGGGTTGGACTGCGTTTTTATATACGGTTGCGTGTGGATTGCGTCTAAGTCTAAACTAAGTTTGCGTCTGGGTTGGGCTGCGTTTTTATACGGTTGCGTGTGGACTGCGTCTAAGTCTAAACTAAGTTTGCGTCTGGGTTGCGTCTGGGTTGCGTCTGGGTTGGGCTGCGTTTTTATACGGTTGCGTGTGGACTGCGTCTAAGTCTAAACTAAGTTTGCGTCTGGGTTGGGCTGCGTTTTTATACGGTTGCGTGTGGACTGCGTCTAAGTCTAAACTAAGTTTGCGTCTGGGTTGCGTCTGGGTTGCGTCTGGGTTGCGTCTGGGTTGCGTCTGGGTTGCGTCTGGGTTGCGTCTGGGTTGCGTCTGGGTTGCGTCTGGGTTGCGTCTGGGTTGCGTCTGGGTTGCGTCTGGGTTGCGTCTGGGTTGCGTCTGGGTTGCGTCTGGGTTGCGTCTGGGTTGCGTCTGGGTTGCGTCTGGGTTGCGTCTGGGTTGCGTCTGGGTTGGGCTGCGTTTTTATACGGTTGCGTGTGGACTGCGTCTAAATCTAAACTAAGTTTGCGTCTGGGTTGCGTCTAAATCTAAACTAAGTTTGCGTCTGGGTTGCGTCTGGGTTGCGTCTGGGTTGCGTCTGGGTTGCGTCTGGGTTGCGTCTGGGTTGGCCTGCGTTTTTATACGGTTGCGTGTGGACTGCGTCTAAGTCTAAACTAAGTTTGCGTCTGGGTTGCGTCTAAATCTAAACTAAGTTTGCGTCTGGGTTGCGTCTAAATCTAAACTAAGTTTGCGTCTGGGTTGCGTCTACATCTAAACTAAGTTTGCGTCTGGGTTGCGTATAAATCTAAACTGAGTTTGCGTCTGGGTTGCGTCTAAATCTAAACTAAGTTTGCGTCTGGGTTGCGTCTAAATCTAAACTAAGTTTGCGTCTGGGTTGCGTCTGGGTTGCGTCTGGGTTGCGTCTGGGTTGCGTCTGGGTTGCGTCTGGGTTGGCCTGCGTTTTTATACGGTTGCGTGTGGACTGCGTCTAAGTCTAAACTAAGTTTGCGTCTGGGTTGCGTCTAAATCTAAACTAAGTTTGCGTCTGGGTTGCGTCTAAATCTAAACTAAGGTTGCGTCTGGGTTGCGTCTGGGTTGCGTCTGGGTTGCGTCTGGGTTGCGTCTGGGTTGCGTCTGGGTTGCGTCTGGGTTGCGTCTGGGTTGCGTCTGGGTTTGGTACACGGTTGCGCGTGGGTAGCGTCTGGGTTGCGGCTGGGTTGGACTGCGTTTTTATATACGGTTGCGTGTGGATTGCGTCTAAGTCTAAACTAAGTTTGCGTCTGGGTTGGGCTGCGTTTTTATACGGTTGCGTGTGGACTGCGTCTAAGTCTAAACTAAGTTTGCGTCTGGGTTGCGTCTGGGTTGCGTCTGGGTTGGGCTGCGTTTTTATACGGTTGCGTGTGGACTGCGTCTAAGTCTAAACTAAGTTTGCGTCTGGGTTGGGCTGCGTTTTTATACGGTTGCGTGTGGACTGCGTCTAAGTCTAAACTAAGTTTGCGTCTGGGTTGCGTCTGGGTTGCGTCTGGGTTGGGCTGCGTTTTTATACGGTTGCGTGTGGACTGCGTCTAAGTCTAAACTAAGTTTGCGTCTGGGTTGGGCTGCGTTTTTATACGGTTGCGTGTGGACTGCGTCTAAGTCTAAACTAAGTTTGCGTCTGGGTTGCGTCTGGGTTGCGTCTGGGTTGCGTCTGGGTTGCGTCTGGGTTGCGTCTGGGTTGCGTCTGGGTTGCGTCTGGGTTGGCCTGCGTTTTTATACGGTTGCGTGTGGACTGCGTCTAAGTCTAAACTAAGTTTGCGTCTGGGTTGCGTCTGGGTTGCGTCTGGGTTGCGTCTGGGTTGCGTCTGGGTTGCGTCTGGGTTGCGTCTGGGTTGCGTCTGGGTTGCGTCTGGGTTGCGTCTGGGTTGCGTCTGGGTTGCGTCTGGGTTGCGTCTGGGTTGACCTGCGTTTTTATACTGTTGCGTGTGGACTGCGTCTAAGTCTAAACTAAGTTTGCGTCTGGGTTGCGTCTAAATCTAAACTAAGTTTGCGTCTGGGTTGCGTCTAAATCTAAACTAAGTTTGCGTCTGGGTTGCGTCTAAATCTAAACTAAGTTTGCGTCTGGGTTGCGTCTGGGTTGCGTCTGGGTTGCGTCTGGGTTGCGTCTGGGTTGCGTCTGGGTTGCGTCTGGGTTGCGTCTGGGTTGCGTCTGGGTTGCGTCTGGGTTGCGTCTGGGTTGCGTCTGGGTTGCGTCTGGGTTGCGTCTGGGTTGCGTCTGGGTTGCGTCTGGGTTGCGTCTGGGTTGCGTCTGGGTTGCGTCTGGGTTGCGTCTGGGTTGCGTCTGGGTTGCGTCTGGGTTGCGTCTGGGTTGCGTCTGGGTTGCGTCTGGGTTGCGTCTGGGTTGCGTCTGGGTTGCGTCTGGGTTGCGTCTGGGTTGGGCTGCGTTTTTATACGGTTGCGTGTGGACTGCGTCTAAATCTAAACTAAGTTTGCGTCTGGGTTGCGTCTAAATCTAAACTAAGTTTGCGTCTGGGTTGCGTCTAAATCTAAACTAAGTTTGCGTCTGGGTTGCGTCTAAATCTAAACTAAGTTTGCGTCTGGGTTGCGTCTAAATCTAAACTAAGTTTGCGTCTGGGATGCGTCTGGGTTGCGTCTGGGTTGCGTCTGGGTTGCGTCTGGGTTGCGTCTGGGTTGCGTCTGGGTTGCGTCTGGGTTGCGTCTGGGTTGCGTCTGGGTTGCGTCTGGGTTGCGTCTGGGTTGGCCTGCGTTTTTATACGGTTGCGTGTGGACTGCGTCTAAGTCTAAACTAAGTTTGCGTCTAAATCTAAACTAAGTTTGCGTCTGGGTTGCGTCTAAATCTAAACTAAGTTTGCGTCTGGGTTGGGCTGCGTTTTTATACGGTTGCGTGTGGACTGCGTCTAAGTCTAAACTAAGTTTGCGTCTGGGTTGCGTCTGGGTTGCGTCTGGGTTGCGTCTGGGTTGCGTCTGGGTTGCGTCTGGGTTGCGTCTGGGTTGCGTCTGGGTTGCGTCTGGGTTGCGTCTGGGTTGCGTCTGGGTTGCGTCTGGGTTGCGTCTGGGTTGCGTCTGGGTTGCGTCTGGGTTGCGTCTGGGTTGCGTCTGGGTTGCGTCTGGGTTGGCCTGCGTTTTTATACGGTTGCGTGTGGACTGCGTCTAAGTCTAAACTAAGTTTGCGTCTGGGTTGCGTCTGGGTTGCGTCTGGGTTGCGTCTGGGTTGCGTCTGGGTTGGGCTGCGTTTTTATACGGTTGCGTGTGGACTGCGTCTAAGTCTAAACTAAGTTTGCGTCTGGGTTGCGTCTAAATCTAAACTAAGTTTGCGTCTGGGTTGCGTCTAAATCTAAACTAAGTTTGCGTCTGGGTTGCGTCTAAATCTAAACTAAGTTTGCGTCTGGGTTGCGTCTAAATCTAAACTAAGTTTGCGTCTGGGATGCGTCTGGGTTGCGTCTGGGTTGCGTCTGGGTTGCGTCTGGGTTGCGTCTGGGTTGGGCTGCGTTTTTATACGGTTGCGTGTGGACTGCGTCTAAGTCTAAACTAAGTTTGCGTCTGGGTTGGGCTGCGTTTTTATACGGTTGCGTGTGGACTGCGTCTAAGTCTAAACTAAGTTTGCGTCTGGGTTGCGTCTGGGTTGCGTCTGGGTTGGGCTGCGTTTTTATACGGTTGCGTGTGGACTGCGTCTAAGTCTAAACTAAGTTTGCGTCTGGGTTGGGCTGCGTTTTTATACGGTTGCGTGTGGACTGCGTCTAAGTCTAAACTAAGTTTGCGTCTGGGTTGCGTCTGGGTTGCGTCTGGGTTGCGTCTGGGTTGCGTCTGGGTTGCGTCTGGGTTGCGTCTGGGTTGCGTCTGGGTTGCGTCTGGGTTGGCCTGCGTTTTTATACGGTTGCGTGTGGACTGCGTCTAAGTCTAAACTAAGTTTGCGTCTAAATCTAAACTAAGTTTGCGTCTGGGTTGCGTCTAAATCTAAACTAAGTTTGCGTCTGGGTTGGGCTGCGTTTTTATACGGTTGCGTGTGGACTGCGTCTAAGTCTAAACTAAGTTTGCGTCTGGGTTGCGTCTGGGTTGCGTCTGGGTTGCGTCTGGGTTGCGTCTGGGTTGCGTCTGGGTTGCGTCTGGGTTGCGTCTGGGTTGCGTCTGGGTTGCGTCTGGGTTGCGTCTGGGTTGCGTCTGGGTTGCGTCTGGGTTGCGTCTGGGTTGCGTCTGGGTTGCGTCTGGGTTGCGTCTGGGTTGCGTCTGGGTTGCGTCTGGGTTGCGTCTGGGTTGGGCTGCGTTTTTATACGGTTGCGTGTGGACTGCGTCTAAATCTAAACTAAGTTTGCGTCTGGGTTGCGTCTAAATCTAAACTAAGTTTGCGTCTGGGTTGCGTCTGGGTTGCGTCTGGGTTGCGTCTGGGTTGCGTCTGGGTTGCGTCTGGGTTGGCCTGCGTTTTTATACGGTTGCGTGTGGACTGCGTCTAAGTCTAAACTAAGTTTGCGTCTGGGTTGCGTCTAAATCTAAACTAAGTTTGCGTCTGGGTTGCGTCTAAATCTAAACTAAGTTTGCGTCTGGGTTGCGTCTACATCTAAACTAAGTTTGCGTCTGGGTTGCGTCTGGGTTTGCGTCTGGGTTGCGTCTAAATCTAAACTAAGTTTGCGTCTGGGTTGCGTCTAAATCTAAACTAAGTTTGCGTCTGGGTTGCGTCTGGGTTGCGTCTGGGTTGCGTCTGGGTTGCGTCTGGGTTGCGTCTGGGTTGGCCTGCGTTTTTATACGGTTGCGTGTGGACTGCGTCTAAGTCTAAACTAAGTTTGCGTCTGGGTTGCGTCTAAATCTAAACTAAGTTTGCGTCTGGGTTGCGTCTAAATCTAAACTAAGGTTGCGTCTGGGTTGCGTCTGGGTTGCGTCTGGGTTGCGTCTGGGTTGCGTCTGGGTTGCGTCTGGGTTGCGTCTGGGTTGCGTCTGGGTTGCGTCTGGGTTTGGTACACGGTTGCGCGTGGGTAGCGTCTGGGTTGCGGCTGGGTTGGACTGCGTTTTTATATACGGTTGCGTGTGGATTGCGTCTAAGTCTAAACTAAGTTTGCGTCTGGGTTGGGCTGCGTTTTTATACGGTTGCGTGTGGACTGCGTCTAAGTCTAAACTAAGTTTGCGTCTGGGTTGCGTCTGGGTTGCGTCTGGGTTGGGCTGCGTTTTTATACGGTTGCGTGTGGACTGCGTCTAAGTCTAAACTAAGTTTGCGTCTGGGTTGGGCTGCGTTTTTATACGGTTGCGTGTGGACTGCGTCTAAGTCTAAACTAAGTTTGCGTCTGGGTTGCGTCTGGGTTGCGTCTGGGTTGGCCTGCGTTTTTATACGGTTGCGTGTGGACTGCGTCTAAGTCTAAACTAAGTTTGCGTCTGGGTTGGGCTGCGTTTTTATACGGTTGCGTGTGGACTGCGTCTAAGTCTAAACTAAGTTTGCGTCTGGGTTGCGTCTGGGTTGCGTCTGGGTTGCGTCTGGGTTGCGTCTGGGTTGCGTCTGGGTTGCGTCTGGGTTGCGTCTGGGTTGCGTCTGGGTTGGCCTGCGTTTTTATACGGTTGCGTGTGGACTGCGTCTAAGTCTAAACTAAGTTTGCGTCTAAATCTAAACTAAGTTTGCGTCTGGGTTGCGTCTAAATCTAAACTAAGTTTGCGTCTGGGTTGGGCTGCGTTTTTATACGGTTGCGTGTGGACTGCGTCTAAGTCTAAACTAAGTTTGCGTCTGGGTTGCGTCTGGGTTGCGTCTGGGTTGCGTCTGGGTTGCGTCTGGGTTGCGTCTGGGTTGCGTCTGGGTTGCGTCTGGGTTGCGTCTGGGTTGCGTCTGGGTTGCGTCTGGGTTGCGTCTGGGTTGCGTCTGGGTTGCGTCTGGGTTGCGTCTGGGTTGCGTCTGGGTTGCGTCTGGGTTGCGTCTGGGTTGCGTCTGGGTTGCGTCTGGGTTGGGCTGCGTTTTTATACGGTTGCGTGTGGACTGCGTCTAAATCTAAACTAAGTTTGCGTCTGGGTTGCGTCTAAATCTAAACTAAGTTTGCGTCTGGGTTGCGTCTGGGTTGCGTCTGGGTTGCGTCTGGGTTGCGTCTGGGTTGCGTCTGGGTTGGCCTGCGTTTTTATACGGTTGCGTGTGGACTGCGTCTAAGTCTAAACTAAGTTTGCGTCTGGGTTGCGTCTAAATCTAAACTAAGTTTGCGTCTGGGTTGCGTCTAAATCTAAACTAAGTTTGCGTCTGGGTTGCGTCTACATCTAAACTAAGTTTGCGTCTGGGTTGCGTATAAATCTAAACTGAGTTTGCGTCTGGGTTGCGTCTAAATCTAAACTAAGTTTGCGTCTGGGTTGCGTCTAAATCTAAACTAAGTTTGCGTCTGGGTTGCGTCTGGGTTGCGTCTGGGTTGCGTCTGGGTTGCGTCTGGGTTGCGTCTGGGTTGCGTCTGGGTTGCGTCTGGGTTGCGTCTGGGTTGCGTCTGGGTTGCGTCTGGGTTGCGTCTGGGTTGCGTCTGGGTTGCGTCTGGGTTGCGTCTGGGTTGCGTCTGGGTTGCGTCTGGGTTGCGTCTGGGTTGCGTCTGGGTTGCGTCTGGGTTGCGTCTGGGTTGCGTCTGGGTTGCGTCTGGGTTGCGTCTGGGTTGCGTCTGGGTTGCGTCTGGGTTGCGTCTGGGTTGCGTCTGGGTTGCGTCTGGGTTGCGTCTGGGTTGCGTCTGGGTTGCGTCTGGGTTGCGTCTGGGTTGCGTCTGGGTTGCGTCTGGGTTGCGTCTGGGTTGCGTCTGGGTTGCGTCTGGGTTGCGTCTGGGTTGCGTCTGGGTTGCGTCTGGGTTGCGTCTGGGTTGCGTCTGGGTTGCGTCTGGGTTGCGTCTGGGTTGCGTCTGGGTTGCGTCTGGGTTGCGTCTGGGTTGCGTCTGGGTTGCGTCTGGGTTGCGTCTGGGTTGCGTCTGGGTTGCGTCTGGGTTGCGTCTGGGTTGCGTCTGGGTTGCGTCTGGGTTGCGTCTGGGTTGCGTCTGGGTTGCGTCTGGGTTGCGTCTGGGTTGCGTCTGGGTTGCGTCTGGGTTGCGTCTGGGTTGCGTCTGGGTTGCGTCTGGGTTGCGTCTGGGTTGCGTCTGGGTTGCGTCTGGGTTGCGTCTGGGTTGCGTCTGGGTTGCGTCTGGGTTGCGTCTGGGTTGCGTCTGGGTTGCGTCTGGGTTGCGGCTGGGTTGCGTCTGGGTTGCGTCTGGGTTGCGTCTGGGTTGCGTCTGGGTTGCGTCTGGGTTGCGTCTGGGTTGCGTCTGGGTTGCGTCTGGGTTGCGTCTGGGTTGCGTCTGGGTTGCGTCTGGGTTGCGTCTGGGTTGCGTCTGGGTTGCGTCTGGGTTGCGTCTGGGTTGCGTCTGGGTTGCGTCTGGGTTGCGTCTGGGTTGCGTCTGGGTTGCGTCTGGGTTGCGTCTGGGTTGCGTCTGGGTTGCGTCTGGGTTGCGTCTGGGTTGCGTCTGGGTTGCGTCTGGGTTGCGTCTGGGTTGCGTCTGGGTTGCGTCTGGGTTGCGTCTGGGTTGCGTCTGGGTTGCGTCTGGGTTGCGTCTGGGTTGCGTCTGGGTTGCGTCTGGGTTGCGTCTGGGTTGCGTCTGGGTTGCGTCTGGGTTGCGTCTGGGTTGCGTCTGGGTTGCGTCTGGGTTGCGTCTGGGTTGCGTCTGGGTTGCGTCTGGGTTGCGTCTGGGTTGCGTCTGGGTTGCGTCTGGGTTGCGTCTGGGTTGCGTCTGGGTTGCGTCTGGGTTGCGTCTGGGTTGCGTCTGGGTTGCGTCTGGGTTGCGTCTGGGTTGCGTCTGGGTTGCGTCTGGGTTGCGTCTGGGTTGCGTCTGGGTTGCGTCTGGGTTGCGTCTGGGTTGCGTCTGGGTTGCGTCTGGGTTGCGTCTGGGTTGCGTCTGGGTTGCGTCTGGGTTGCGTCTGGGTTGCGTCTGGGTTGCGTCTGGGTTGCGTCTGGGTTGCGTCTGGGTTGCGTCTGGGTTGCGTCTGGGTTGCGTCTGGGTTGCGTCTGGGTTGCGTCTGGGTTGCGTCTGGGTTGCGTCTGGGTTGCGTCTGGGTTGCGTCTGGGTTGCGTCTGGGTTGCGTCTGGGTTGCGTCTGGGTTGCGTCTGGGTTGCGTCTGGGTTGCGTCTGGGTTGCGTCTGGGTTGCGTCTGGGTTGCGTCTGGGTTGCGTCTGGGTTGCGTCTGGGTTGCGTCTGGGTTGCGTCTGGGTTGCGTCTGGGTTGCGTCTGGGTTGCGTCTGGGTTGCGTCTGGGTTGCGTCTGGGTTGCGTCTGGGTTGCGTCTGGGTTGCGTCTGGGTTGCGTCTGGGTTGCGTCTGGGTTGCGTCTGGGTTGCGTCTGGGTTGCGTCTGGGTTGCGTCTGGGTTGCGTCTGGGTTGCGTCTGGGTTGCGTCTGGGTTGCGTCTGGGTTGCGTCTGGGTTGCGTCTGGGTTGCGTCTGGGTTGCGTCTGGGTTGCGTCTGGGTTGCGTCTGGGTTGCGTCTGGGTTGCGTCTGGGTTGCGTCTGGGTTGCGTCTGGGTTGCGTCTGGGTTGCGTCTGGGTTGCGTCTGGGTTGCGTCTGGGTTGCGTCTGGGTTGCGTCTGGGTTGCGTCTGGGTTGCGTCTGGGTTGCGTCTGGGTTGCGTCTGGGTTGCGTCTGGGTTGCGTCTGGGTTGCGTCTGGGTTGCGTCTGGGTTGCGTCTGGGTTGCGTCTGGGTTGCGTCTGGGTTGCGTCTGGGTTGCGTCTGGGTTGCGTCTGGGTTGCGTCTGGGTTGCGTCTGGGTTGCGTCTGGGTTGCGTCTGGGTTGCGTCTGGGTTGCGTCTGGGTTGCGTCTGGGTTGCGTCTGGGTTGCGTCTGGGTTGCGTCTGGGTTGCGTCTGGGTTGCGTCTGGGTTGCGTCTGGGTTGCGTCTGGGTTGCGTCTGGGTTGCGTCTGGGTTGCGTCTGGGTTGCGTCTGGGTTGCGTCTGGGTTGCGTCTGGGTTGCGTCTGGGTTGCGTCTGGGTTGCGTCTGGGTTGCGTCTGGGTTGCGTCTGGGTTGCGTCTGGGTTGCGTCTGGGTTGCGTCTGGGTTGCGTCTGGGTTGCGTCTGGGTTGCGTCTGGGTTGCGTCTGGGTTGCGTCTGGGTTGCGTCTGGGTTGCGTCTGGGTTGCGTCTGGGTTGCGTCTGGGTTGCGTCTGGGTTGCGTCTGGGTTGCGTCTGGGTTGCGTCTGGGTTGCGTCTGGGTTGCGTCTGGGTTGCGTCTGGGTTGCGTCTGGGTTGCGTCTGGGTTGCGTCTGGGTTGCGTCTGGGTTGCGTCTGGGTTGCGTCTGGGTTGCGTCTGGGTTGCGTCTGGGTTGCGTCTGGGTTGCGTCTGGGTTGCGTCTGGGTTGCGTCTGGGTTGCGTCTGGGTTGCGTCTGGGTTGCGTCTGGGTTGCGTCTGGGTTGCGTCTGGGTTGCGTCTGGGTTGCGTCTGGGTTGCGTCTGGGTTGCGTCTGGGTTGCGTCTGGGTTGCGTCTGGGTTGCGTCTGGGTTGCGTCTGGGTTGCGTCTGGGTTGCGTCTGGGTTGCGTCTGGGTTGCGTGTGGGTTGCGTCTGGGTTGCGTCTGGGTTGCGTCTGGGTTGCGTCTGGGTTGCGTCTGGGTTGCGTCTGGGTTGCGTCTGGGTTGCGTCTGGGTTGCGTCTGGGTTGCGTCTGGGTTGCGTCTGGGTTGCGTCTGGGTTGCGTCTGGGTTGCGTCTGGGTTGCGTCTGGGTTGCGTCTGGGTTGCGTCTGGGTTGCGTCTGGGTTGCGTCTGGGTTGCGTCTGGGTTGCGTCTGGGTTGCGTCTGGGTTGCGTCTGGGTTGCGTCTGGGTTGCGTCTGGGTTGCGTCTGGGTTGCGTCTGGGTTGCGTCTGGGTTGCGTCTGGGTTGCGTCTGGGTTGCGTCTGGGTTGCGTCTGGGTTGCGTCTGGGTTGCGTCTGGGTTGCGTCTGGGTTGCGTCTGGGTTGCGTCTGGGTTGCGTCTGGGTTGCGTCTGGGTTGCGTCTGGGTTGCGTCTGGGTTGCGTCTGGGTTGCGTCTGGGTTGCGTCTGGGTTGCGTCTGGGTTGCGTCTGGGTTGCGTCTGGGTTGCGTCTGGGTTGCGTCTGGGTTGCGTCTGGGTTGCGTCTGGGTTGCGTCTGGGTTGCGTCTGGGTTGCGTCTGGGTTGCGTCTGGGTTGCGTCTGGGTTGCGTCTGGGTTGCGTCTGGGTTGCGTCTGGGTTGCGTCTGGGTTGCGTCTGGGTTGCGTCTGGGTTGCGTCTGGGTTGCGTCTGGGTTGCGTCTGGGTTGCGTCTGGGTTGCGTCTGGGTTGCGTCTGGGTTGCGTCTGGGTTGCGTCTGGGTTGCGTCTGGGTTGCGTCTGGGTTGCGTCTGGGTTGCGTCTGGGTTGCGTCTGGGTTGCGTCTGGGTTGCGTCTGGGTTGCGTCTGGGTTGCGTCTGGGTTGCGTCTGGGTTGCGCCTGGGTTGCGTCTGGGTTGCGTCTGGGTTGCGTCTGGGTTGCGTCTGGGTTGCGTCTGGGTTGCGTCTGGGTTGCGTCTGGGTTGCGTCTGGGTTGCGTCTGGGTTGCGTCTGGGTTGCGTCTGGGTTGCGTCTGGGTTGCGTCTGGGTTGCGTCTGGGTTGCGTCTGGGTTGCGTCTGGGTTGCGTCTGGGTTGCGTCTGGGTTGCGTCTGGGTTGCGTCTGGGTTGCGTCTGGGTTGCGTCTGGGTTGCGTCTGGGTTGCGTCTGGGTTGCGTCTGGGTTGCGTCTGGGTTGCGTCTGGGTTGCGTCTGGGTTGCGTCTGGGTTGCGTCTGGGTTGCGTCTGGGTTGCGTCTGGGTTGCGTCTGGGTTGCGTCTGGGTTGCGTCTGGGTTGCGTCTGGGTTGCGTCTGGGTTGCGTCTGGGTTGCGTCTGGGTTGCGTCTGGGTTGCGTCTGGGTTGCGTCTGGGTTGCGTCTGGGTTGCTTCTGGGTTGCGTCTGGGTTGCGTCTGGGTTGCGTCTGGGTTGCGTCTGGGTTGCGTCTGGGTTGCGTCTGGGTTGCGTCTGGGTTGCGTCTGGGTTGCGTCTGGGTTGCGTCTGGGTTGCGTCTGGGTTGCGTCTGGGTTGCGTCTGGGTTGCGTCTGGGTTGCGTCTGGGTTGCGTCTGGGTTGCGTCTGGGTTGCGTCTGGGTTGCGTCTGGGTTGCGTCTGGGTTGCGTCTGGGTTGCGTCTGGGTTGCGTCTGGGTTGCGTCTGGGTTGCGTCTGGGTTGCGTCTGGGTTGCGTCTGGGTTGCGTCTGGGTTGCGTCTGGGTTGCGTCTGGGTTGCGTCTGGGTTGCGTCTGGGTTGCGTCTGGGTTGCGTCTGGGTTGCGTCTGGGTTGCGTCTGGGTTGCGTCTGGGTTGCGTCTGGGTTGCGTCTGGGTTGCGTCTGGGTTGCGTCTGGGTTGCGTCTGGGTTGCGTCTGGGTTGCGTCTGGGTTGCGTCTGGGTTGCGTCTGGGTTGCGTCTGGGTTGCGTCTGGGTTGCGTCTGGGTTGCGTCTGGGTTGCGTCTGGGTTGCGTCTGGGTTGCGTCTGGGTTGCGTCTGGGTTGCGTCTGGGTTGCGTCTGGGTTGCGTCTGGGTTGCGTCTGGGTTGCGTCTGGGTTGCGTCTGGGTTGCGTCTGGGTTGCGTCTGGGTTGCGTCTGGGTTGCGTCTGGGTTGCGTCTGGGTTGCGTCTGGGTTGCGTCTGGGTTGCGTCTGGGTTGCGTCTGGGTTGCGTCTGGGTTGCGTCTGGGTTGCGTCTGGGTTGCGTCTGGGTTGCGTCTGGGTTGCGTCTGGGTTGCGTCTGGGTTGCGTCTGGGTTGCGTCTGGGTTGCGTCTGGGTTGCGTCTGGGTTGCGTCTGGGTTGCGTCTGGGTTGCGTCTGGGTTGCGTCTGGGTTGCGTCTGGGTTGCGTCTGGGTTGCGTCTGGGTTGCGTCTGGGTTGCGTCTGGGTTGCGTCTGGGTTGCGTCTGGGTTGCGTCTGGGTTGCGTCTGGGTTGCGTCTGGGTTGCGTCTGGGTTGCGTCTGGGTTGCGTCTGGGTTGCGTCTGGGTTGCGTCTGGGTTGCGTCTGGGTTGCGTCTGGGTTGCGTCTGGGTTGCGTCTGGGTTGCGTCTGGGTTGCGTCTGGGTTGCGTCTGGGTTGCGTCTGGGTTGCGTCTGGGTTGCGTCTGGGTTGCGTCTGGGTTGCGTCTGGGTTGCGTCTGGGTTGCGTCTGGGTTGCGTCTGGGTTGCGTCTGGGTTGCGTCTGGGTTGCGTCTGGGTTGCGTCTGGGTTGCGTCTGGGTTGCGTCTGGGTTGCGTCTGGGTTGCGTCTGGGTTGCGTCTGGGTTGCGTCTGGGTTGCGTCTGGGTTGCGTCTGGGTTGCGTCTGGGTTGCGTCTGGGTTGCGTCTGGGTTGCGTCTGGGTTGCGTCTGGGTTGCGTCTGGGTTGCGTCTGGGTTGCGTCTGGGTTGCGTCTGGGTTGCGTCTGGGTTGCGTCTGGGTTGCGTCTGGGTTGCGTCTGGGTTGCGTCTGGGTTGCGTCTGGGTTGCGTCTGGGTTGCGTCTGGGTTGCGTCTGGGTTGCGTCTGGGTTGCGTCTGGGTTGCGTCTGGGTTGCGTCTGGGTTGCGTCTGGGTTGCGTCTGGGTTGCGTCTGGGTTGCGTCTGGGTTGCGTCTGGGTTGCGTCTGGGTTGCGTCTGGGTTGCGTCTGGGTTGCGTCTGGGTTGCGTCTGGGTTGCGTCTGGGTTGCGTCTGGGTTGCGTCTGGGTTGCGTCTGGGTTGCGTCTGGGTTGCGTCTGGGTTGCGTCTGGGTTGCGTCTGGGTTGCGTCTGGGTTGCGTCTGGGTTGCGTCTGGGTTGCGTCTGGGTTGCGTCTGGGTTGCGTCTGGGTTGCGTCTGGGTTGCGTCTGGGTTGCGTCTGGGTTGCGTCTGGGTTGCGTCTGGGTTGCGTCTGGGTTGCGTCTGGGTTGCGTCTGGGTTGCGTCTGGGTTGCGTCTGGGTTGCGTCTGGGTTGCGTCTGGGTTGCGTCTGGGTTGCGTCTGGGTTGCGTCTGGGTTGCGTCTGGGTTGCGTCTGGGTTGCGTCTGGGTTGCGTCTGGGTTGCGTCTGGGTTGCGTCTGGGTTGCGTCTGGGTTGCGTCTGGGTTGCGTCTGGGTTGCGTCTGGGTTGCGTCTGGGTTGCGTCTGGGTTGCGTCTGGGTTGCGTCTGGGTTGCGTCTGGGTTGCGTCTGGGTTGCGTCTGGGTTGCGTCTGGGTTGCGTCTGGGTTGCGTCTGGGTTGCGTCTGGGTTGCGTCTGGGTTGCGTCTGGGTTGCGTCTGGGTTGCGTCTGGGTTGCGTCTGGGTTGCGTCTGGGTTGCGTCTGGGTTGCGTCTGGGTTGCGTCTGGGTTGCGTCTGGGTTGCGTCTGGGTTGCGTCTGGGTTGCGTCTGGGTTGCGTCTGGGTTGCGTCTGGGTTGCGTCTGGGTTGCGTCTGGGTTGCGTCTGGGTTGCGTCTGGGTTGCGTCTGGGTTGCGTCTGGGTTGCGTCTGGGTTGCGTCTGGGTTGCGTCTGGGTTGCGTCTGGGTTGCGTCTGGGTTGCGTCTGGGTTGCGTCTGGGTTGCGTCTGGGTTGCGTCTGGGTTGCGTCTGGGTTGCGTCTGGGTTGCGTCTGGGTTGCGTCTGGGTTGCGTCTGGGTTGCGTCTGGGTTGCGTCTGGGTTGCGTCTGGGTTGCGTCTGGGTTGCGTCTGGGTTGCGTCTGGGTTGCGTCTGGGTTGCGTCTGGGTTGCGTCTGGGTTGCGTCTGGGTTGCGTCTGGGTTGCGTCTGGGTTGCGTCTGGGTTGCGTCTGGGTTGCGTCTGGGTTGCGTCTGGGTTGCGTCTGGGTTGCGTCTGGGTTGCGTCTGGGTTGCGTCTGGGTTGCGTCTGGGTTGCGTCTGGGTTGCGTCTGGGTTGCGTCTGGGTTGCGTCTGGGTTGCGTCTGGGTTGCGTCTGGGTTGCGTCTGGGTTGCGTCTGGGTTGCGTCTGGGTTGCGTCTGGGTTGCGTCTGGGTTGCGTCTGGGTTGCGTCTGGGTTGCGTCTGGGTTGCGTCTGGGTTGCGTCTGGGTTGCGTCTGGGTTGCGTCTGGGTTGCGTCTGGGTTGCGTCTGGGTTGCGTCTGGGTTGCGTCTGGGTTGCGTCTGGGTTGCGTCTGGGTTGCGTCTGGGTTGCGTCTGGGTTGCGTCTGGGTTGCGTCTGGGTTGCGTCTGGGTTGCGTCTGGGTTGCGTCTGGGTTGCGTCTGGGTGCGTCTGGGTTGCGTCTGGGTTGCGTCTGGGTTGCGTCTGGGTTGCGTCTGGGTTGCGTCTGGGTTGCGTCTGGGTTGCGTCTGGGTTGCGTCTGGGTTGCGTCTGGGTTGCGTCTGGGTTGCGTCTGGGTTGCGTCTGGGTTGCGTCTGGGTTGCGTCTGGGTTGCGTCTGGGTTGCGTCTGGGTTGCGTCTGGGTTGCGTCTGGGTTGCGTCTGGGTTGCGTCTGGGTTGCGTCTGGGTTGCGTCTGGGTTGCGTCTGGGTTGCGTCTGGGTTGCGTCTGGGTTGCGTCTGGGTTGCGTCTGGGTTGCGTCTGGGTTGCGTCTGGGTTGCGTCTGGGTTGCGTCTGGGTTGCGTCTGGGTTGCGTCTGGGTTGCGTCTGGGTTGCGTCTGGGTTGCGTCTGGGTTGCGTCTGGGTTGCGTCTGGGTTGCGTCTGGGTTGCGTCTGGGTTGCGTCTGGGTTGCGTCTGGGTTGCGTCTGGGTTGCGTCTGGGTTGCGTCTGGGTTGCGTCTGGGTTGCGTCTGGGTTGCGTCTGGGTTGCGTCTGGGTTGCGTCTGGGTTGCGTCTGGGTTGCGTCTGGGTTGCGTCTGGGTTGCGTCTGGGTTGCGTCTGGG
>CAKKNJ020000007.1:0-31388 GCA_918808275.2 Dolichovespula sylvestris | reverse complement strand
TCTGGGTTGCGTCTGGGTTGCGTCTGGGTTGCGTCTGGGTTGCGTCTGGGTTGCGTCTGGGTTGCGTCTGGGTTGCGTCTGGGTTGCGTCTGGGTTGCGTCTGGGTTGCGTCTGGGTTGCGTCTGGGTTGCGTCTGGGTTGCGTCTGGGTTGCGTCTGGGTTGCGTCTGGGTTGCGTCTGGGTTGCGTCTGGGTTGCGTCTGGGTTGCGTCTGGGTTGCGTCTGGGTTGCGTCTGGGTTGCGTCTGGGTTGCGTCTGGGTTGCGTCTGGGTTGCGTCTGGGTTGCGTCTGGGTTGCGTCTGGGTTGCGTCTGGGTTGCGTCTGGGTTGCGTCTGGGTTGCGTCTGGGTTGCGTCTGGGTTGCGTCTGGGTTGCGTCTGGGTTGCGTCTGGGTTGCGTCTGGGTTGCGTCTGGGTTGCGTCTGGGTTGCGTCTGGGTTGCGTCTGGGTTGCGTCTGGGTTGCGTCTGGGTTGCGTCTGGGTTGCGTCTGGGTTGCGTCTGGGTTGCGTCTGGGTTGCGTCTGGGTTGCGTCTGGGTTGCGTCTGGGTTGCGTCTGGGTTGCGTCTGGGTTGCGTCTGGGTTGCGTCTGGGTTGCGTCTGGGTTGCGTCTGGGTTGCGTCTGGGTTGCGTCTGGGTTGCGTCTGGGTTGCGTCTGGGTTGCGTCTGGGTTGCGTCTGGGTTGCGTCTGGGTTGCGTCTGGGTTGCGTCTGGGTTGCGTCTGGGTTGCGTCTGGGTTGCGTCTGGGTTGCGTCTGGGTTGCGTCTGGGTTGCGTCTGGGTTGCGTCTGGGTTGCGTCTGGGTTGCGTCTGGGTTGCGTCTGGGTTGCGTCTGGGTTGCGTCTGGGTTGCGTCTGGGTTGCGTCTGGGTTGCGTCTGGGTTGCGTCTGGGTTGCGTCTGGGTTGCGTCTGGGTTGCGTCTGGGTTGCGTCTGGGTTGCGTCTGGGTTGCGTCTGGGTTGCGTCTGGGTTGCGTCTGGGTTGCGTCTGGGTTGCGTCTGGGTTGCGTCTGGGTTGCGTCTGGGTTGCGTCTGGGTTGCGTCTGGGTTGCGTCTGGGTTGCGTCTGGGTTGCGTCTGGGTTGCGTCTGGGTTGCGTCTGGGTTGCGTCTGGGTTGCGTCTGGGTTGCGTCTGGGTTGCGTCTGGGTTGCGTCTGGGTTGCGTCTGGGTTGCGTCTGGGTTGCGTCTGGGTTGCGTCTGGGTTGCGTCTGGGTTGCGTCTGGGTTGCGTCTGGGTTGCGTCTGGGTTGCGTCTGGGTTGCGTCTGGGTTGCGTCTGGGTTGCGTCTGGGTTGCGTCTGGGTTGCGTCTGGGTTGCGTCTGGGTTGCGTCTGGGTTGCGTCTGGGTTGCGTCTGGGTTGCGTCTGGGTTGCGTCTGGGTTGCGTCTGGGTTGCGTCTGGGTTGCGTCTGGGTTGCGTCTGGGTTGCGTCTGGGTTGCGTCTGGGTTGCGTCTGGGTTGCGTCTGGGTTGCGTCTGGGTTGCGTCTGGGTTGCGTCTGGGTTGCGTCTGGGTTGCGTCTGGGTTGCGTCTGGGTTGCGTCTGGGTTGCGTCTGGGTTGCGTCTGGGTTGCGTCTGGGTTGCGTCTGGGTTGCGTCTGGGTTGCGTCTGGGTTGCGTCTGGGTTGCGTCTGGGTTGCGTCTGGGTTGCGTCTGGGTTGCGTCTGGGTTGCGTCTGGGTTGCGTCTGGGTTGCGTCTGGGTTGCGTCTGGGTTGCGTCTGGGTTGCGTCTGGGTTGCGTCTGGGTTGCGTCTGGGTTGCGTCTGGGTTGCGTCTGGGTTGCGTCTGGGTTGCGTCTGGGTTGCGTCTGGGTTGCGTCTGGGTTGCGTCTGGGTTGCGTCTGGGTTGCGTCTGGGTTGCGTCTGGGTTGCGTCTGGGTTGCGTCTGGGTTGCGTCTGGGTTGCGTCTGGGTTGCGTCTGGGTTGCGTCTGGGTTGCGTCTGGGTTGCGTCTGGGTTGCGTCTGGGTTGCGTCTGGGTTGCGTCTGGGTTGCGTCTGGGTTGCGTCTGGGTTGCGTCTGGGTTGCGTCTGGGTTGCGTCTGGGTTGCGTCTGGGTTGCGTCTGGGTTGCGTCTGGGTTGCGTCTGGGTTGCGTCTGGGTTGCGTCTGGGTTGCGTCTGGGTTGCGTCTGGGTTGCGTCTGGGTTGCGTCTGGGTTGCGTCTGGGTTGCGTCTGGGTTGCGTCTGGGTTGCGTCTGGGTTGCGTCTGGGTTGCGTCTGGGTTGCGTCTGGGTTGCGTCTGGGTTGCGTCTGGGTTGCGTCTGGGTTGCGTCTGGGTTGCGTCTGGGTTGCGTCTGGGTTGCGTCTGGGTTGCGTCTGGGTTGCGTCTGGGTTGCGTCTGGGTTGCGTCTGGGTTGCGTCTGGGTTGCGTCTGGGTTGCGTCTGGGTTGCGTCTGGGTTGCGTCTGGGTTGCGTCTGGGTTGCGTCTGGGTTGCGTCTGGGTTGCGTCTGGGTTGCGTCTGGGTTGCGTCTGGGTTGCGTCTGGGTTGCGTCTGGGTTGCGTCTGGGTTGCGTCTGGGTTGCGTCTGGGTTGCGTCTGGGTTGCGTCTGGGTTGCGTCTGGGTTGCGTCTGGGTTGCGTCTGGGTTGCGTCTGGGTTGCGTCTGGGTTGCGTCTGGGTTGCGTCTGGGTTGCGTCTGGGTTGCGTCTGGGTTGCGTCTGGGTTGCGTCTGGGTTGCGTCTGGGTTGCGTCTGGGTTGCGTCTGGGTTGCGTCTGGGTTGCGTCTGGGTTGCGTCTGGGTTGCGTCTGGGTTGCGTCTGGGTTGCGTCTGGGTTGCGTCTGGGTTGCGTCTGGGTTGCGTCTGGGTTGCGTCTGGGTTGCGTCTGGGTTGCGTCTGGGTTGCGTCTGGGTTGCGTCTGGGTTGCGTCTGGGTTGCGTCTGGGTTGCGTCTGGGTTGCGTCTGGGTTGCGTCTGGGTTGCGTCTGGGTTGCGTCTGGGTTGCGTCTGGGTTGCGTCTGGGTTGCGTCTGGGTTGCGTCTGGGTTGCGTCTGGGTTGCGTCTGGGTTGCGTCTGGGTTGCGTCTGGGTTGCGTCTGGGTTGCGTCTGGGTTGCGTCTGGGTTGCGTCTGGGTTGCGTCTGGGTTGCGTCTGGGTTGCGTCTGGGTTGCGTCTGGGTTGCGTCTGGGTTGCGTCTGGGTTGCGTCTGGGTTGCGTCTGGGTTGCGTCTGGGTTGCGTCTGGGTTGCGTCTGGGTTGCGTCTGGGTTGCGTCTGGGTTGCGTCTGGGTTGCGTCTGGGTTGCGTCTGGGTTGCGTCTGGGTTGCGTCTGGGTTGCGTCTGGGTTGCGTCTGGGTTGCGTCTGGGTTGCGTCTGGGTTGCGTCTGGGTTGCGTCTGGGTTGCGTCTGGGTTGCGTCTGGGTTGCGTCTGGGTTGCGTCTGGGTTGCGTCTGGGTTGCGTCTGGGTTGCGTCTGGGTTGCGTCTGGGTTGCGTCTGGGTTGCGTCTGGGTTGCGTCTGGGTTGCGTCTGGGTTGCGTCTGGGTTGCGTATGGGTTGCGTCTGGGTTGCGTCTGGGTTGCGTCTGGGTTGCGTCTGGGTTGCGTCTGGGTTGCGTCTGGGTTGCGTCTGGGTTGCGTCTGGGTTGCGTCTGGGTTGCGTCTGGGTTGCGTCTGGGTTGCGTCTGGGTTGCGTCTGGGTTGCGTCTGGGTTGCGTCTGGGTTGCGTCTGGGTTGCGTCTGGGTTGCGTCTGGGTTGCGTCTGGGTTGCGTCTGGGTTGCGTCTGGGTTGCGTCTGGGTTGCGTCTGGGTTGCGTCTGGGTTGCGTCTGGGTTGCGTCTGGGTTGCGTCTGGGTTGCGTCTGGGTTGCGTCTGGGTTGCGTCTGGGTTGCGTCTGGGTTGCGTCTGGGTTGCGTCTGGGTTGCGTCTGGGTTGCGTCTGGGTTGCGTCTGGGTTGCGTCTGGGTTGCGTCTGGGTTGCGTCTGGGTTGCGTCTGGGTTGCGTCTGGGTTGCGTCTGGGTTGCGTCTGGGTTGCGTCTGGGTTGCGTCTGGGTTGCGTCTGGGTTGCGTCTGGGTTGCGTCTGGGTTGCGTCTGGGTTGCGTCTGGGTTGCGTCTGGGTTGCGTCTGGGTTGCGTCTGGGTTGCGTCTGGGTTGCGTCTGGGTTGCGTCTGGGTTGCGTCTGGGTTGCGTCTGGGTTGCGTCTGGGTTGCGTCTGGTCGGTTGCGTCTGGGTTGCGTCTGGGTTGCGTCTGGGTTGCGTCTGGGTTGCGTCTGGGTTGCGTCTGGGTTGCGTCTGGGTTGCGTCTGGGTTGCGTCTGGGTTGCGTCTGGGTTGCGTCTGGGTTGCGTCTGGGTTGCGTCTGGGTTGCGTCTGGGTTGCGTCTGGGTTGCGTCTGGGTTGCGTCTGGGTTGCGTCTGGGTTGCGTCTGGGTTGCGTCTGGGTTGCGTCTGGGTTGCGTCTGGGTTGCGTCTGGGTTGCGTCTGGGTTGCGTCTGGGTTGCGTCTGGGTTGCGTCTGGGTTGCGTCTGGGTTGCGTCTGGGTTGCGTCTGGGTTGCGTCTGGGTTGCGTCTGGGTTGCGTCTGGGTTGCGTCTGGGTTGCGTCTGGGTTGCGTCTGGGTTGCGTCTGGGTTGCGTCTGGGTTGCGTCTGGGTTGCGTCTGGGTTGCGTCTGGGTTGCGTCTGGGTTGCGTCTGGGTTGCGTCTGGGTTGCGTCTGGGTTGCGTCTGGGTTGCGTCTGGGTTGCGTCTGGGTTGCGTCTGGGTTGCGTCTGGGTTGCGTCTGGGTTGCGTCTGGGTTGCGTCTGGGTTGCGTCTGGGTTGCGTCTGGGTTGCGTCTGGGTTGCGTCTGGGTTGCGTCTGGGTTGCGTCTGGGTTGCGTCTGGGTTGCGTCTGGGTTGCGTCTGGGTTGCGTCTGGGTTGCGTCTGGGTTGCGTCTGGGTTGCGTCTGGGTTGCGTCTGGGTTGCGTCTGGGTTGCGTCTGGGTTGCGTCTGGGTTGCGTCTGGGTTGCGTCTGGGTTGCGTCTGGGTTGCGTCTGGGTTGCGTCTGGGTTGCGTCTGGGTTGCGTCTGGGTTGCGTCTGGGTTGCGTCTGGGTTGCGTCTGGGTTGCGTCTGGGTTGCGTCTGGGTTGCGTCTGGGTTGCGTCTGGGTTGCGTCTGGGTTGCGTCTGGGTTGCGTCTGGGTTGCGTCTGGGTTGCGTCTGGGTTGCGTCTGGGTTGCGTCTGGGTTGCGTCTGGGTTGCGTCTGGGTTGCGTCTGGGTTGCGTCTGGGTTGCGTCTGGGTTGCGTCTGGGTTGCGTCTGGGTTGCGTCTGGGTTGCGTCTGGGTTGCGTCTGGGTTGCGTCTGGGTTGCGTCTGGGTTGCGTCTGGGTTGCGTCTGGGTTGCGTCTGGGTTGCGTCTGGGTTGCGTCTGGGTTGCGTCTGGGTTGCGTCTGGGTTGCGTCTGGGTTGCGTCTGGGTTGCGTCTGGGTTGCGTCTGGGTTGCGTCTGGGTTGCGTCTGGGTTGCGTCTGGGTTGCGTCTGGGTTGCGTCTGGGTTGCGTCTGGGTTGCGTCTGGGTTGCGTCTGGGTTGCGTCTGGGTTGCGTCTGGGTTGCGTCTGGGTTGCGTCTGGGTTGCGTCTGGGTTGCGTCTGGGTTGCGTCTGGGTTGCGTCTGGGTTGCGTCTGGGTTGCGTCTGGGTTGCGTCTGGGTTGCGTCTGGGTTGCGTCTGGGTTGCGTCTGGGTTGCGTCTGGGTTGCGTCTGGGTTGCGTCTGGGTTGCGTCTGGGTTGCGTCTGGGTTGCGTCTGGGTTGCGTCTGGGTTGCGTCTGGGTTGCGTCTGGGTTGCGTCTGGGTTGCGTCTGGGTTGCGTCTGGGTTGCGTCTGGGTTGCGTCTGGGTTGCGTCTGGGTTGCGTCTGGGTTGCGTCTGGGTTGCGTCTGGGTTGCGTCTGGGTTGCGTCTGGGTTGCGTCTGGGTTGCGTCTGGGTTGCGTCTGGGTTGCGTCTGGGTTGCGTCTGGGTTGCGTCTGGGTTGCGTCTGGGTTGCGTCTGGGTTGCGTCTGGGTTGCGTCTGGGTTGCGTCTGGGTTGCGTCTGGGTTGCGTCTGGGTTGCGTCTGGGTTGCGTCTGGGTTGCGTCTGGGTTGCGTCTGGGTTGCGTCTGGGTTGCGTCTGGGTTGCGTCTGGGTTGCGTCTGGGTTGCGTCTGGGTTGCGTCTGGGTTGCGTCTGGGTTGCGTCTGGGTTGCGTCTGGGTTGCGTCTGGGTTGCGTCTGGGTTGCGTCTGGGTTGCGTCTGGGTTGCGTCTGGGTTGCGTCTGGGTTGCGTCTGGGTTGCGTCTGGGTTGCGTCTGGGTTGCGTCTGGGTTGCGTCTGGGTTGCGTCTGGGTTGCGTCTGGGTTGCGTCTGGGTTGCGTCTGGGTTGCGTCTGGGTTGCGTCTGGGTTGCGTCTGGGTTGCGTCTGGGTTGCGTCTGGGTTGCGTCTGGGTTGCGTCTGGGTTGCGTCTGGGTTGCGTCTGGGTTGCGTCTGGGTTGCGTCTGGGTTGCGTCTGGGTTGCGTCTGGGTTGCGTCTGGGTTGCGTCTGGGTTGCGTCTGGGTTGCGTCTGGGTTGCGTCTGGGTTGCGTCTGGGTTGCGTCTGGGTTGCGTCTGGGTTGCGTCTGGGTTGCGTCTGGGTTGCGTCTGGGTTGCGTCTGGGTTGCGTCTGGGTTGCGTCTGGGTTGCGTCTGGGTTGCGTCTGGGTTGCGTCTGGGTTGCGTCTGGGTTGCGTCTGGGTTGCGTCTGGGTTGCGTCTGGGTTGCGTCTGGGTTGCGTCTGGGTTGCGTCTGGGTTGCGTCTGGGTTGCGTCTGGGTTGCGTCTGGGTTGCGTCTGGGTTGCGTCTGGGTTGCGTCTGGGTTGCGTCTGGGTTGCGTCTGGGTTGCGTCTGGGTTGCGTCTGGGTTGCGTCTGGGTTGCGTCTGGGTTGCGTCTGGGTTGCGTCTGGGTTGCGTCTGGGTTGCGTCTGGGTTGCGTCTGGGTTGCGTCTGGGTTGCGTCTGGGTTGCGTCTGGGTTGCGTCTGGGTTGCGTCTGGGTTGCGTCTGGGTTGCGTCTGGGTTGCGTCTGGGTTGCGTCTGGGTTGCGTCTGGGTTGCGTCTGGGTTGCGTCTGGGTTGCGTCTGGGTTGCGTCTGGGTTGCGTCTGGGTTGCGTCTGGGTTGCGTCTGGGTTGCGTCTGGGTTGCGTCTGGGTTGCGTCTGGGTTGCGTCTGGGTTGCGTCTGGGTTGCGTCTGGGTTGCGTCTGGGTTGCGTCTGGGTTGCGTCTGGGTTGCGTCTGGGTTGCGTCTGGGTTGCGTCTGGGTTGCGTCTGGGTTGCGTCTGGGTTGCGTCTGGGTTGCGTCTGGGTTGCGTCTGGGTTGCGTCTGGGTTGCGTCTGGGTTGCGTCTGGGTTGCGTCTGGGTTGCGTCTGGGTTGCGTCTGGGTTGCGTCTGGGTTGCGTCTGGGTTGCGTCTGGGTTGCGTCTGGGTTGCGTCTGGGTTGCGTCTGGGTTGCGTCTGGGTTGCGTCTGGGTTGCGTCTGGGTTGCGTCTGGGTTGCGTCTGGGTTGCGTCTGGGTTGCGTCTGGGTTGCGTCTGGGTTGCGTCTGGGTTGCGTCTGGGTTGCGTCTGGGTTGCGTCTGGGTTGCGTCTGGGTTGCGTCTGGGTTGCGTCTGGGTTGCGTCTGGGTTGCGTCTGGGTTGCGTCTGGGTTGCGTCTGGGTTGCGTCTGGGTTGCGTCTGGGTTGCGTCTGGGTTGCGTCTGGGTTGCGTCTGGGTTGCGTCTGGGTTGCGTCTGGGTTGCGTCTGGGTTGCGTCTGGGTTGCGTCTGGGTTGCGTCTGGGTTGCGTCTGGGTTGCGTCTGGGTTGCGTCTGGGTTGCGTCTGGGTTGCGTCTGGGTTGCGTCTGGGTTGCGTCTGGGTTGCGTCTGGGTTGCGTCTGGGTTGCGTCTGGGTTGCGTCTGGGTTGCGTCTGGGTTGCGTCTGGGTTGCGTCTGGGTTGCGTCTGGGTTGCGTCTGGGTTGCGTCTGGGTTGCGTCTGGGTTGCGTCTGGGTTGCGTCTGGGTTGCGTCTGGGTTGCGTCTGGGTTGCGTCTGGGTTGCGTCTGGGTTGCGTCTGGGTTGCGTCTGGGTTGCGTCTGGGTTGCGTCTGGGTTGCGTCTGGGTTGCGTCTGGGTTGCGTCTGGGTTGCGTCTGGGTTGCGTCTGGGTTGCGTCTGGGTTGCGTCTGGGTTGCGTCTGGGTTGCGTCTGGGTTGCGTCTGGGTTGCGTCTGGGTTGCGTCTGGGTTGCGTCTGGGTTGCGTCTGGGTTGCGTCTGGGTTGCGTCTGGGTTGCGTCTGGGTTGCGTCTGGGTTGCGTCTGGGTTGCGTCTGGGTTGCGTCTGGGTTGCGTCTGGGTTGCGTCTGGGTTGCGTCTGGGTTGCGTCTGGGTTGCGTCTGGGTTGCGTCTGGGTTGCGTCTGGGTTGCGTCTGGGTTGCGTCTGGGTTGCGTCTGGGTTGCGTCTGGGTTGCGTCTGGGTTGCGTCTGGGTTGCGTCTGGGTTGCGTCTGGGTTGCGTCTGGGTTGCGTCTGGGTTGCGTCTGGGTTGCGTCTGGGTTGCGTCTGGGTTGCGTCTGGGTTGCGTCTGGGTTGCGTCTGGGTTGCGTCTGGGTTGCGTCTGGGTTGCGTCTGGGTTGCGTCTGGGTTGCGTCTGGGTTGCGTCTGGGTTGCGTCTGGGTTGCGTCTGGGTTGCGTCTGGGTTGCGTCTGGGTTGCGTCTGGGTTGCGTCTGGGTTGCGTCTGGGTTGCGTCTGGGTTGCGTCTGGGTTGCGTCTGGGTTGCGTCTGGGTTGCGTCTGGGTTGCGTCTGGGTTGCGTCTGGGTTGCGTCTGGGTTGCGTCTGGGTTGCGTCTGGGTTGCGTCTGGGTTGCGTCTGGGTTGCGTCTGGGTTGCGTCTGGGTTGCGTCTGGGTTGCGTCTGGGTTGCGTCTGGGTTGCGTCTGGGTTGCGTCTGGGTTGCGTCTGGGTTGCGTCTGGGTTGCGTCTGGGTTGCGTCTGGGTTGCGTCTGGGTTGCGTCTGGGTTGCGTCTGGGTTGCGTCTGGGTTGCGTCTGGGTTGCGTCTGGGTTGCGTCTGGGTTGCGTCTGGGTTGCGTCTGGGTTGCGTCTGGGTTGCGTCTGGGTTGCGTCTGGGTTGCGTCTGGGTTGCGTCTGGGTTGCGTCTGGGTTGCGTCTGGGTTGCGTCTGGGTTGCGTCTGGGTTGCGTCTGGGTTGCGTCTGGGTTGCGTCTGGGTTGCGTCTGGGTTGCGTCTGGGTTGCGTCTGGGTTGCGTCTGGGTTGCGTCTGGGTTGCGTCTGGGTTGCGTCTGGGTTGCGTCTGGGTTGCGTCTGGGTTGCGTCTGGGTTGCGTCTGGGTTGCGTCTGGGTTGCGTCTGGGTTGCGTCTGGGTTGCGTCTGGGTTGCGTCTGGGTTGCGTCTGGGTTGCGTCTGGGTTGCGTCTGGGTTGCGTCTGGGTTGCGTCTGGGTTGCGTCTGGGTTGCGTCTGGGTTGCGTCTGGGTTGCGTCTGGGTTGCGTCTGGGTTGCGTCTGGGTTGCGTCTGGGTTGCGTCTGGGTTGCGTCTGGGTTGCGTCTGGGTTGCGTCTGGGTTGCGTCTGGGTTGCGTCTGGGTTGCGTCTGGGTTGCGTCTGGGTTGCGTCTGGGTTGCGTCTGGGTTGCGTCTGGGTTGCGTCTGGGTTGCGTCTGGGTTGCGTCTGGGTTGCGTCTGGGTTGCGTCTGGGTTGCGTCTGGGTTGCGTCTGGGTTGCGTCTGGGTTGCGTCTGGGTTGCGTCTGGGTTGCGTCTGGGTTGCGTCTGGGTTGCGTCTGGGTTGCGTCTGGGTTGCGTCTGGGTTGCGTCTGGGTTGCGTCTGGGTTGCGTCTGGGTTGCGTCTGGGTTGCGTCTGGGTTGCGTCTGGGTTGCGTCTGGGTTGCGTCTGGGTTGCGTCTGGGTTGCGTCTGGGTTGCGTCTGGGTTGCGTCTGGGTTGCGTCTGGGTTGCGTCTGGGTTGCGTCTGGGTTGCGTCTGGGTTGCGTCTGGGTTGCGTCTGGGTTGCGTCTGGGTTGCGTCTGGGTTGCGTCTGGGTTGCGTCTGGGTTGCGTCTGGGTTGCGTCTGGGTTGCGTCTGGGTTGCGTCTGGGTTGCGTCTGGGTTGCGTCTGGGTTGCGTCTGGGTTGCGTCTGGGTTGCGTCTGGGTTGCGTCTGGGTTGCGTCTGGGTTGCGTCTGGGTTGCGTCTGGGTTGCGTCTGGGTTGCGTCTGGGTTGCGTCTGGGTTGCGTCTGGGTTGCGTCTGGGTTGCGTCTGGGTTGCGTCTGGGTTGCGTCTGGGTTGCGTCTGGGTTGCGTCTGGGTTGCGTCTGGGTTGCGTCTGGGTTGCGTCTGGGTTGCGTCTGGGTTGCGTCTGGGTTGCGTCTGGGTTGCGTCTGGGTTGCGTCTGGGTTGCGTCTGGGTTGCGTCTGGGTTGCGTCTGGGTTGCGTCTGGGTTGCGTCTGGGTTGCGTCTGGGTTGCGTCTGGGTTGCGTCTGGGTTGCGTCTGGGTTGCGTCTGGGTTGCGTCTGGGTTGCGTCTGGGTTGCGTCTGGGTTGCGTCTGGGTTGCGTCTGGGTTGCGTCTGGGTTGCGTCTGGGTTGCGTCTGGGTTGCGTCTGGGTTGCGTCTGGGTTGCGTCTGGGTTGCGTCTGGGTTGCGTCTGGGTTGCGTCTGGGTTGCGTCTGGGTTGCGTCTGGGTTGCGTCTGGGTTGCGTCTGGGTTGCGTCTGGGTTGCGTCTGGGTTGCGTCTGGGTTGCGTCTGGGTTGCGTCTGGGTTGCGTCTGGGTTGCGTCTGGGTTGCGTCTGGGTTGCGTCTGGGTTGCGTCTGGGTTGCGTCTGGGTTGCGTCTGGGTTGCGTCTGGGTTGCGTCTGGGTTGCGTCTGGGTTGCGTCTGGGTTGCGTCTGGGTTGCGTCTGGGTTGCGTCTGGGTTGCGTCTGGGTTGCGTCTGGGTTGCGTCTGGGTTGCGTCTGGGTTGCGTCTGGGTTGCGTCTGGGTTGCGTCTGGGTTGCGTCTGGGTTGCGTCTGGGTTGCGTCTGGGTTGCGTCTGGGTTGCGTCTGGGTTGCGTCTGGGTTGCGTCTGGGTTGCGTCTGGGTTGCGTCTGGGTTGCGTCTGGGTTGCGTCTGGGTTGCGTCTGGGTTGCGTCTGGGTTGCGTCTGGGTTGCGTCTGGGTTGCGTCTGGGTTGCGTCTGGGTTGCGTCTGGGTTGCGTCTGGGTTGCGTCTGGGTTGCGTCTGGGTTGCGTCTGGGTTGCGTCTGGGTTGCGTCTGGGTTGCGTCTGGGTTGCGTCTGGGTTGCGTCTGGGTTGCGTCTGGGTTGCGTCTGGGTTGCGTCTGGGTTGCGTCTGGGTTGCGTCTGGGTTGCGTCTGGGTTGCGTCTGGGTTGCGTCTGGGTTGCGTCTGGGTTGCGTCTGGGTTGCGTCTGGGTTGCGTCTGGGTTGCGTCTGGGTTGCGTCTGGGTTGCGTCTGGGTTGCGTCTGGGTTGCGTCTGGGTTGCGTCTGGGTTGCGTCTGGGTTGCGTCTGGGTTGCGTCTGGGTTGCGTCTGGGTTGCGTCTGGGTTGCGTCTGGGTTGCGTCTGGGTTGCGTCTGGGTTGCGTCTGGGTTGCGTCTGGGTTGCGTCTGGGTTGCGTCTGGGTTGCGTCTGGGTTGCGTCTGGGTTGCGTCTGGGTTGCGTCTGGGTTGCGTCTGGGTTGCGTCTGGGTTGCGTCTGGGTTGCGTCTGGGTTGCGTCTGGGTTGCGTCTGGGTTGCGTCTGGGTTGCGTCTGGGTTGCGTCTGGGTTGCGTCTGGGTTGCGTCTGGGTTGCGTCTGGGTTGCGTCTGGGTTGCGTCTGGGTTGCGTCTGGGTTGCGTCTGGGTTGCGTCTGGGTTGCGTCTGGGTTGCGTCTGGGTTGCGTCTGGGTTGCGTCTGGGTTGCGTCTGGGTTGCGTCTGGGTTGCGTCTGGGTTGCGTCTGGGTTGCGTCTGGGTTGCGTCTGGGTTGCGTCTGGGTTGCGTCTGGGTTGCGTCTGGGTTGCGTCTGGGTTGCGTCTGGGTTGCGTCTGGGTTGCGTCTGGGTTGCGTCTGGGTTGCGTCTGGGTTGCGTCTGGGTTGCGTCTGGGTTGCGTCTGGGTTGCGTCTGGGTTGCGTCTGGGTTGCGTCTGGGTTGCGTCTGGGTTGCGTCTGGGTTGCGTCTGGGTTGCGTCTGGGTTGCGTCTGGGTTGCGTCTGGGTTGCGTCTGGGTTGCGTCTGGGTTGCGTCTGGGTTGCGTCTGGGTTGCGTCTGGGTTGCGTCTGGGTTGCGTCTGGGTTGCGTCTGGGTTGCGTCTGGGTTGCGTCTGGGTTGCGTCTGGGTTGCGTCTGGGTTGCGTCTGGGTTGCGTCTGGGTTGCGTCTGGGTTGCGTCTGGGTTGCGTCTGGGTTGCGTCTGGGTTGCGTCTGGGTTGCGTCTGGGTTGCGTCTGGGTTGCGTCTGGGTTGCGTCTGGGTTGCGTCTGGGTTGCGTCTGGGTTGCGTCTGGGTTGCGTCTGGGTTGCGTCTGGGTTGCGTCTGGGTTGCGTCTGGGTTGCGTCTGGGTTGCGTCTGGGTTGCGTCTGGGTTGCGTCTGGGTTGCGTCTGGGTTGCGTCTGGGTTGCGTCTGGGTTGCGTCTGGGTTGCGTCTGGGTTGCGTCTGGGTTGCGTCTGGGTTGCGTCTGGGTTGCGTCTGGGTTGCGTCTGGGTTGCGTCTGGGTTGCGTCTGGGTTGCGTCTGGGTTGCGTCTGGGTTGCGTCTGGGTTGCGTCTGGGTTGCGTCTGGGTTGCGTCTGGGTTGCGTCTGGGTTGCGTCTGGGTTGCGTCTGGGTTGCGTCTGGGTTGCGTCTGGGTTGCGTCTGGGTTGCGTCTGGGTTGCGTCTGGGTTGCGTCTGGGTTGCGTCTGGGTTGCGTCTGGGTTGCGTCTGGGTTGCGTCTGGGTTGCGTCTGGGTTGCGTCTGGGTTGCGTCTGGGTTGCGTCTGGGTTGCGTCTGGGTTGCGTCTGGGTTGCGTCTGGGTTGCGTCTGGGTTGCGTCTGGGTTGCGTCTGGGTTGCGTCTGGGTTGCGTCTGGGTTGCGTCTGGGTTGCGTCTGGGTTGCGTCTGGGTTGCGTCTGGGTTGCGTCTGGGTTGCGTCTGGGTTGCGTCTGGGTTGCGTCTGGGTTGCGTCTGGGTTGCGTCTGGGTTGCGTCTGGGTTGCGTCTGGGTTGCGTCTGGGTTGCGTCTGGGTTGCGTCTGGGTTGCGTCTGGGTTGCGTCTGGGTTGCGTCTGGGTTGCGTCTGGGTTGCGTCTGGGTTGCGTCTGGGTTGCGTCTGGGTTGCGTCTGGGTTGCGTCTGGGTTGCGTCTGGGTTGCGTCTGGGTTGCGTCTGGGTTGCGTCTGGGTTGCGTCTGGGTTGCGTCTGGGTTGCGTCTGGGTTGCGTCTGGGTTGCGTCTGGGTTGCGTCTGGGTTGCGTCTGGGTTGCGTCTGGGTTGCGTCTGGGTTGCGTCTGGGTTGCGTCTGGGTTGCGTCTGGGTTGCGTCTGGGTTGCGTCTGGGTTGCGTCTGGGTTGCGTCTGGGTTGCGTCTGGGTTGCGTCTGGGTTGCGTCTGGGTTGCGTCTGGGTTGCGTCTGGGTTGCGTCTGGGTTGCGTCTGGGTTGCGTCTGGGTTGCGTCTGGGTTGCGTCTGGGTTGCGTCTGGGTTGCGTCTGGGTTGCGTCTGGGTTGCGTCTGGGTTGCGTCTGGGTTGCGTCTGGGTTGCGTCTGGGTTGCGTCTGGGTTGCGTCTGGGTTGCGTCTGGGTTGCGTCTGGGTTGCGTCTGGGTTGCGTCTGGGTTGCGTCTGGGTTGCGTCTGGGTTGCGTCTGGGTTGCGTCTGGGTTGCGTCTGGGTTGCGTCTGGGTTGCGTCTGGGTTGCGTCTGGGTTGCGTCTGGGTTGCGTCTGGGTTGCGTCTGGGTTGCGTCTGGGTTGCGTCTGGGTTGCGTCTGGGTTGCGTCTGGGTTGCGTCTGGGTTGCGTCTGGGTTGCGTCTGGGTTGCGTCTGGGTTGCGTCTGGGTTGCGTCTGGGTTGCGTCTGGGTTGCGTCTGGGTTGCGTCTGGGTTGCGTCTGGGTTGCGTCTGGGTTGCGTCTGGGTTGCGTCTGGGTTGCGTCTGGGTTGCGTCTGGGTTGCGTCTGGGTTGCGTCTGGGTTGCGTCTGGGTTGCGTCTGGGTTGCGTCTGGGTTGCGTCTGGGTTGCGTCTGGGTTGCGTCTGGGTTGCGTCTGGGTTGCGTCTGGGTTGCGTCTGGGTTGCGTCTGGGTTGCGTCTGGGTTGCGTCTGGGTTGCGTCTGGGTTGCGTCTGGGTTGCGTCTGGGTTGCGTCTGGGTTGCGTCTGGGTTGCGTCTGGGTTGCGTCTGGGTTGCGTCTGGGTTGCGTCTGGGTTGCGTCTGGGTTGCGTCTGGGTTGCGTCTGGGTTGCGTCTGGGTTGCGTCTGGGTTGCGTCTGGGTTGCGTCTGGGTTGCGTCTGGGTTGCGTCTGGGTTGCGTCTGGGTTGCGTCTGGGTTGCGTCTGGGTTGCGTCTGGGTTGCGTCTGGGTTGCGTCTGGGTTGCGTCTGGGTTGCGTCTGGGTTGCGTCTGGGTTGCGTCTGGGTTGCGTCTGGGTTGCGTCTGGGTTGCGTCTGGGTTGCGTCTGGGTTGCGTCTGGGTTGCGTCTGGGTTGCGTCTGGGTTGCGTCTGGGTTGCGTCTGGGTTGCGTCTGGGTTGCGTCTGGGTTGCGTCTGGGTTGCGTCTGGGTTGCGTCTGGGTTGCGTCTGGGTTGCGTCTGGGTTGCGTCTGGGTTGCGTCTGGGTTGCGTCTGGGTTGCGTCTGGGTTGCGTCTGGGTTGCGTCTGGGTTGCGTCTGGGTTGCGTCTGGGTTGCGTCTGGGTTGCGTCTGGGTTGCGTCTGGGTTGCGTCTGGGTTGCGTCTGGGTTGCGTCTGGGTTGCGTCTGGGTTGCGTCTGGGTTGCGTCTGGGTTGCGTCTGGGTTGCGTCTGGGTTGCGTCTGGGTTGCGTCTGGGTTGCGTCTGGGTTGCGTCTGGGTTGCGTCTGGGTTGCGTCTGGGTTGCGTCTGGGTTGCGTCTGGGTTGCGTCTGGGTTGCGTCTGGGTTGCGTCTGGGTTGCGTCTGGGTTGCGTCTGGGTTGCGTCTGGGTTGCGTCTGGGTTGCGTCTGGGTTGCGTCTGGGTTGCGTCTGGGTTGCGTCTGGGTTGCGTCTGGGTTGCGTCTGGGTTGCGTCTGGGTTGCGTCTGGGTTGCGTCTGGGTTGCGTCTGGGTTGCGTCTGGGTTGCGTCTGGGTTGCGTCTGGGTTGCGTCTGGGTTGCGTCTGGGTTGCGTCTGGGTTGCGTCTGGGTTGCGTCTGGGTTGCGTCTGGGTTGCGTCTGGGTTGCGTCTGGGTTGCGTCTGGGTTGCGTCTGGGTTGCGTCTGGGTTGCGTCTGGGTTGCGTCTGGGTTGCGTCTGGGTTGCGTCTGGGTTGCGTCTGGGTTGCGTCTGGGTTGCGTCTGGGTTGCGTCTGGGTTGCGTCTGGGTTGCGTCTGGGTTGCGTCTGGGTTGCGTCTGGGTTGCGTCTGGGTTGCGTCTGGGTTGCGTCTGGGTTGCGTCTGGGTTGCGTCTGGGTTGCGTCTGGGTTGCGTCTGGGTTGCGTCTGGGTTGCGTCTGGGTTGCGTCTGGGTTGCGTCTGGGTTGCGTCTGGGTTGCGTCTGGGTTGCGTCTGGGTTGCGTCTGGGTTGCGTCAGGGTTGCGTCTGGGTTGCGTCTGGGTTGCGTCTGGGTTGCGTCTGGGTTGCGTCTGGGTTGCGTCTGGGTTGCGTCTGGGTTGCGTCTGGGTTGCGTCTGGGTTGCGTCTGGGTTGCGTCTGGGTTGCGTCTGGGTTGCGTCTGGGTTGCGTCTGGGTTGCGTCTGGGTTGCGTCTGGGTTGCGTCTGGGTTGCGTCTGGGTTGCGTCTGGGTTGCGTCTGGGTTGCGTCTGGGTTGCGTCTGGGTTGCGTCTGGGTTGCGTCTGGGTTGCGTCTGGGTTGCGTCTGGGTTGCGTCTGGGTTGCGTCTGGGTTGCGTCTGGGTTGCGTCTGGGTTGCGTCTGGGTTGCGTCTGGGTTGCGTCTGGGTTGCGTCTGGGTTGCGTCTGGGTTGCGTCTGGGTTGCGTCTGGGTTGCGTCTGGGTTGCGTCTGGGTTGCGTCTGGGTTGCGTCTGGGTTGCGTCTGGGTTGCGTCTGGGTTGCGTCTGGGTTGCGTCTGGGTTGCGTCTGGGTTGCGTCTGGGTTGCGTCTGGGTTGCGTCTGGGTTGCGTCTGGGTTGCGTCTGGGTTGCGTCTGGGTTGCGTCTGGGTTGCGTCTGGGTTGCGTCTGGGTTGCGTCTGGGTTGCGTCTGGGTTGCGTCTGGGTTGCGTCTGGGTTGCGTCTGGGTTGCGTCTGGGTTGCGTCTGGGTTGCGTCTGGGTTGCGTCTGGGTTGCGTCTGGGTTGCGTCTGGGTTGCGTCTGGGTTGCGTCTGGGTTGCGTCTGGGTTGCGTCTGGGTTGCGTCTGGGTTGCGTCTGGGTTGCGTCTGGGTTGCGTCTGGGTTGCGTCTGGGTTGCGTCTGGGTTGCGTGCTGGGTTGCGTCTGGGTTGCGTCTGGGTTGCGTCTGGGTTGCGTCTGGGTTGCGTCTGGGTTGCGTCTGGGTTGCGTCTGGGTTGCGTCTGGGTTGCGTCTGGGTTGCGTCTGGGTTGCGTCTGGGTTGCGTCTGGGTTGCGTCTGGGTTGCGTCTGGGTTGCGTCTGGGTTGCGTCTGGGTTGCGTCTGGGTTGCGTCTGGGTTGCGTCTGGGTTGCGTCTGGGTTGCGTCTGGGTTGCGTCTGGGTTGCGTCTGGGTTGCGTCTGGGTTGCGTCTGGGTTGCGTCTGGGTTGCGTCTGGGTTGCGTCTGGGTTGCGTCTGGGTTGCGTCTGGGTTGCGTCTGGGTTGCGTCTGGGTTGCGTCTGGGTTGCGTCTGGGTTGCGTCTGGGTTGCGTCTGGGTTGCGTCTGGGTTGCGTCTGGGTTGCGTCTGGGTTGCGTCTGGGTTGCGTCTGGGTTGCGTCTGGGTTGCGTCTGGGTTGCGTCTGGGTTGCGTCTGGGTTGCGTCTGGGTTGCGTCTGGGTTGCGTCTGGGTTGCGTCTGGGTTGCGTCTGGGTTGCGTCTGGGTTGCGTCTGGGTTGCGTCTGGGTTGCGTCTGGGTTGCGTCTGGGTTGCGTCTGGGTTGCGTCTGGGTTGCGTCTGGGTTGCGTCTGGGTTGCGTCTGGGTTGCGTCTGGGTTGCGTCTGGGTTGCGTCTGGGTTGCGTCTGGGTTGCGTCTGGGTTGCGTCTGGGTTGCGTCTGGGTTGCGTCTGGGTTGCGTCTGGGTTGCGTCTGGGTTGCGTCTGGGTTGCGTCTGGGTTGCGTCTGGGTTGCGTCTGGGTTGCGTCTGGGTTGCGTCTGGGTTGCGTCTGGGTTGCGTCTGGGTTGCGTCTGGGTTGCGTCTGGGTTGCGTCTGGGTTGCGTCTGGGTTGCGTCTGGGTTGCGTCTGGGTTGCGTCTGGGTTGCGTCTGGGTTGCGTCTGGGTTGCGTCTGGGTTGCGTCTGGGTTGCGTCTGGGTTGCGTCTGGGTTGCGTCTGGGTTGCGTCTGGGTTGCGTCTGGGTTGCGTCTGGGTTGCGTCTGGGTTGCGTCTGGGTTGCGTCTGGGTTGCGTCTGGGTTGCGTCTGGGTTGCGTCTGGGTTGCGTCTGGGTTGCGTCTGGGTTGCGTCTGGGTTGCGTCTGGGTTGCGTCTGGGTTGCGTCTGGGTTGCGTCTGGGTTGCGTCTGGGTTGCGTCTGGGTTGCGTCTGGGTTGCGTCTGGGTTGCGTCTGGGTTGCGTCTGGGTTGCGTCTGGGTTGCGTCTGGGTTGCGTCTGGGTTGCGTCTGGGTTGCGTCTGGGTTGCGTCTGGGTTGCGTCTGGGTTGCGTCTGGGTTGCGTCTGGGTTGCGTCTGGGTTGCGTCTGGGTTGCGTCTGGGTTGCGTCTGGGTTGCGTCTGGGTTGCGTCTGGGTTGCGTCTGGGTTGCGTCTGGGTTGCGTCTGGGTTGCGTCTGGGTTGCGTCTGGGTTGCGTCTGGGTTGCGTCTGGGTTGCGTCTGGGTTGCGTCTGGGTTGCGTCTGGGTTGCGTCTGGGTTGCGTCTGGGTTGCGTCTGGGTTGCGTCTGGGTTGCGTCTGGGTTGCGTCTGGGTTGCGTCTGGGTTGCGTCTGGGTTGCGTCTGGGTTGCGTCTGGGTTGCGTCTGGGTTGCGTCTGGGTTGCGTCTGGGTTGCGTCTGGGTTGCGTCTGGGTTGCGTCTGGGTTGCGTCTGGGTTGCGTCTGGGTTGCGTCTGGGTTGCGTCTGGGTTGCGTCTGGGTTGCGTCTGGGTTGCGTCTGGGTTGCGTCTGGGTTGCGTCTGGGTTGCGTCTGGGTTGCGTCTGGGTTGCGTCTGGGTTGCGTCTGGGTTGCGTCTGGGTTGCGTCTGGGTTGCGTCTGGGTTGCGTCTGGGTTGCGTCTGGGTTGCGTCTGGGTTGCGTCTGGGTTGCGTCTGGGTTGCGTCTGGGTTGCGTCTGGGTTGCGTCTGGGTTGCGTCTGGGTTGCGTCTGGGTTGCGTCTGGGTTGCGTCTGGGTTGCGTCTGGGTTGCGTCTGGGTTGCGTCTGGGTTGCGTCTGGGTTGCGTCTGGGTTGCGTCTGGGTTGCGTCTGGGTTGCGTCTGGGTTGCGTCTGGGTTGCGTCTGGGTTGCGTCTGGGTTGCGTCTGGGTTGCGTCTGGGTTGCGTCTGGGTTGCGTCTGGGTTGCGTCTGGGTTGCGTCTGGGTTGCGTCTGGGTTGCGTCTGGGTTGCGTCTGGGTTGCGTCTGGGTTGCGTCTGGGTTGCGTCTGGGTTGCGTCTGGGTTGCGTCTGGGTTGCGTCTGGGTTGCGTCTGGGTTGCGTCTGGGTTGCGTCTGGGTTGCGTCTGGGTTGCGTCTGGGTTGCGTCTGGGTTGCGTCTGGGTTGCGTCTGGGTTGCGTCTGGGTTGCGTCTGGGTTGCGTCTGGGTTGCGTCTGGGTTGCGTCTGGGTTGCGTCTGGGTTGCGTCTGGGTTGCGTCTGGGTTGCGTCTGGGTTGCGTCTGGGTTGCGTCTGGGTTGCGTCTGGGTTGCGTCTGGGTTGCGTCTGGGTTGCGTCTGGGTTGCGTCTGGGTTGCGTCTGGGTTGCGTCTGGGTTGCGTCTGGGTTGCGTCTGGGTTGCGTCTGGGTTGCGTCTGGGTTGCGTCTGGGTTGCGTCTGGGTTGCGTCTGGGTTGCGTCTGGGTTGCGTCTGGGTTGCGTCTGGGTTGCGTCTGGGTTGCGTCTGGGTTGCGTCTGGGTTGCGTCTGGGTTGCGTCTGGGTTGCGTCTGGGTTGCGTCTGGGTTGCGTCTGGGTTGCGTCTGGGTTGCGTCTGGGTTGCGTCTGGGTTGCGTCTGGGTTGCGTCTGGGTTGCGTCTGGGTTGCGTCTGGGTTGCGTCTGGGTTGCGTCTGGGTTGCGTCTGGGTTGCGTCTGGGTTGCGTCTGGGTTGCGTCTGGGTTGCGTCTGGGTTGCGTCTGGGTTGCGTCTGGGTTGCGTCTGGGTTGCGTCTGGGTTGCGTCTGGGTTGCGTCTGGGTTGCGTCTGGGTTGCGTCTGGGTTGCGTCTGGGTTGCGTCTGGGTTGCGTCTGGGTTGCGTCTGGGTTGCGTCTGGGTTGCGTCTGGGTTGCGTCTGGGTTGCGTCTGGGTTGCGTCTGGGTTGCGTCTGGGTTGCGTCTGGGTTGCGTCTGGGTTGCGTCTGGGTTGCGTCTGGGTTGCGTCTGGGTTGCGTCTGGGTTGCGTCTGGGTTGCGTCTGGGTTGCGTCTGGGTTGCGTCTGGGTTGCGTCTGGGTTGCGTCTGGGTTGCGTCTGGGTTGCGTCTGGGTTGCGTCTGGGTTGCGTCTGGGTTGCGTCTGGGTTGCGTCTGGGTTGCGTCTGGGTTGCGTCTGGGTTGCGTCTGGGTTGCGTCTGGGTTGCGTCTGGGTTGCGTCTGGGTTGCGTCTGGGTTGCGTCTGGGTTGCGTCTGGGTTGCGTCTGGGTTGCGTCTGGGTTGCGTCTGGGTTGCGTCTGGGTTGCGTCTGGGTTGCGTCTGGGTTGCGTCTGGGTTGCGTCTGGGTTGCGTCTGGGTTGCGTCTGGGTTGCGTCTGGGTTGCGTCTGGGTTGCGTCTGGGTTGCGTCTGGGTTGCGTCTGGGTTGCGTCTGGGTTGCGTCTGGGTTGCGTCTGGGTTGCGTCTGGGTTGCGTCTGGGTTGCGTCTGGGTTGCGTCTGGGTTGCGTCTGGGTTGCGTCTGGGTTGCGTCTGGGTTGCGTCTGGGTTGCGTCTGGGTTGCGTCTGGGTTGCGTCTGGGTTGCGTCTGGGTTGCGTCTGGGTTGCGTCTGGGTTGCGTCTGGGTTGCGTCTGGGTTGCGTCTGGGTTGCGTCTGGGTTGCGTCTGGGTTGCGTCTGGGTTGCGTCTGGGTTGCGTCTGGGTTGCGTCTGGGTTGCGTCTGGGTTGCGTCTGGGTTGCGTCTGGGTTGCGTCTGGGTTGCGTCTGGGTTGCGTCTGGGTTGCGTCTGGGTTGCGTCTGGGTTGCGTCTGGGTTGCGTCTGGGTTGCGTCTGGGTTGCGTCTGGGTTGCGTCTGGGTTGCGTCTGGGTTGCGTCTGGGTTGCGTCTGGGTTGCGTCTGGGTTGCGTCTGGGTTGCGTCTGGGTTGCGTCTGGGTTGCGTCTGGGTTGCGTCTGGGTTGCGTCTGGGTTGCGTCTGGGTTGCGTCTGGGTTGCGTCTGGGTTGCGTCTGGGTTGCGTCTGGGTTGCGTCTGGGTTGCGTCTGGGTTGCGTCTGGGTTGCGTCTGGGTTGCGTCTGGGTTGCGTCTGGGTTGCGTCTGGGTTGCGTCTGGGTTGCGTCTGGGTTGCGTCTGGGTTGCGTCTGGGTTGCGTCTGGGTTGCGTCTGGGTTGCGTCTGGGTTGCGTCTGGGTTGCGTCTGGGTTGCGTCTGGGTTGCGTCTGGGTTGCGTCTGGGTTGCGTCTGGGTTGCGTCTGGGTTGCGTCTGGGTTGCGTCTGGGTTGCGTCTGGGTTGCGTCTGGGTTGCGTCTGGGTTGCGTCTGGGTTGCGTCTGGGTTGCGTCTGGGTTGCGTCTGGGTTGCGTCTGGGTTGCGTCTGGGTTGCGTCTGGGTTGCGTCTGGGTTGCGTCTGGGTTGCGTCTGGGTTGCGTCTGGGTTGCGTCTGGGTTGCGTCTGGGTTGCGTCTGGGTTGCGTCTGGGTTGCGTCTGGGTTGCGTCTGGGTTGCGTCTGGGTTGCGTCTGGGTTGCGTCTGGGTTGCGTCTGGGTTGCGTCTGGGTTGCGTCTGGGTTGCGTCTGGGTTGCGTCTGGGTTGCGTCTGGGTTGCGTCTGGGTTGCGTCTGGGTTGCGTCTGGGTTGCGTCTGGGTTGCGTCTGGGTTGCGTCTGGGTTGCGTCTGGGTTGCGTCTGGGTTGCGTCTGGGTTGCGTCTGGGTTGCGTCTGGGTTGCGTCTGGGTTGCGTCTGGGTTGCGTCTGGGTTGCGTCTGGGTTGCGTCTGGGTTGCGTCTGGGTTGCGTCTGGGTTGCGTCTGGGTTGCGTCTGGGTTGCGTCTGGGTTGCGTCTGGGTTGCGTCTGGGTTGCGTCTGGGTTGCGTCTGGGTTGCGTCTGGGTTGCGTCTGGGTTGCGTCTGGGTTGCGTCTGGGTTGCGTCTGGGTTGCGTCTGGGTTGCGTCTGGGTTGCGTCTGGGTTGCGTCTGGGTTGCGTCTGGGTTGCGTCTGGGTTGCGTCTGGGTTGCGTCTGGGTTGCGTCTGGGTTGCGTCTGGGTTGCGTCTGGGTTGCGTCTGGGTTGCGTCTGGGTTGCGTCTGGGTTGCGTCTGGGTTGCGTCTGGGTTGCGTCTGGGTTGCGTCTGGGTTGCGTCTGGGTTGCGTCTGGGTTGCGTCTGGGTTGCGTCTGGGTTGCGTCTGGGTTGCGTCTGGGTTGCGTCTGGGTTGCGTCTGGGTTGCGTCTGGGTTGCGTCTGGGTTGCGTCTGGGTTGCGTCTGGGTTGCGTCTGGGTTGCGTCTGGGTTGCGTCTGGGTTGCGTCTGGGTTGCGTCTGGGTTGCGTCTGGGTTGCGTCTGGGTTGCGTCTGGGTTGCGTCTGGGTTGCGTCTGGGTTGCGTCTGGGTTGCGTCTGGGTTGCGTCTGGGTTGCGTCTGGGTTGCGTCTGGGTTGCGTCTGGGTTGCGTCTGGGTTGCGTCTGGGTTGCGTCTGGGTTGCGTCTGGGTTGCGTCTGGGTTGCGTCTGGGTTGCGTCTGGGTTGCGTCTGGGTTGCGTCTGGGTTGCGTCTGGGTTGCGTCTGGGTTGCGTCTGGGTTGCGTCTGGGTTGCGTCTGGGTTGCGTCTGGGTTGCGTCTGGGTTGCGTCTGGGTTGCGTCTGGGTTGCGTCTGGGTTGCGTCTGGGTTGCGTCTGGGTTGCGTCTGGGTTGCGTCTGGGTTGCGTCTGGGTTGCGTCTGGGTTGCGTCTGGGTTGCGTCTGGGTTGCGTCTGGGTTGCGTCTGGGTTGCGTCTGGGTTGCGTCTGGGTTGCGTCTGGGTTGCGTCTGGGTTGCGTCTGGGTTGCGTCTGGGTTGCGTCTGGGTTGCGTCTGGGTTGCGTCTGGGTTGCGTCTGGGTTGCGTCTGGGTTGCGTCTGGGTTGCGTCTGGGTTGCGTCTGGGTTGCGTCTGGGTTGCGTCTGGGTTGCGTCTGGGTTGCGTCTGGGTTGCGTCTGGGTTGCGTCTGGGTTGCGTCTGGGTTGCGTCTGGGTTGCGTCTGGGTTGCGTCTGGGTTGCGTCTGGGTTGCGTCTGGGTTGCGTCTGGGTTGCGTCTGGGTTGCGTCTGGGTTGCGTCTGGGTTGCGTCTGGGTTGCGTCTGGGTTGCGTCTGGGTTGCGTCTGGGTTGCGTCTGGGTTGCGTCTGGGTTGCGTCTGGGTTGCGTCTGGGTTGCGTCTGGGTTGCGTCTGGGTTGCGTCTGGGTTGCGTCTGGGTTGCGTCTGGGTTGCGTCTGGGTTGCGTCTGGGTTGCGTCTGGGTTGCGTCTGGGTTGCGTCTGGGTTGCGTCTGGGTTGCGTCTGGGTTGCGTCTGGGTTGCGTCTGGGTTGCGTCTGGGTTGCGTCTGGGTTGCGTCTGGGTTGCGTCTGGGTTGCGTCTGGGTTGCGTCTGGGTTGCGTCTGGGTTGCGTCTGGGTTGCGTCTGGGTTGCGTCTGGGTTGCGTCTGGGTTGCGTCTGGGTTGCGTCTGGGTTGCGTCTGGGTTGCGTCTGGGTTGCGTCTGGGTTGCGTCTGGGTTGCGTCTGGGTTGCGTCTGGGTTGCGTCTGGGTTGCGTCTGGGTTGCGTCTGGGTTGCGTCTGGGTTGCGTCTGGGTTGCGTCTGGGTTGCGTCTGGGTTGCGTCTGGGTTGCGTCTGGGTTGCGTCTGGGTTGCGTCTGGGTTGCGTCTGGGTTGCGTCTGGGTTGCGTCTGGGTTGCGTCTGGGTTGCGTCTGGGTTGCGTCTGGGTTGCGTCTGGGTTGCGTCTGGGTTGCGTCTGGGTTGCGTCTGGGTTGCGTCTGGGTTGCGTCTGGGTTGCGTCTGGGTTGCGTCTGGGTTGCGTCTGGGTTGCGTCTGGGTTGCGTCTGGGTTGCGTCTGGGTTGCGTCTGGGTTGCGTCTGGGTTGCGTCTGGGTTGCGTCTGGGTTGCGTCTGGGTTGCGTCTGGGTTGCGTCTGGGTTGCGTCTGGGTTGCGTCTGGGTTGCGTCTGGGTTGCGTCTGGGTTGCGTCTGGGTTGCGTCTGGGTTGCGTCTGGGTTGCGTCTGGGTTGCGTCTGGGTTGCGTCTGGGTTGCGTCTGGGTTGCGTCTGGGTTGCGTCTGGGTTGCGTCTGGGTTGCGTCTGGGTTGCGTCTGGGTTGCGTCTGGGTTGCGTCTGGGTTGCGTCTGGGTTGCGTCTGGGTTGCGTCTGGGTTGCGTCTGGGTTGCGTCTGGGTTGCGTCTGGGTTGCGTCTGGGTTGCGTCTGGGTTGCGTCTGGGTTGCGTCTGGGTTGCGTCTGGGTTGCGTCTGGGTTGCGTCTGGGTTGCGTCTGGGTTGCGTCTGGGTTGCGTCTGGGTTGCGTCTGGGTTGCGTCTGGGTTGCGTCTGGGTTGCGTCTGGGTTGCGTCTGGGTTGCGTCTGGGTTGCGTCTGGGTTGCGTCTGGGTTGCGTCTGGGTTGCGTCTGGGTTGCGTCTGGGTTGCGTCTGGGTTGCGTCTGGGTTGCGTCTGGGTTGCGTCTGGGTTGCGTCTGGGTTGCGTCTGGGTTGCGTCTGGGTTGCGTCTGGGTTGCGTCTGGGTTGCGTCTGGGTTGCGTCTGGGTTGCGTCTGGGTTGCGTCTGGGTTGCGTCTGGGTTGCGTCTGGGTTGCGTCTGGGTTGCGTCTGGGTTGCGTCTGGGTTGCGTCTGGGTTGCGTCTGGGTTGCGTCTGGGTTGCGTCTGGGTTGCGTCTGGGTTGCGTCTGGGTTGCGTCTGGGTTGCGTCTGGGTTGCGTCTGGGTTGCGTCTGGGTTGCGTCTGGGTTGCGTCTGGGTTGCGTCTGGGTTGCGTCTGGGTTGCGTCTGGGTTGCGTCTGGGTTGCGTCTGGGTTGCGTCTGGGTTGCGTCTGGGTTGCGTCTGGGTTGCGTCTGGGTTGCGTCTGGGTTGCGTCTGGGTTGCGTCTGGGTTGCGTCTGGGTTGCGTCTGGGTTGCGTCTGGGTTGCGTCTGGGTTGCGTCTGGGTTGCGTCTGGGTTGCGTCTGGGTTGCGTCTGGGTTGCGTCTGGGTTGCGTCTGGGTTGCGTCTGGGTTGCGTCTGGGTTGCGTCTGGGTTGCGTCTGGGTTGCGTCTGGGTTGCGTCTGGGTTGCGTCTGGGTTGCGTCTGGGTTGCGTCTGGGTTGCGTCTGGGTTGCGTCTGGGTTGCGTCTGGGTTGCGTCTGGGTTGCGTCTGGGTTGCGTCTGGGTTGCGTCTGGGTTGCGTCTGGGTTGCGTCTGGGTTGCGTCTGGGTTGCGTCTGGGTTGCGTCTGGGTTGCGTCTGGGTTGCGTCTGGGTTGCGTCTGGGTTGCGTCTGGGTTGCGTCTGGGTTGCGTCTGGGTTGCGTCTGGGTTGCGTCTGGGTTGCGTCTGGGTTGCGTCTGGGTTGCGTCTGGGTTGCGTCTGGGTTGCGTCTGGGTTGCGTCTGGGTTGCGTCTGGGTTGCGTCTGGGTTGCGTCTGGGTTGCGTCTGGGTTGCGTCTGGGTTGCGTCTGGGTTGCGTCTGGGTTGCGTCTGGGTTGCGTCTGGGTTGCGTCTGGGTTGCGTCTGGGTTGCGTCTGGGTTGCGTCTGGGTTGCGTCTGGGTTGCGTCTGGGTTGCGTCTGGGTTGCGTCTGGGTTGCGTCTGGGTTGCGTCTGGGTTGCGTCTGGGTTGCGTCTGGGTTGCGTCTGGGTTGCGTCTGGGTTGCGTCTGGGTTGCGTCTGGGTTGCGTCTGGGTTGCGTCTGGGTTGCGTCTGGGTTGCGTCTGGGTTGCGTCTGGGTTGCGTCTGGGTTGCGTCTGGGTTGCGTCTGGGTTGCGTCTGGGTTGCGTCTGGGTTGCGTCTGGGTTGCGTCTGGGTTGCGTCTGGGTTGCGTCTGGGTTGCGTCTGGGTTGCGTCTGGGTTGCGTCTGGGTTGCGTCTGGGTTGCGTCTGGGTTGCGTCTGGGTTGCGTCTGGGTTGCGTCTGGGTTGCGTCTGGGTTGCGTCTGGGTTGCGTCTGGGTTGCGTCTGGGTTGCGTCTGGGTTGCGTCTGGGTTGCGTCTGGGTTGCGTCTGGGTTGCGTCTGGGTTGCGTCTGGGTTGCGTCTGGGTTGCGTCTGGGTTGCGTCTGGGTTGCGTCTGGGTTGCGTCTGGGTTGCGTCTGGGTTGCGTCTGGGTTGCGTCTGGGTTGCGTCTGGGTTGCGTCTGGGTTGCGTCTGGGTTGCGTCTGGGTTGCGTCTGGGTTGCGTCTGGGTTGCGTCTGGGTTGCGTCTGGGTTGCGTCTGGGTTGCGTCTGGGTTGCGTCTGGGTTGCGTCTGGGTTGCGTCTGGGTTGCGTCTGGGTTGCGTCTGGGTTGCGTCTGGGTTGCGTCTGGGTTGCGTCTGGGTTGCGTCTGGGTTGCGTCTGGGTTGCGTCTGGGTTGCGTCTGGGTTGCGTCTGGGTTGCGTCTGGGTTGCGTCTGGGTTGCGTCTGGGTTGCGTCTGGGTTGCGTCTGGGTTGCGTCTGGGTTGCGTCTGGGTTGCGTCTGGGTTGCGTCTGGGTTGCGTCTGGGTTGCGTCTGGGTTGCGTCTGGGTTGCGTCTGGGTTGCGTCTGGGTTGCGTCTGGGTTGCGTCTGGGTTGCGTCTGGGTTGCGTCTGGGTTGCGTCTGGGTTGCGTCTGGGTTGCGTCTGGGTTGCGTCTGGGTTGCGTCTGGGTTGCGTCTGGGTTGCGTCTGGGTTGCGTCTGGGTTGCGTCTGGGTTGCGTCTGGGTTGCGTCTGGGTTGCGTCTGGGTTGCGTCTGGGTTGCGTCTGGGTTGCGTCTGGGTTGCGTCTGGGTTGCGTCTGGGTTGCGTCTGGGTTGCGTCTGGGTTGCGTCTGGGTTGCGTCTGGGTTGCGTCTGGGTTGCGTCTGGGTTGCGTCTGGGTTGCGTCTGGGTTGCGTCTGGGTTGCGTCTGGGTTGCGTCTGGGTTGCGTCTGGGTTGCGTCTGGGTTGCGTCTGGGTTGCGTCTGGGTTGCGTCTGGGTTGCGTCTGGGTTGCGTCTGGGTTGCGTCTGGGTTGCGTCTGGGTTGCGTCTGGGTTGCGTCTGGGTTGCGTCTGGGTTGCGTCTGGGTTGCGTCTGGGTTGCGTCTGGGTTGCGTCTGGGTTGCGTCTGGGTTGCGTCTGGGTTGCGTCTGGGTTGCGTCTGGGTTGCGTCTGGGTTGCGTCTGGGTTGCGTCTGGGTTGCGTCTGGGTTGCGTCTGGGTTGCGTCTGGGTTGCGTCTGGGTTGCGTCTGGGTTGCGTCTGGGTTGCGTCTGGGTTGCGTCTGGGTTGCGTCTGGGTTGCGTCTGGGTTGCGTCTGGGTTGCGTCTGGGTTGCGTCTGGGTTGCGTCTGGGTTGCGTCTGGGTTGCGTCTGGGTTGCGTCTGGGTTGCGTCTGGGTTGCGTCTGGGTTGCGTCTGGGTTGCGTCTGGGTTGCGTCTGGGTTGCGTCTGGGTTGCGTCTGGGTTGCGTCTGGGTTGCGTCTGGGTTGCGTCTGGGTTGCGTCTGGGTTGCGTCTGGGTTGCGTCTGGGTTGCGTCTGGGTTGCGTCTGGGTTGCGTCTGGGTTGCGTCTGGGTTGCGTCTGGGTTGCGTCTGGGTTGCGTCTGGGTTGCGTCTGGGTTGCGTCTGGGTTGCGTCTGGGTTGCGTCTGGGTTGCGTCTGGGTTGCGTCTGGGTTGCGTCTGGGTTGCGTCTGGGTTGCGTCTGGGTTGCGTCTGGGTTGCGTCTGGGTTGCGTCTGGGTTGCGTCTGGGTTGCGTCTGGGTTGCGTCTGGGTTGCGTCTGGGTTGCGTCTGGGTTGCGTCTGGGTTGCGTCTGGGTTGCGTCTGGGTTGCGTCTGGGTTGCGTCTGGGTTGCGTCTGGGTTGCGTCTGGGTTGCGTCTGGGTTGCGTCTGGGTTGCGTCTGGGTTGCGTCTGGGTTGCGTCTGGGTTGCGTCTGGGTTGCGTCTGGGTTGCGTCTGGGTTGCGTCTGGGTTGCGTCTGGGTTGCGTCTGGGTTGCGTCTGGGTTGCGTCTGGGTTGCGTCTGGGTTGCGTCTGGGTTGCGTCTGGGTTGCGTCTGGGTTGCGTCTGGGTTGCGTCTGGGTTGCGTCTGGGTTGCGTCTGGGTTGCGTCTGGGTTGCGTCTGGGTTGCGTCTGGGTTGCGTCTGGGTTGCGTCTGGGTTGCGTCTGGGTTGCGTCTGGGTTGCGTCTGGGTTGCGTCTGGGTTGCGTCTGGGTTGCGTCTGGGTTGCGTCTGGGTTGCGTCTGGGTTGCGTCTGGGTTGCGTCTGGGTTGCGTCTGGGTTGCGTCTGGGTTGCGTCTGGGTTGCGTCTGGGTTGCGTCTGGGTTGCGTCTGGGTTGCGTCTGGGTTGCGTCTGGGTTGCGTCTGGGTTGCGTCTGGGTTGCGTCTGGGTTGCGTCTGGGTTGCGTCTGGGTTGCGTCTGGGTTGCGTCTGGGTTGCGTCTGGGTTGCGTCTGGGTTGCGTCTGGGTTGCGTCTGGGTTGCGTCTGGGTTGCGTCTGGGTTGCGTCTGGGTTGCGTCTGGGTTGCGTCTGGGTTGCGTCTGGGTTGCGTCTGGGTTGCGTCTGGGTTGCGTCTGGGTTGCGTCTGGGTTGCGTCTGGGTTGCGTCTGGGTTGCGTCTGGGTTGCGTCTGGGTTGCGTCTGGGTTGCGTCTGGGTTGCGTCTGGGTTGCGTCTGGGTTGCGTCTGGGTTGCGTCTGGGTTGCGTCTGGGTTGCGTCTGGGTTGCGTCTGGGTTGCGTCTGGGTTGCGTCTGGGTTGCGTCTGGGTTGCGTCTGGGTTGCGTCTGGGTTGCGTCTGGGTTGCGTCTGGGTTGCGTCTGGGTTGCGTCTGGGTTGCGTCTGGGTTGCGTCTGGGTTGCGTCTGGGTTGCGTCTGGGTTGCGTCTGGGTTGCGTCTGGGTTGCGTCTGGGTTGCGTCTGGGTTGCGTCTGGGTTGCGTCTGGGTTGCGTCTGGGTTGCGTCTGGGTTGCGTCTGGGTTGCGTCTGGGTTGCGTCTGGGTTGCGTCTGGGTTGCGTCTGGGTTGCGTCTGGGTTGCGTCTGGGTTGAGTCTGGGTTGCGTCTGGGTTGCGTCTGGGTTGCGTCTGGGTTGCGTCTGGGTTGCGACTGGGTTGCGTCTGGGTTGCGTCTGGGTTGCGTCTGGGTTGCGTCTGGGTTGCGTCTGGGTTGCGTCTGGGTTGCGTCTGGGTTGCGTCTGGGTTGCGTCTGGGTTGCGTCTGGGTTGCGTCTGGGTTGCGTCTGGGTTGCGTCTGGGTTGCGTCTGGGTTGCGTCTGGGTTGCGTCTGGGTTGCGTCTGGGTTGCGTCTGGGTTGCGTCTGGGTTGCGTCTGGGTTGCGTCTGGGTTGCGTCTGGGTTGCGTCTGGGTTGCGTCTGGGTTGCGTCTGGGTTGCGTCTGGGTTGCGTCTGGGTTGCGTCTGGGTTGCGTCTGGGTTGCGTCTGGGTTGCGTCTGGGTTGCGTCTGGGTTGCGTCTGGGTTGCGTCTGGGTTGCGTCTGGGTTGCGTCTGGGTTGCGTCTGGGTTGCGTCTGGGTTGCGTCTGGGTTGCGTCTGGGTTGCGTCTGGGTTGCGTCTGGGTTGCGTCTGGGTTGCGTCTGGGTTGCGTCTGGGTTGCGTCTGGGTTGCGTCTGGGTTGCGTCTGGGTTGCGTCAGGGTTGCGTCTGGGTTGCGTCTGGGTTGCGTCTGGGTTGCGTCTGGGTTGCGTCTGGGTTGCGTCTGGGTTGCGTCTGGGTTGCGTCTGGGTTGCGTCTGGGTTGCGTCTGGGTTGCGTCTGGGTTGCGTCTGGGTTGCGTCTGGGTTGCGTCTGGGTTGCGTCTGGGTTGCGTCTGGGTTGTCGTCTGGGTTGCGTCTGGGTTGCGTCTGGGTTGCGTCTGGGTTGCGTCTGGGTTGCGTCTGGGTTGCGTCTGGGTTGCGTCTGGGTTGCGTCTGGGTTGCGTCTGGGTTGCGTCTGGGTTGCGTCTGGGTTGCGTCTGGGTTGCGTCTGGGTTGCGTCTGGGTTGCGTCTGGGTTGCGTCTGGGTTGCGTCTGGGTTGCGTCTGGGTTGCGTCTGGGTTGCGTCTGGGTTGCGTCTGGGTTGCGTCTGGGTTGCGTCTGGGTTGCGTCTGGGTTGCGTCTGGGTTGCGTCTGGGTTGCGTCTGGGTTGCGTCTGGGTTGCGTCTGGGTTGCGTCTGGGTTGCGTCTGGGTTGCGTCTGGGTTGCGTCTGGGTTGCGTCTGGGTTGCGTCTGGGTTGCGTCTGGGTTGCGTCTGGGTTGCGTCTGGGTTGCGTCTGGGTTGCGTCTGGGTTGCGTCTGGGTTGCGTCTGGGTTGCGTCTGGGTTGCGTCTGGGTTGCGTCTGGGTTGCGTCTGGGTTGCGTCTGGGTTGCGTCTGGGTTGCGTCTGGGTTGCGTCTGGGTTGCGTCTGGGTTGCGTCTGGGTTGCGTCTGGGTTGCGTCTGGGTTGCGTCTGGGTTGCGTCTGGGTTGCGTCTGGGTTGCGTCTGGGTTGCGTCTGGGTTGCGTCTGGGTTGCGTCTGGGTTGCGTCTGGGTTGCGTCTGGGTTGCGTCTGGGTTGCGTCTGGGTTGCGTCTGGGTTGCGTCTGGGTTGCGTCTGGGTTGCGTCTGGGTTGCGTCTGGGTTGCGTCTGGGTTGCGTCTGGGTTGCGTCTGGGTTGCGTCTGGGTTGCGTCTGGGTTGCTTCTGGGTTGCGTCTGGGTTGCGTCTGGGTTGCGTCTGGGTTGCGTCTGGGTTGCGTCTGGGTTGCGTCTGGGTTGCGTCTGGGTTGCGTCTGGGTTGCGTCTGGGTTGCGTCTGGGTTGCGTCTGGGTTGCGTCTGGGTTGCGTCTGGGTTGCGTCTGGGTTGCGTCTGTGTTGCGTCTGGGTTGCGTCTGGGTTGCGTCTGGGTTGCGTCTGGGTTGCGTCTGGGTTGCGTCTGGGTTGCGTCTGGGTTGCGTCTGGGTTGCGTCTGGGTTGCGTCTGGGTTGCGTCTGGGTTGCGTCTGGGTTGCGTCTGGGTTGCGTCTGGGTTGCGTCTGGGTTGCGTCTGGGTTGCGTCTGGGTTGCGTCTGGGTTGCGTCTGGGTTGCGTCTGGGTTGCGTCTGGGTTGCGTCTGGGTTGCGTCTGGGTTGCGTCTGGGTTGCGTCTGGGTTGCGTCTGGGTTGCGTCTGGGTTGCGTCTGGGTTGCGTCTGGGTTGCGTCTGGGTTGCGTCTGGGTTGCGTCTGGGTTGCGTCTGGGTTGCGTCTGGGTTGCGTCTGGGTTGCGTCTGGGTTGCGTCTGGGTTGCGTCTGGGTTGCGTCTGGGTTGCGTCTGGGTTGCGTCTGGGTTGCGTCTGGGTTGCGTCTGGGTTGCGTCTGGGTTGCGTCTGGGTTGCGTCTGGGTTGCGTCTGGGTTGCGTCTGGGTTGCGTCTGGGTTGCGTCTGGGTTGCGTCTGGGTTGCGTCTGGGTTGCGTCTGGGTTGCGTCTGGGTTGCGTCTGGGTTGCGTCTGGGTTGCGTCTGGGTTGCGTCTGGGTTGCGTCTGGGTTGCGTCTGGGTTGCGTCTGGGTTGCGTCTGGGTTGCGTCTGGGTTGCGTCTGGGTTGCGTCTGGGTTGCGTCTGGGTTGCGTCTGGGTTGCGTCTGGGTTGCGTCTGGGTTGCGTCTGGGTTGCGTCTGGGTTGCGTCTGGGTTGCGTCTGGGTTGCGTCTGGGTTGCGTCTGGGTTGCGTCTGGGTTGCGTCTGGGTTGCGTCTGGGTTGCGTCTGGGTTGCGTCTGGGTTGCGTCTGGGTTGCGTCTGGGTTGCGTCTGGGTTGCGTCTGGGTTGCGTCTGGGTTGCGTCTGGGTTGCGTCTGGGTTGCGTCTGGGTTGCGTCTGGGTTGCGTCTGGGTTGCGTCTGGGTTGCGTCTGGGTTGCG
>CAKKNJ020000005.1:0-115455 GCA_918808275.2 Dolichovespula sylvestris | reverse complement strand
GGGGCGTCTTAGAAGGTAGCAAAAGTCATCGACCTCTGGTGACCTCATTTTGCGTGTCCGGGGCGTCTTAGAAGGTAGCAAAGGTCATTGACCTCTGGTGACCGCATTTTGCGTGTCCGGGGCGTCTTAGAAGGTAGCAAAGGTCATTGACCTCTGGTGACATTTTTTGCGTGTCCGGGGCGTCTTAGAAGGTAGCAAAGGTCATTGACCTCTGGTGACCTCATTTTGCGTGTCCGGGGCGTCTTAGAAGGTAGCAAAGGTCATTGACCTCTGGTGACCTCATTTTGCGTGTCCGGGGCGTCTTAGAAGATAGCAAAGGTCATTGACCTCTGGTGACATTTTTTGCGTGTCCGGGGCGTCTTAGAAGGTAGCAAAGGTCATTGACCTCTGGTGACATTTTTTGCGTGTCCGGGGCGTCTTAGAAGGTAGCAAAGGTCATTGACCTCTGGTGACCTCATTTTGCGTGTCCGGGGCGTCTTAGAAGGTAGCAAAGGTCATTGACCTCTGGTGACATTTTTTGCGTGTCCGGGGCGTCTTAGAAGGTAGCAAAGGTCATTGACCTCTGGTGACCTCATTTTGCGTGTCCGGGGCGTCTTAGAAGGTAGCAAAGGTCATTGACCTCTGGTGATCTCATTTTGCGTGTCCGGGGCGTCTTAGAAGGTAGCAGAGGTCATTGACCTCTGGTGACCTCATTTTGCGTGTCCGGGGCGTCTTAGAAGATAAGAAAGGTCATTGACCTCTGGTAACCTCATTTTGCGTGTCCGGGGCGTCTTAGAAGGTAGCAAAGGTCATTGACCTCTGGTGACCTCATTTTGCGTGTCCGGGGCGTCTTAGAAGGTAGCAAAGGTCATTGACCTCTGGTTACCTCATTTTGCGTGTCCGGGGCGTCTTAGAAGGTAGCAAAGGTCATTGACCTCTGGTGACCTCATTTTGCGTGTCCGGGGCGTCTTAGAAGGTAGCAAAAGTCATCGACCTCTGGTGACCTCATTTTGCGTGTCCGGGGCGTCTTAGAAGGTAGCAAAGGTCATTGACCTCTGGTGACCTCATTTTGCGTGTCCGGGGCGTCTTAGAAGGTAGCAAAAGTCATCGACCTCTGGTGACCTCATTTTGCGTGTCCGGGGCGTCTTAGAAGGTAGCAAAGGTCATTGACCTCTGGTGACCGCATTTTGCGTGTCCGGGGCGTCTTAGAAGGTAGCAAAGGTCATTGACCTCTGGTGACATTTTTTGCGTGTCCGGGGCGTCTTAGAAGGTAGCAAAGGTCATTGACCTCTGGTGACCTCATTTTGCGTGTGCGGAGCTACTAAGAGGATAGCAAAGGTCATTGACCTCTGGTGACCTCATTTTGCGTGTCCGGGGCGTCTTAGAAGGTAGCAAAGGTCATTGACCTCTGGTGACCTCATTTTGCGTGCCCGGGGCGTCTTAGAGGGCAGCAAAGGTCATTGACTTCTGGTGACCTCATTTTGCGTGCCCGGGGCGTCTTAGAGGGCAGCAAAGGTCATTGACCTCTGGTGACCTCATTTTGCGTGCCCGGGGCGTCTTAGAGGGCAGCAAAGGTCATTGACCTCTGGTGACCTCATTTTGCGTGCCCGGGGCGTCTTAGAAGGTAGCAAAGGTCATTGACCTCTGGTGACCTCATTTTGCGTGTCCGGGGCGTCTTAGAAGGTAGCAAAGGTCATTGACCTCTGGTGACCTCATTTTGCGTGTCCGGGGCGTCTTAGAAGGTAGCAAAGGTCATTGACCTCTGGTGACCTCATTTTGCGTGTGCGGAGCTACTAAGAGGATAGCAAAGGTCATTGACCTCTGGTGACCTCATTTTGCGTGTGCGGAGCTACTAAGAGGATAGCAAAGGTCATTGACCTCTGGTGACCTCATTTTGCGTGTCCGGGGCGTCTTAGAAGGTAGCAAAGGTCATTGACCTCTGGTGACATTTTTTGCGTGTCCGGGGCGTCTTAGAAGGTAGCAAAGGTCATTGACCTCTGGTGACCTCATTTTGCGTGTCCGGGGCGTCTTAGAAGGTAGCAAAGGTCATTGACCTCTGGTGACCTCATTTTGCGTGTCCGGGGCGTCTTAGAAGGTAGCAAAGGTCATTGACCTCTGGTGACCTCATTTTGCGTGTCCGGGGCGTCTTAGAAGGTAGCAAAGGTCATTGACCTCTGGTGACCTCATTTTGCGTGTCCGGGGCGTCTTAGAAGATAGCAAAGGTCATTGACCTCTGGTGACCTCATTTTGCGTGTCCGGGTCGTCTTTGAAGGTAGCAAAGGTCATTGACCTATGGTGACCTCATTTTGCGTGTCCGGGGCGTCTTAGAAGGTAGCAAAGGTCATTGACCTCTGGTGACCTCATTTTGCGTGTCCGGGGCGTCTTAGAAGATAGCAAAGGTCATTGACCTCTGGTGACCTCTTTTTGCGTGACCGGGTCGTCTTAGAAGGTAGCAAAGGTCATTGACCTCTGGTGACCTCATTTTGCGTGTCCGGGGCGTCTTAGAAGGTAGCAAAGGTCATTGACCTCTGGTGACCTCATTTTGCGTGTCCGGGGCGTCTTAGAAGATAGCAAAGGTCATTGACCTCTGGTGACATTTTTTGCGTGTCCGGGGCGTCTTAGAAGGTAGCAAAGGTCATTGACCTCTGGTGACATTTTTTGCGTGTCCGGGGCGTCTTAGAAGGTAGCAAAGGTCATTGACCTCTGGGGACCTCATTTTGCGTGTCCGGGGCGTCTTAGAAGGTAGCAAAGGTCATTGACCTCTGGTGACATTTTTTGCGTGTCCGGGGCGTCTTAGAAGGTAGCAAAGGTCATTGACCTCTGGTGACCTCATTTTGCGTGTCCGGGGCGTCTTAGAAGGTAGCAAAGGTCATTGACCTCTGGTGATCTCATTTTGCGTGTCCGGGGCGTCTTAGAAGGTAGCAGAGGTCATTGACCTCTGGTGACCTCATTTTGCGTGTCCGGGGCGTCTTAGAAGATAAGAAAGGTCATTGACCTCTGGTAACCTCATTTTGCGTGTCCGGGTCGTCTTAGAAGGTAGCAAAGGTCATTGACCTCTGGTGACCTCATTTTGCGTGTCCGGGGCGTCTTAGAAGGTAGCAAAGGTCATTGACCTCTGGTGACCTCTTTTTGCGTGTCCGGGTCGTCTTAGAAGGTAGCAAAGGTCATTGACCTCTGGTGACCTCATTTTGCGTGTCCGGGGCGTCTTAGAAGGTAGCAAAGGTCATTGACCTCTGGTGACATTTTTTGCGTGTCCGGGGCGTCTTAGAAGGTAGCAAAGGTCATTGACCTCTGGTGACATTTTTTGCGTGTCCGGGGCGTCTTAGAAGGTAGCAAAGGTCATTGACCTCTGGTGACCTCATTTTGCGTGTCCGGGGCGTCTTAGAAGGTAGCAAAGGTCATTGACCTCTGGTGACATTTTTTGCGTGTCCGGGGCGTCTTAGAAGGTAGCAAAGGTCATTGACCTCTGGTGACCTCATTTTGCGTGTCCGGGGCGTCTTAGAAGGTAGCAAAGGTCATTGACCTCTGGTTACCTCATTTTGCGTGTCCGGGGCGTCTTAGAAGGTAGCAAAGGTCATTGACCTCTGGTGACCTCATTTTGCGTGTCCGGGGCGTCTTAGAAGGTAGCAAAAGTCATTGACCTCTGGTGACCTCATTTTGCGTGTCCGGGGCGTCTTAGAAGGTAGCAAAGGTCATTGACCTCTGGTGACCTCATTTTGCGTGTCCGGGGCGTCTTAGAAGGTAGCAAAGGTCATTGACCTCTGGTGACATTTTTTGCGTGTGCGGAGCTACTAAGAGGATAGCAAAGGTCATTGACCTCTGGTGACCTCATTTTGCGTGTCCGGGGCGTCTTAGAAGGTAGCAAAGGTCATTGACCTCTGGTGACCTCATTTTGCGTGTCCGGGGCGTCTTAGAAGATAGCAAAGGTCATTGACCTCTGGTGACATTTTTTGCGTGTCCGGGGCGTCTTAGAAGGTAGCAAAGGTCATTGACCTCTGGTGACATTTTTTGCGTGTCCGGGGCGTCTTAGAAGGTAGCAAAGGTCATTGACCTCTGGTGACCTCATTTTGCGTGTCCGGGGCGTCTTAGAAGGTAGCAAAGGTCATTGACCTCTGGTGACCTCATTTTGCGTGTGCGGAGCTACTAAGAGGATAGCAAAGGTCATTGACCTCTGGTGACCTCATTTTGCGTGTCCGGGGCGTCTTAGAAGGTAGCAAAGGTCATTGACCTCTGGTGACCTCATTTTGCGTGCCCGGGGCGTCTTAGAGGGCAGCAAAGGTCATTGACTTCTGGTGACCTCATTTTGCGTGCCCGGGGCGTCTTAGAGGGCAGCAAAGGTCATTGACCTCTGGTGACCTCATTTTGCGTGCCCGGGGCGTCTTAGAGGGCAGCAAAGGTCATTGACCTCTGGTGACCTCATTTTGCGTGCCCGGGGCGTCTTAGAAGGTAGCAAAGGTCATTGACCTCTGGTGACCTCATTTTGCGTGTCCGGGGCGTCTTAGAAGGTAGCAAAGGTCATTGACCTCTGGTGACCTCATTTTGCGTGTCCGGGGCGTCTTAGAAGGTAGCAAAGGTCATTGACCTCTGGTGACCTCATTTTGCGTGTGCGGAGCTACTAAGAGGATAGCAAAGGTCATTGACCTCTGGTGACCTCATTTTGCGTGTGCGGAGCTACTAAGAGGATAGCAAAGGTCATTGACCTCTGGTGACCTCATTTTGCGTGTCCGGGGCGTCTTAGAAGGTAGCAAAGGTCATTGACCTCTGGTGACATTTTTTGCGTGTCCGGGGCGTCTTAGAAGGTAGCAAAGGTCATTGACCTCTGGTGACCTCATTTTGCGTGTCCGGGGCGTCTTAGAAGGTAGCAAAGGTCATTGACCTCTGGTGACCTCATTTTGCGTGTCCGGGGCGTCTTAGAAGGTAGCAAAGGTCATTGACCTCTGGTGACCTCATTTTGCGTGTCCGGGGCGTCTTAGAAGGTAGCAAAGGTCATTGACCTCTGGTGACCTCATTTTGCGTGTCCGGGGCGTCTTAGAAGATAGCAAAGGTCATTGACCTCTGGTGACCTCATTTTGCGTGTCCGGGTCGTCTTTGAAGGTAGCAAAGGTCATTGACCTATGGTGACCTCATTTTGCGTGTCCGGGGCGTCTTAGAAGGTAGCAAAGGTCATTGACCTCTGGTGACCTCATTTTGCGTGTCCGGGGCGTCTTAGAAGATAGCAAAGGTCATTGACCTCTGGTGACCTCTTTTTGCGTGACCGGGTCGTCTTAGAAGGTAGCAAAGGTCATTGACCTCTGGTGACCTCATTTTGCGTGTCCGGGGCGTCTTAGAAGGTAGCAAAGGTCATTGACCTCTGGTGACCTCATTTTGCGTGTCCGGGGCGTCTTAGAAGATAGCAAAGGTCATTGACCTCTGGTGACATTTTTTGCGTGTCCGGGGCGTCTTAGAAGGTAGCAAAGGTCATTGACCTCTGGTGACATTTTTTGCGTGTCCGGGGCGTCTTAGAAGGTAGCAAAGGTCATTGACCTCTGGGGACCTCATTTTGCGTGTCCGGGGCGTCTTAGAAGGTAGCAAAGGTCATTGACCTCTGGTGACATTTTTTGCGTGTCCGGGGCGTCTTAGAAGGTAGCAAAGGTCATTGACCTCTGGTGACCTCATTTTGCGTGTCCGGGGCGTCTTAGAAGGTAGCAAAGGTCATTGACCTCTGGTGACCTCATTTTGCGTGTCCGGGGCGTCTTAGAAGGTAGCAGAGGTCATTGACCTCTGGTGACCTCATTTTGCGTGTCCGGGGCGTCTTAGAAGATAAGAAAGGTCATTGACCTCTGGTAACCTCATTTTGCGTGTCCGGGTCGTCTTAGAAGGTAGCAAAGGTCATTGACCTCTGGTGACCTCATTTTGCGTGTCCGGGGCGTCTTAGAAGGTAGCAAAGGTCATTGACCTCTGGTGACCTCTTTTTGCGTGTCCGGGTCGTCTTAGAAGGTAGCAAAGGTCATTGACCTCTGGTGACCTCATTTTGCGTGTCCGGGGCGTCTTAGAAGGTAGCAAAGGTCATTGACCTCTGGTGACATTTTTTGCGTGTCCGGGGCGTCTTAGAAGGTAGCAAAGGTCATTGACCTCTGGTGACATTTTTTGCGTGTCCGGGGCGTCTTAGAAGGTAGCAAAGGTCATTGACCTCTGGTGACCTCATTTTGCGTGTCCGGGGCGTCTTAGAAGGTAGCAAAGGTCATTGACCTCTGGTGACATTTTTTGCGTGTCCGGGGCGTCTTAGAAGGTAGCAAAGGTCATTGACCTCTGGTGACCTCATTTTGCGTGTCCGGGGCGTCTTAGAAGGTAGCAAAGGTCATTGACCTCTGGTTACCTCATTTTGCGTGTCCGGGGCGTCTTAGAAGGTAGCAAAGGTCATTGACCTCTGGTGACCTCATTTTGCGTGTCCGTGGCGTCTTAGAAGGTAGCAAAAGTCATTGACCTCTGGTGACCTCATTTTGCGTGTCCGGGGCGTCTTAGAAGGTAGCAAAGGTCATTGACCTCTGGTGACCTCATTTTGCGTGTCCGGGGCGTCTTAGAAGGTAGCAAAGGTCATTGACCTCTGGTGACATTTTTTGCGTGTGCGGAGCTACTAAGAGGATAGCAAAGGTCATTGACCTCTGGTGACCTCATTTTGCGTGTCCGGGGCGTCTTAGAAGGTAGCAAAGGTCATTGACCTCTGGTGACCTCATTTTGCGTGTCCGGGGCGTCTTAGAAGATAGCAAAGGTCATTGACCTCTGGTGACATTTTTTGCGTGTCCGGGGCGTCTTAGAAGGTAGCAAAGGTCATTGACCTCTGGTGACATTTTTTGCGTGTCCGGGGCGTCTTAGAAGGTAGCAAAGGTCATTGACCTCTGGTGACCTCATTTTGCGTGTCCGGGGCGTCTTAGAAGGTAGCAAAGGTCATTGACCTCTGGTGACATTTTTTGCGTGTCCGGGGCGTCTTAGAAGGTAGCAAAGGTCATTGACCTCTGGTGACCTCATTTTGCGTGTCCGGGGCGTCTTAGAAGGTAGCAAAGGTCATTGACCTCTGGTGACCTCATTTTGCGTGTGCGGAGCTACTAAGAGGATAGCAAAGGTCATTGACCTCTGGTGACCTCATTTTGCGTGTCCGGGGCGTCTTAGAAGGTAGCAAAGGTCATTGACCTCTGGTGACATTTTTTGCGTGTCCGGGGCGTCTTAGAAGGTAGCAAAGGTCATTGACCTCTGGTGACATTTTTTGCGTGTCCGGGGCGTCTTAGAAGGTAGCAAAGGTCATTGACCTCTGGTGACCTCATTTTGCGTGTCCGGGGCGTCTTAGAGGGTAGCAAAGGTCATTGACCTCTGGTGACATTTTTTGCGTGTCCGGGGCGTCTTAGAAGGTAGCAAAGGTCATTGACCTCTGGTGACCTCATTTTGCGTGTCCGGGGCGTCTTAGAAGGTAGCAAAGGTCATTGACCTCTGGTGATCTCATTTTGCGTGTCCGGGGCGTCTTAGAAGGTAGCAGAGGTCATTGACCTCTGGTGACCTCATTTTGCGTGTCCGGGGCGTCTTAGAAGATAAGAAAGGTCATTGACCTCTGGTAACCTCATTTTGCGTGTCCGGGTCGTCTTAGAAGGTAGCAAAGGTCATTGACCTCTGGTGACCTCATTTTGCGTGTCCGGGGCGTCTTAGAAGGTAGCAAAGGTCATTGACCTCTGGTGACCTCTTTTTGCGTGTCCGGGTCGTCTTAGAAGGTAGCAAAGGTCATTGACCTCTGGTGACCTCATTTTGCGTGTCCGGGGCGTCTTAGAAGGTAGCAAAGGTCATTGACCTCTGGTGACCTCATTTTGCGTGTCCGGGGCGTCTTAGAAGATAGCAAAGGTCATTGACCTCTGGTGACATTTTTTGCGTGTCCGGGGCGTCTTAGAAGGTAGCAAAGGTCATTGACCTCTGGTGACATTTTTTGCGTGTCCGGGGCGTCTTAGAAGGTAGCAAAGGTCATTGACCTCTGGTGACCTCATTTTGCGTGTCCGGGGCGTCTTAGAAGGTAGCAAAGGTCATTGACCTCTGGTGACATTTTTTGCGTGTCCGGGGCGTCTTAGAAGGTAGCAAAGGTCATTGACCTCTGGTGACCTCATTTTGCGTGTCCGGGGCGTCTTAGAAGGTAGCAAAGGTCATTGACCTCTGGTTACCTCATTTTGCGTGTCCGGGGCGTCTTAGAAGGTAGCAAAGGTCATTGACCTCTGGTGACCTCATACTGCGTGTCCGGGGCGTCTTAGAAGGTAGCAAAAGTCATCGACCTCTGGTGACCTCATTTTGCGTGTCCGGGGCGTCTTAGAAGGTAGCAAAGGTCATTGACCTCTGGTGACCGCATTTTGCGTGTCCGGGGCGTCTTAGAAGGTAGCAAAGGTCATTGACCTCTGGTGACATTTTTTGCGTGTCCGGGGCGTCTTAGAAGGTAGCAAAGGTCATTGACCTCTGGTGACCTCATTTTGCGTGTGCGGAGCTACTAAGAGGATAGCAAAGGTCATTGACCTCTGGTGACCTCATTTTGCGTGTCCGGGGCGTCTTAGAAGGTAGCAAAGGTCATTGACCTCTGGTGACCTCATTTTGCGTGCCCGGGGCGTCTTAGAGGGCAGCAAAGGTCATTGACTTCTGGTGACCTCATTTTGCGTGCCCGGGGCGTCTTAGAGGGCAGCAAAGGTCATTGACCTCTGGTGACCTCATTTTGCGTGCCCGGGGCGTCTTAGAGGGCAGCAAAGGTCATTGACCTCTGGTGACCTCATTTTGCGTGCCCGGGGCGTCTTAGAAGGTAGCAAAGGTCATTGACCTCTGGTGACCTCATATTGCGTGTCCGGGGCGTCTTAGAAGGTAGCAAAGGTCATTGACCTCTGGTGACCTCATTTTGCGTGTCCGGGGCGTCTTAGAAGGTAGCAAAGGTCATTGACCTCTGGTGACCTCATTTTGCGTGTGCGGAGCTACTAAGAGGATAGCAAAGGTCATTGACCTCTGGTGACCTCATTTTGCGTGTGCGGAGCTACTAAGAGGATAGCAAAGGTCATTGACCTCTGGTGACCTCATTTTGCGTGTCCGGGGCGTCTTAGAAGGTAGCAAAGGTCATTGACCTCTGGTGACATTTTTTGCGTGTCCGGGGCGTCTTAGAAGGTAGCAAAGGTCATTGACCTCTGGTGACCTCATTTTGCGTGTCCGGGGCGTCTTAGAAGGTAGCAAAGGTCATTGACCTCTGGTGACCTCATTTTGCGTGTCCGGGGCGTCTTAGAAGGTAGCAAAGGTCATTGACCTCTGGTGACCTCATTTTGCGTGTCCGGGGCGTCTTAGAAGGTAGCAAAGGTCATTGACCTCTGGTGACCTCATTTTGCGTGTCCGGGGCGTCTTAGAAGATAGCAAAGGTCATTGACCTCTGGTGACCTCATTTTGCGTGTCCGGGTCGTCTTTGAAGGTAGCAAAGGTCATTGACCTATGGTGACCTCATTTTGCGTGTCCGGGGCGTCTTAGAAGGTAGCAAAGGTCATTGACCTCTGGTGACCTCATTTTGCGTGTCCGGGGCGTCTTAGAAGATAGCAAAGGTCATTGACCTCTGGTGACCTCTTTTTGCGTGACCGGGTCGTCTTAGAAGGTAGCAAAGGTCATTGACCTCTGGTGACCTCATTTTGCGTGTCCGGGGCGTCTTAGAAGGTAGCAAAGGTCATTGACCTCTGGTGACCTCATTTTGCGTGTCCGGGGCGTCTTAGAAGATAGCAAAGGTCATTGACCTCTGGTGACATTTTTTGCGTGTCCGGGGCGTCTTAGAAGGTAGCAAAGGTCATTGACCTCTGGTGACATTTTTTGCGTGTCCGGGGCGTCTTAGAAGGTAGCAAAGGTCATTGACCTCTGGGGACCTCATTTTGCGTGTCCGGGGCGTCTTAGAAGGTAGCAAAGGTCATTGACCTCTGGTGACATTTTTTGCGTGTCCGGGGCGTCTTAGAAGGTAGCAAAGGTCATTGACCTCTGGTGACCTCATTTTGCGTGTCCGGGGCGTCTTAGAAGGTAGCAAAGGTCATTGACCTCTGGTGATCTCATTTTGCGTGTCCGGGGCGTCTTAGAAGGTAGCAGAGGTCATTGACCTCTGGTGACCTCATTTTGCGTGTCCGGGGCGTCTTAGAAGGTAGCAAAGGTCATTGACCTCTGGTGACCTCTTTTTGCGTGTCCGGGTCGTCTTAGAAGGTAGCAAAGGTCATTGACCTCTGGTGACCTCATTTTGCGTGTCCGGGGCGTCTTAGAAGGTAGCAAAGGTCATTGACCTCTGGTGACCTCATTTTGCGTGTCCGGGGCGTTTTAGAAGATAGCAAAGGTCATTGACCTCTGGTGACATTTTTTGCGTGTCCGGGGCGTCTTAGAAGGTAGCAAAGGTCATTGACCTCTGGTGACATTTTTTGCGTGTCCGGGGCGTCTTAGAAGGTAGCAAAGGTCATTGACCTCTGGTGACCTCATTTTGCGTGTCCGGGGCGTCTTAGAAGGTAGCAAAGGTCATTGACCTCTGGTGACATTTTTTGCGTGTCCGGGGCGTCTTAGAAGGTAGCAAAGGTCATTGACCTCTGGTGACCTCATTTTGCGTGTCCGGGGCGTCTTAGAAGGTAGCAAAGGTCATTGACCTCTGGTTACCTCATTTTGCGTGTCCGGGGCGTCTTAGAAGGTAGCAAAGGTCATTGACCTCTGGTGACCTCATTTTGCGTGTCCGGGGCGTCTTAGAAGGTAGCAAAAGTCATTGACCTCTGGTGACCTCATTTTGCGTGTCCGGGGCGTCTTAGAAGGTAGCAAAGGTCATTGACCTCTGGTGACCTCATTTTGCGTGTCCGGGGCGTCTTAGAAGGTAGCAAAGGTCATTGACCTCTGGTGACATTTTTTGCGTGTCCGGGGCGTCTTAGAAGGTAGCAAAGGTCATTGACCTCTGGTGACCTCATTTTGCGTGTGCGGAGCTACTAAGAGGATAGCAAAGGTCATTGACCTCTGGTGACCTCATTTTGCGTGTCCGGGGCGTCTTAGAAGGTAGCAAAGGTCATTGACCTCTGGTGACCTCATTTTGCGTGTCCGGGGCGTCTTAGAAGATAGCAAAGGTCATTGACCTCTGGTGACATTTTTTGCGTGTCCGGGGCGTCTTAGAAGGTAGCAAAGGTCATTGACCTCTGGTGACATTTTTTGCGTGTCCGGGGCGTCTTAGAAGGTAGCAAAGGTCATTGACCTCTGGTGACCTCATTTTGCGTGTCCGGGGCGTCTTAGAAGGTAGCAAAGGTCATTGACCTCTGGTGACATTTTTTGCGTGTCCGGGGCGTCTTAGAAGGTAGCAAAGGTCATTGACCTCTGGTGACCTCATTTTGCGTGTCCGGGGCGTCTTAGAAGGTAGCAAAGGTCATTGACCTCTGGTGACCTCATTTTGCGTGTGCGGAGCTACTAAGAGGATAGCAAAGGTCATTGACCTCTGGTGACCTCATTTTGCGTGTCCGGGGCGTCTTAGAAGGTAGCAAAGGTCATTGACCTCTGGTGACATTTTTTGCGTGTCCGGGGCGTCTTAGAGGGCAGCAAAGGTCATTGACCTCTGGTGACTTCATTTTGCGTGCCCGGGGCGTCTTAGAGGGCAGCAAAGGTCATTGACCTCTGGTGACCTCATTTTGCGTGCCCGGGGCGTCTTAGAGGGCAGCAAAGGTCATTGACCTCTGGTGACCTCATTTTGCGTGCCCGGGGCGTCTTAGAGGGCAGCAAAGGTCATTGACCTCTGGTGACCTCATTTTGCGTGCCCGGGGCGTCTTAGAGGGCAGCAAAGGTCATTGACCTCTGGTGACCTCATTTTGCGTGCCCGGGGCGTCTTAGAAGGTAGCAAAGGTCATTGACCTCTGGTGACCTCATTTTGCGTGTCCGGGGCGTCTTAGAAGGTAGCAAAGGTCATTGACCTCTGGTGACCTCATTTTGCGTGTCCGGGGCGTCTTAGAAGGTAGCAAAGGTCATTGACCTCTGGTGACCTCATTTTGCGTGTGCGGAGCTACTAAGAGGATAGCAAAGGTCATTGACCTCTGGTGACCTCATTTTGCGTGTGCGGAGCTACTAAGAGGATAGCAAAGGTCATTGACCTCTGGTGACCTCATTTTGCGTGTCCGGGGCGTCTTAGAAGGTAGCAAAGGTCATTGACCTCTGGTGACATTTTTTGCGTGTCCGGGGCGTCTTAGAAGGTAGCAAAGGTCATTGACCTCTGGTGACATTTTTTGCGTGTCCGGGGCGTCTTAGAAGGTAGCAAAGGTCATTGACCTCTGGTGACCTCATTTTGCGTGTCCGGGGCGTCTTAGAAGGTAGCAAAGGTCATTGACCTCTGGTGACCTCATTTTGCGTGTCCGGGGCGTCTTAGAAGGTAGCAAAGGTCATTGACCTCTGGTGACCTCATTTTGCGTGTCCGGGGCGTCTTAGAAGATAGCAAAGGTCATTGACCTCTGGTGACCTCATTTTGCGTGTCCGGGTCGTCTTTGAAGGTAGCAAAGGTCATTGACCTATGGTGACCTCATTTTGCGTGTCCGGGGCGTCTTAGAAGGTAGCAAAGGTCATTGACCTCTGGTGACCTCATTTTGCGTGTCCGGGGCGTCTTAGAAGATAGCAAAGGTCATTGACCTCTGGTGACATTTTTTGCGTGTCCGGGGCGTCTTAGAAGGTAGCAAATGTCATTGACCTCTGGTTACCTCATTTTGCGTGTCCGGGGCGTCTTAGAAGGTAGCAAAGGTCATTGACCTCTGGTGACCTCATTTTGCGTGTCCGGGGCGTCTTAGAAGATAGCAAAGGTCATTGACCTCTGGTGACATTTTTTGCGTGTCCGGGGCGTCTTAGAAGGTAGCAAAGGTCATTGACCTCTGGTGACATTTTTTGCGTGTCCGGGGCGTCTTAGAAGGTAGCAAAGGTCATTGACCTCTGGTGACCTCATTTTGCGTGTCCGGGGCGTCTTAGAAGGTAGCAAAGGTCATTGACCTCTGGTGACATTTTTTGCATGTCCGGGGCGTCTTAGAAGGTAGCAAAGGTCATTGACCTCTGGTGACCTCATTTTGCGTGTCCGGGGCGTCTTAGAAGGTAGCAAAGGTCATTGACCTCTGGTGATCTCATTTTGCGTGTCCGGGGCGTCTTAGAAGGTAGCAGAGGTCATTGACCTCTGGTGACCTCATTTTGCGTGTCCGGGGCGTCTTAGAAGATAAGAAAGGTCATTGACCTCTGGTAACCTCATTTTGCGTGTCCGGGTCGTCTTAGAAGGTAGCAAAGGTCATTGACCTCTGGTGACCTCATTTTGCGTGTCCGGGGCGTCTTAGAAGGTAGCAAAGGTCATTGACCTCTGGTGACCTCTTTTTGCGTGTCCGGGTCGTCTTAGAAGGTAGCAAAGGTCATTGACCTCTGGTGACCTCATTTTGCGTGTCCGGGGCGTCTTAGAAGGTAGCAAAGGTCATTGACCTCTGGTGACCTCATTTTGCGTGTCCGGGGCGTCTTAGAAGATAGCAAAGGTCATTGACCTCTGGTGACATTTTTTGCGTGTCCGGGGCGTCTTAGAAGGTAGCAAAGGTCATTGACCTCTGGTGACATTTTTTGCGTGTCCGGGGCGTCTTAGAAGGTAGCAAAGGTCATTGACCTCTGGTGACCTCATTTTGCGTGTCCGGGGCGTCTTAGAAGGTAGCAAAGGTCATTGACCTCTGGTGACATTTTTTGCGTGTCCGGGGCGTCTTAGAAGGTAGCAAAGGTCATTGACCTCTGGTGACCTCATTTTGCGTGTCCGGGGCGTCTTAGAAGGTAGCAAAGGTCATTGACCTCTGGTTACCTCATTTTGCGTGTCCGGGGCGTCTTAGAAGGTAGCAAAGGTCATTGACCTCTGGTGACCTCATTTTGCGTGTCCGGGGCGTCTTAGAAGGTAGCAAAAGTCATTGACCTCTGGTGACCTCATTTTGCGTGTCCGGGGCGTCTTAGAAGGTAGCAAAGGTCATTGACCTCTGGTGACCTCATTTTGCGTGTCCGGGGCGTCTTAGAAGGTAGCAAAGGTCATTGACCTCTGGTGACATTTTTTGCGTGTCCGGGGCGTCTTAGAAGGTAGCAAAGGTCATTGACCTCTGGTGACCTCATTTTGCGTGTGCGGAGCTACTAAGAGGATAGCAAAGGTCATTGACCTCTGGTGACCTCATTTTGCGTGTCCGGGGCGTCTTAGAAGGTAGCAAAGGTCATTGACCTCTGGTGACCTCATTTTGCGTGCCCGGGGCGTCTTAGAGGGCAGCAAAGGTCATTGACCTCTGGTGACCTCATTTTGCGTGCCCGGGGCGTCTTAGAGGGCAGCAAAGGTCATTGACCTCTGGTGACCTCATTTTGCGTGCCCGGGGCGTCTTAGAGGGCAGCAAAGGTCATTGACCTCTGGTGACCTCATTTTGCGTGCCCGGGGCGTCTTAGAGGGCAGCAAAGGTCATTGACCTCTGGTGACCTCATTTTGCGTGCCCGGGGCGTCTTAGAGGGCAGCAAAGGTCATTGACCTCTGGTGACCTCATTTTGCGTGTCCGGGGCGTCTTAGAAGGTAGCAAAGGTCATTGACCTCTGGTGACCTCATTTTGCGTGTCCGGGGCGTCTTAGAAGATAGCAAAGGTCATTGACCTCTGGTGACCTCATTTTGCGTGTCCGGGTCGTCTTAGAAGGTAGCAAAGGTCATTGACCTCTGGTGACATTTTTTGCGTGTCCGGGGCGTCTTAGAAGGTAGCAAAGGTCATTGACCTCTGGTTACCTCATTTTGCGTGTCCGGGGCGTCTTAGAAGGTAGCAAAGGTCATTGACCTCTGGTGACCTCTTTTTGCGTGTCCGGGTCGTCTTAGACGGTAGCAAAGGTCATTGACCTCTGGTGACCTCATTTTGCGTGTCCGGGGCGTCTTAGAAGGTAGCAAAGGTCATTGACCTCTGGTGACCTCATTTTGCGTGTCCGGGGCGTCTTAGAAGATAGCAAAGGTCATTGACCTCTGGTGACATTTTTTGCGTGTCCGGGGCGTCTTAGAAAGTAGCAAAGGTCATTGACCTCTGGTGACATTTTTTGCGTGTCCGGGGCGTCTTAGAAGGTAGCAAAGGTCATTGACCTCTGGTGACCTCTTTTTGCGTGTCCGGGTCGTCTTAGAAGGTAGCAAAGGTCATTGACCTCTGGTGACCTCATTTTGCGTGTCCGGGGCGTCTTAGAAGGTAGCAAAGGTCATTGACCTCTGGTGACCTCATTTTGCGTGTCCGGGGCGTCTTAGAAGATAGCAAAGGTCATTGACCTCTGGTGACATTTTTTGCGTGTCCGGGGCGTCTTAGAAGGTAGCAAAGGTCATTGACCTCTGGTGACATTTTTTGCGTGTCCGGGGCGTCTTAGAAGGTAGCAAAGGTCATTGACCTCTGGTGACCTCATTTTGCGTGTCCGGGGCGTCTTAGAAGGTAGCAAAGGTCATTGACCTCTGGTGACATTTTTTGCGTGTCCGGGGCGTCTTAGAAGGTAGCAAAGGTCATTGACCTCTGGTGACCTCATTTTGCGTGTCCGGGGCGTCTTAGAAGGTAGCAAAGGTCATTGACCTCTGGTTACCTCATTTTGCGTGTCCGGGGCGTCTTAGAAGGTAGCAAAGGTCATTGACCTCTCGTGACCTCATTTTGCGTGTCCGGGGCGTCTTAGAAGGTAGCAAAAGTCATTGACCTCTGGTGACCTCATTTTGCGTGTCCGGGGCGTCTTAGAAGGTAGCAAAGGTCATTGACCTCTGGTGACCTCATTTTGCGTGGCCGGGGCGTCTTAGAAGGTAGCAAAGGTCATTGACCTCTGGTGACCTCATTTTGCGTGCCCGGGGCGTCTTAGAGGGCAGCAAAGGTCATTGACCTCTGGTGACCTCATTTTGCGTGCCCGGGGCGTCTTAGAGGGCAGCAAAGGTCATTGACCTCTGGTGACCTCATTTTGCGTGCCCGGGGCGTCTTAGAGGGCAGCAAAGGTCATTGACCTCTGGTGACCTCATTTTGCGTGTCCGGGGCGTCTTAAAAGATAGCAAAGGTCATTGACCTCTGGTTACCTCATTTTGCGTGTCCGGGGCGTCTTAGAAGGTAGCAAAGGTCATTGGCCTCTGGTGACCTCATTTTGCGTGTCCGGGGCGTCTTAGAAGGTAGCAAAGGTCATTGACCTCTGGTGACATTTTTTGCGTGTCCGGGGCGTCTTAGAAGGTAGCAAAAGTCATTGACCTCTGGTGACCTCATTTTGCGTGTCCGGGGCGTCTTAGAAGGTAGCAAAGGTCATTGACCTCTGGTGACCTCATTTTGCGTGGCCGGGGCGTCTTAGAAGGTAGCAAAGGTCATTGACCTCTGGTGACCTCATTTTGCGTGCCCGGGGCGTCTTAGAGGGCAGCAAAGGTCATTGACCTCTGGTGACCTCATTTTGCGTGCCCGGGGCGTCTTAGAGGGCAGCAAGGGTCATTGACCTCTGGTGACCTCATTTTGCGTGCCCGGGGCGTCTTAGAGGGCAGCAAAGGTCATTGACCTCTGGTGACCTCATTTTGCGTGTCCGGGGCGTCTTAAAAGATAGCAAAGGTCATTGACCTCTGGTTACCTCATTTTGCGTGTCCGGGGCGTCTTAGAAGGTAGCAAAGGTCATTGGCCTCTGGTGACCTCATTTTGCGTGTCCGGGGCGTCTTAGAAGGTAGCAAAGGTCATTGACCTCTGGTGACATTTTTTGCGTGTCCGGGGCGTCTTAGAGGGCAGCAAAGGTCATTGACCTCTGGTGACCACATTTTGCGTGCCCGGGGCGTCTTAGAGGGCAGCAAAGGTCATTGACCTCTGGTGACCTCATTTTGCGTGCCCGGGGCGTCTTAGAGGGCAGCAAAGGTCATTGACCTCTGGTGACCTCATTTTGCGTGCCCGGGGCGTATTGGAGGGCAGCAAAGGTCATTGACCTCTGGTGACCTCATTTTGCGTGCCCGGGGCGTCTTAGAGGGCAGCAAAGGTCATTGACTTCTGGTGACCTCATTTTGCGTGCCCGGGGCGTCTTAGAGGGCAGCAAAGGTCATTGACCTCTGGTGACCTCATTTTGCGTGCCCGGGGCGTCTTAGAGGGCAGCAAAGGTCATTGACCTCTGGTGACCTCATTTTGCGTGCCCGGGGCGTCTTAGAAGGTAGCAAAGGTCATTGACCTCTGGTGACCTCATTTTGCGTGTCCGGGGCGTCTTAGAAGGTAGCAAAGGTCATTGACCTCTGGTGACCTCATTTTGCGTGTCCGGGGCGTCTTAGAAGGTAGCAAAGGTCATTGACCTCTGGTGACCTCATTTTGCGTGTGCGGAGCTACTAAGAGGATAGCAAAGGTCATTGACCTCTGGTGACCTCATTTTGCGTGTGCGGAGCTACTAAGAGGATAGCAAAGGTCATTGACCTCTGGTGACCTCATTTTGCGTGTCCGGGGCGTCTTAGAAGGTAGCAAAGGTCATTGACCTCTGGTGACATTTTTTGCGTGTCCGGGGCGTCTTAGAAGGTAGCAAAGGTCATTGACCTCTGGTGACCTCATTTTGCGTGTCCGGGGCGTCTTAGAAGGTAGCAAAGGTCATTGACCTCTGGTGACCTCATTTTGCGTGTCCGGGGCGTCTTAGAAGGTAGCAAAGGTCATTGACCTCTGGTGACCTCATTTTGCGTGTCCGGGGCGTCTTAGAAGGTAGCAAAGGTCATTGACCTCTGGTGACCTCATTTTGCGTGTCCGGGGCGTCTTAGAAGATAGCAAAGGTCATTGACCTCTGGTGACCTCATTTTGCGTGTCCGGGTCGTCTTTGAAGGTAGCAAAGGTCATTGACCTATGGTGACCTCATTTTGCGTGTCCGGGGCGTCTTAGAAGGTAGCAAAGGTCATTGACCTCTAGTGACCTCATTTTGCGTGTCCGGGGCGTCTTAGAAGATAGCAAAGGTCATTGACCTCTGGTGACATTTTTTGCGTGTCCGGGGCGTCTTAGAAGGTAGCAAAGGTCATTGACCTCTGGTTACCTCATTTTGCGTGTCCGGGGCGTCTTAGAAGGTAGCAAAGGTCATTGACCTCTGGTGACCTCTTTTTGCGTGACCGGGTCGTCTTAGAAGGTAGCAAAGGTCATTGACCTCTGGTGACCTCATTTTGCGTGTCCGGGGCGTCTTAGAAGGTAGCAAAGGTCATTGACCTCTGGTGACCTCATTTTGCGTGTCCGGGGCGTCTTAGAAGATAGCAAAGGTCATTGACCTCTGGTGACATTTTTTGCGTGTCCGGGGCGTCTTAGAAGGTAGCAAAGGTCATTGACCTCTGGTGACATTTTTTGCGTGTCCGGGGCGTCTTAGAAGGTAGCAAAGGTCATTGACCTCTGGTGACCTCATTTTGCGTGTCCGGGGCGTCTTAGAAGGTAGCAAAGGTCATTGACCTCTGGTGACATTTTTTGCGTGTCCGGGGCGTCTTAGAAGGTAGCAAAGGTCATTGACCTCTGGTTACCTCATTTTGCGTGTCCGGGGCGTCTTAGAAGGTAGCAAAGGTCATTGACCTCTGGTGACCTCTTTTTGCGTGACCGGGTCGTCTTAGAAGGTAGCAAAGGTCATTGACCTCTGGTGACCTCATTTTGCGTGTCCGGGGCGTCTTAGAAGGTAGCAAAGGTCATTGACCTCTGGTGACCTCATTTTGCGTGTCCGGGGCGTCTTAGAAGATAGCAAAGGTCATTGACCTCTGGTGACATTTTTTGCGTGTCCGGGGCGTCTTAGAAGGTAGCAAAGGTCATTGACCTCTGGTGACATTTTTTGCGTGTCCGGGGCGTCTTAGAAGGTAGCAAAGGTCATTGACCTCTGGTGACCTCATTTTGCGTGTCCGGGGCGTCTTAGAAGGTAGCAAAGGTCATTGACCTCTGGTGATCTCATTTTGCGTGTCCGGGGCGTCTTAGAAGGTAGCAGAGGTCATTGACCTCTGGTGACCTCATTTTCCGTGTCCGGGGCGTCTTAGAAGATAAGAAAGGTCATTGACCTCTGGTAACCTCATTTTGCGTGTCCGGGTCGTCTTAGAAGGTAGCAAAGGTCATTGACCTCTGGTGACCTCATTTTGCGTGTCCGGGGCGTCTTAGAAGGTAGCAAAGGTCATTGACCTCTGGTGACCTCTTTTTGCGTGTCCGGGTCGTCTTAGAAGGTAGCAAAGGTCATTGACCTCTGGTGACCTCATTTTGCGTGTCCGGGGCGTCTTAGAAGGTAGCAAAGGTCATTGACCTCTGGTGACCTCATTTTGCGTGTCCGGGGCGTCTTAGAAGATAGCAAAGGTCATTGACCTCTGGTGACATTTTTTGCGTGTCCGGGGCGTCTTAGAAGGTAGCAAAGGTCATTGACCTCTGGTGACATTTTTTGCGTGTCCGGGGCGTCTTAGAAGGTAGCAAAGGTCATTGACCTCTGGTGACCTCATTTTGCGTGTCCGGGGCGTCTTAGAAGGTAGCAAAGGTCATTGACCTCTGGTGACATTTTTTGCGTGTCCGGGGCGTCTTAGAAGGTAGCAAAGGTCATTGACCTCTGGTGACCTCATTTTGCGTGTCCGGGGCGTCTTAGAAGGTAGCAAAGGTCATTGACCTCTGGTTACCTCATTTTGCGTGTCCGGGGCGTCTTAGAAGGTAGCAAAGGTCATTGACCTCTGGTGACCTCATTTTGCGTGTCCGGGGCGTCTTAGAAGGTAGCAAAAGTCATTGACCTCTGGTGACCTCATTTTGCGTGTCCGGGGCGTCTTAGAAGGTAGCAAAGGTCATTGACCTCTGGTGACCTCATTTTGCGTGTCCGGGGCGTCTTAGAAGGTAGCAAAGGTCATTGACCTCTGGTGACATTTTTTGCGTGTCCGGGGCGTCTTAGAAGGTAGCAAAGGTCATTGACCTCTGGTGACCTCATTTTGCGTGTGCGGAGCTACTAAGAGGATAGCAAAGGTCATTGACCTCTGGTGACCTCATTTTGCGTGTCCGGGGCGTCTTAGAAGGTAGCAAAGGTCATTGACCTCTGGTGACCTCATTTTGCGTGCCCGGGGCGTCTTAGAGGGCAGCAAAGGTCATTGACCTCTGGTGACCTCATTTTGCGTGCCCGGGGCGTCTTAGAGGGCAGCAAAGGTCATTGACCTCTGGTGACCTCATTTTGCGTGCCCGGGGCGTCTTAGAGGGCAGCAAAGGTCATTGACCTCTGGTGACCTCATTTTGCGTGCCCGGGGCGTCTTAGAGGGCAGCAAAGGTCATTGACCTCTGGTGACCTCATTTTGCGTGCCCGGGGCGTCTTAGAGGGCAGCAAAGGTCATTGACCTCTGGTGACCTCATTTTGCGTGTCCGGGGCGTCTTAGAAGGTAGCAAAGGTCATTGACCTCTGGTGACCTCATTTTGCGTGTCCGGGGCGTCTTAGAAGATAGCAAAGGTCATTGACCTCTGGTGACCTCATTTTGCGTGTCCGGGTCGTCTTAGAAGGTAGCAAAGGTCATTGACCTCTGGTGACATTTTTTGCGTGTCCGGGGCGTCTTAGAAGGTAGCAAAGGTCATTGACCTCTGGTTACCTCATTTTGCGTGTCCGGGGCGTCTTAGAAGGTAGCAAAGGTCATTGACCTCTGGTGACCTCTTTTTGCGTGTCCGGGTCGTCTTAGAAGGTAGCAAAGGTCATTGACCTCTGGTGACCTCATTTTGCGTGTCCGGGGCGTCTTAGAAGGTAGCAAAGGTCATTGACCTCTGGTGACCTCATTTTGCGTGTCCGGGGCGTCTTAGAAGATAGCAAAGGTCATTGACCTCTGGTGACATTTTTTGCGTGTCCGGGGCGTCTTAGAAAGTAGCAAAGGTCATTGACCTCTGGTGACATTTTTTGCGTGTCCGGGGCGTCTTAGAAGGTAGCAAAGGTCATTGACCTCTGGTGACCTCATTTTGCGTGTCCGGGGCGTCTTAGAAGGTAGCAAAGGTCATTGACCTCTGGTGACCTCTTTTTGCGTGTCCGGGTCGTCTTAGAAGGTAGCAAAGGTCATTGACCTCTGGTGACCTCATTTTGCGTGTCCGGGGCGTCTTAGAAGGTAGCAAAGGTCATTGACCTCTGGTGACCTCATTTTGCGTGTCCGGGGCGTCTTAGAAGATAGCAAAGGTCATTGACCTCTGGTGACATTTTTTGCGTGTCCGGGGCGTCTTAGAAGGTAGCAAAGGTCATTGACCTCTGGTGACATTTTTTGCGTGTCCGGGGCGTCTTAGAAGGTAGCAAAGGTCATTGACCTCTGGTGACATTTTTTGCGTGTCCGGGGCGTCTTAGAAGGTAGCAAAGGTCATTGACCTCTGGTGACCTCATTTTGCGTGTCCGGGGCGTCTTAGAAGGTAGCAAAGGTCATTGACCTCTGGTTACCTCATTTTGCGTGTCCGGGGCGTCTTAGAAGGTAGCAAAGGTCATTGACCTCTCGTGACCTCATTTTGCGTGTCCGGGGCGTCTTAGAAGGTAGCAAAAGTCATTGACCTCTGGTGACCTCATTTTGCGTGTCCGGGGCGTCTTAGAAGGTAGCAAAGGTCATTGACCTCTGGTGACCTCATTTTGCGTGGCCGGGGCGTCTTAGAAGGTAGCAAAGGTCATTGACCTCTGGTGACATTTTTTGCGTGTCCGGGGCGTCTTAGAAGGTAGCAAAGGTCATTGACCTCTGGTGACCTCATTTTGCGTGTGCGGAGCTACTAAGAGGATAGCAAAGGTCATTGACCTCTGGTGACCTCATTTTGCGTGTCCGGGGCGTCTTAGAAGGTAGCAAAGGTCATTGACCTCTGGTGACCTCATTTTGCGTGCCCGGGGCGTCTTAGAGGGCAGCAAAGGTCATTGACCTCTGGTGACCTCATTTTGCGTGCCCGGGGCGTCTTAGAGGGCAGCAAAGGTCATTGACCTCTGGTGACCTCATTTTGCGTGCCCGGGGCGTCTTAGAGGGCAGCAAAGGTCATTGACCTCTGGTGACCTCATTTTGCGTGCCCGGGGCGTCTTAGAGGGCAGCAAAGGTCATTGACCTCTGGTGACCTCATTTTGCGTGCCCGGGGCGTCTTAGAGGGCAGCAAAGGTCATTGACCTCTGGTGACCTCATTTTGCGTGCCCGGGGCGTCTTAGAGGGCAGCAAAGGTCATTGACCTCTGGTGACCTCATTTTGCGTGCCCGGGGCGTCTTAGAGGGCAGCAAAGGTCATTGACCTCTGGTGACCTCATTTTGCGTGCCCGGGGCGTCTTAGAGGGCAGCAAAGGTCATTGACCTCTGGTGACCTCATTTTGCGTGCCCGGGGCGTCTTAGAGGGCAGCAAAGGTCATTGACCTCTGGTGACCTCATTTTGCGTGCCCGGGGCGTCTTAGAGGGCAGCAAAGGTCATTGACCTCTGGTGACCTCATTTTGCGTGCCCGGGGCGTCTTAGAGGGCAGCAAAGGTCATTGACCTCTGGTGACCTCATTTTGCGTGCCCGGGGCGTCTTAGAGGGCAGCAAAGGTCATTGACCTCTGGTGACCTCATTTTGCGTGCCCGGGGCGTCTTAGAGGGCAGCAAAGGTCATTGACCTCTGGTGACCTCATTTTGCGTGCCCGGGGCGTCTTAGAGGGCAGCAAAGGTCATTGACCTCTGGTGACCTCATTTTGCGTGCCCGGGGCGTCTTAGAGGGCAGCAAAGGTCATTGACCTCTGGTGACCTCATTTTGCGTGCCCGGGGCGTCTTAGAGGGCAGCAAAGGTCATTGACCTCTGGTGACATCATTTTGCGTGCCCGGGGCGTCTTAGAGGGCAGCAAAGGTCATTGACCTCTGGTGACCTCATTTTGCGTGCCCGGGGCGTCTTAGAAAGCAGCAAAGGTCATTGACCTCTGGTGACCTCATTTTGCGTGCCCGGAGCGTCTTAGAGGGCAGCAAAGGTCATTGACCTCTGGTGACCTCATTTTGCGTGCCCGGGGCGTCTTAGAGGGCAGCAAAGGTCATTGACCTCTGATGATCTCATTTTGCGTGCCCGGGGCGTCTTAGAGGGCAGCAAAGGTCATTGACCTCTGGTGACCTCATTTTACGTGTCCGGGGCGTCTTAGAGGGCAGCAAAGGTCATTGACCTCTGGTGACCTCATTTTGAGTGTCCGGGGCGTCTTAGAAGATAAGAAAGGTCATTGACCTCTGGTAACCTCATTTTGCGTGTCCGGGTCGTCTTAGAAGGTAGCAAAGGTCATTGACCTCTGGTGACCTCATTTTGCGTGTCCGGGGCGTCTTAGAAGGTAGCAAAGGTCATTGACCTCTGGTGACCTCTTTTTGCGTGTCCGGGTCGTCTTAGAAGGTAGCAAAGGTCATTGACCTCTGGTGACCTCATTTTGCGTGTCCGGGGCGTCTTAGAAGGTAGCAAAGGTCATTGACCTCTGGTGACCTCATTTTGCGTGTCCGGGGCGTCTTAGAAGATAGCAAAGGTCATTGACCTCTGGTGACATTTTTTGCGTGTCCGGGGCGTCTTAGAAGGTAGCAAAGGTCATTGACCTCTGGTGACATTTTTTGCGTGTCCGGGGCGTCTTAGAAGGTAGCAAAGGTCATTGACCTCTGGTGACCTCATTTTGCGTGTCCGGGGCGTCTTAGAAGGTAGCAAAGGTCATTGACCTCTGGTGACATTTTTTGCGTGTCCGGGGCGTCTTAGAAGGTAGCAAAGGTCATTGACCTCTGGTGACCTCATTTTGCGTGCCCGGGGCGTCTTAGAGGGCAGCAAAGGTCATTGAGCTCTGGTGACCTCATTTTGCGTGCCCGGGGCGTCTTAGAGGGCAGCAAAGGTCATTGACCTCTGGTGACCTCATTTTGCGTGCCCGGGGCGTCTTAGAGGGCAGCAAAGGTCATTGACCTCTGGTGACCTCATTTTGCGTGCCCGGGGCGTCTTAGAGGGCAGCAAAGGTCATTGACCTCTGGTGACATCATTTTGCGTGCCCGGGGCGTCTTAGAGGGCAGCAAAGGTCATTGACCTCTGGTGACCTCATTTTGCGTGCCCGGGGCGTCTTAGAGGGCAGCAAAGGTCATTGACCTCTGGTGACCTCATTTTGCGTGCCCGGGGCGTCTTAGAGGGCAGCAAAGGTCATTGACCTCTGGTGACCTCATTTTGCGTGCCCGGGGCGTCTTAGAGGGCAGCAAAGGTCATTGACCTCTGGTGACCTCATTTTGCGTGCCCGGGGCGTCTTAGAGGGCAGCAAAGGTCATTGACCTCTGGTGACATCATTTTGCGTGCCCGGGGCGTCTTAGAGGGCAGCAAAGGTCATTGACCTCTGGTGACCTCATTTTGCGTGCCCGGGGCGTCTTAGAAAGCAGCAAAGGTCATTGACCTCTGGTGACCTCATTTTGCGTGCCCGGAGCGTCTTAGAGGGCAGCAAAGGTCATTGACCTCTGGTGACCTCATTTTGCGTGCCCGGGGCGTCTTAGAGGGCAGCAAAGGTCATTGACCTCTGATGATCTCATTTTGCGTGCCCGGGGCGTCTTAGAGGGCAGCAAAGGTCATTGACCTCTGGTGACCTCATTTTACGTGTCCGGGGCGTCTTAGAGGGCAGCAAAGGTCATTGACCTCTGGTGACCTCATTTTGAGTGTCCGGGGCGTCTTAGAAGATAAGAAAGGTCATTGACCTCTGGTAACCTCATTTTGCGTGTCCGGGTCGTCTTAGAAGGTAGCAAAGGTCATTGACCTCTGGTGACCTCATTTTGCGTGTCCGGGGCGTCTTAGAAGGTAGCAAAGGTCATTGACCTCTGGTGACCTCTTTTTGCGTGTCCGGGTCGTCTTAGAAGGTAGCAAAGGTCATTGACCTCTGGTGACCTCATTTTGCGTGTCCGGGGCGTCTTAGAAGGTAGCAAAGGTCATTGACCTCTGGTGACCTCATTTTGCGTGTCCGGGGCGTCTTAGAAGATAGCAAAGGTCATTGACCTCTGGTGACATTTTTTGCGTGTCCGGGGCGTCTTAGAAGGTAGCAAAGGTCATTGACCTCTGGTGACATTTTTTGCGTGTCCGGGGCGTCTTAGAAGGTAGCAAAGGTCATTGACCTCTGGTGACCTCATTTTGCGTGTCCGGGGCGTCTTAGAAGGTAGCAAAGGTCATTGACCTCTGGTGACATTTTTTGCGTGTCCGGGGCGTCTTAGAAGGTAGCAAAGGTCATTGACCTCTGGTGACCTCATTTTGCGTGTCCGTGGCGTCTTAGAAGGTAGCAAAGGTCATTGACCTCTGGTGACCTCATTTTGCGTGTCCGGGGCGTCTTAGAAGATAGCAAAGGTCATTGACCTCTGGTGACATTTTTTGCGTGTCCGGGGCGTCTTAGAAGGTAGCAAAGGTCATTGACCTCTGGTGACCTCATTTTGCGTGCCCGGGGCGTCTTAGAGGGCAGCAAAGGTCATTGACCTCTGGTGACCTCATTTTGCGTGCCCGGGGCGTCTTAGAGGGCAGCAAAGGTCATTGACCTCTGGTGACCTCATTTTGCGTGCCCGGGGCGTCTTAGAGGGCAGCAAAGGTCATTGACCTCTGGTGACCTCATTTTGCGTGCCCGGGGCGTCTTAGAGGGCAGCAAAGGTCATTGACCTCTGGTGACCTCATTTTGCGTGCCCGGGGCGTCTTAGAGGGCAGCAAAGGTCATTGACCTCTGGTGACATCATTTTGCGTGCCCGGGGCGTCTTAGAGGGCAGCAAAGGTCATTGACCTCTGGTGACCTCATTTTGCGTGCCCGGGGCGTCTTAGAAAGCAGCAAAGGTCATTGACCTCTGGTGACCTCATTTTGCGTGCCCGGAGCGTCTTAGAGGGCAGCAAAGGTCATTGACCTCTGGTGACCTCATTTTGCGTGCCCGGGGCGTCTTAGAGGGCAGCAAAGGTCATTGACCTCTGATGATCTCATTTTGCGTGCCCGGGGCGTCTTAGAGGGCAGCAAAGGTCATTGACCTCTGGTGACCTCATTTTACGTGTCCGGGGCGTCTTAGAGGGCAGCAAAGGTCATTGACCTCTGGTGACCTCATTTTGAGTGTCCGGGGCGTCTTAGAAGATAAGAAAGGTCATTGACCTCTGGTGACCTCATTTTGCGTGTCCGGGTCGTCTTAGAAGGTAGCAAAGGTCATTGACCTCTGGTGACCTCATTTTGCGTGTCCGGGGCGTCTTAGAAGGTAGCAAAGGTCATTGACCTCTGGTGACCTCTTTTTGCGTGTCCGGGTCGTCTTAGAAGGTAGCAAAGGTCATTGACCTCTGGTGACCTCATTTTGCGTGTCCGGGGCGTCTTAGAAGGTAGCAAAGGTCATTGACCTCTGGTGACCTCATTTTGCGTGTCCGGGGCGTCTTAGAAGATAGCAAAGGTCATTGACCTCTGGTGACATTTTTTGCGTGTCCGGGGCGTCTTAGAAGGTAGCAAAGGTCATTGACCTCTGGTGACATTTTTTGCGTGTCCGGGGCGTCTTAGAAGGTAGCAAAGGTCATTGACCTCTGGTGACCTCATTTTGCGTGTCCGGGGCGTCTTAGAAGGTAGCAAAGGTCATTGACCTCTGGTGACATTTTTTGCGTGTCCGGGGCGTCTTAGAAGGTAGCAAAGGTCATTGACCTCTGGTGACCTCATTTTGCGTGTCCGTGGCGTCTTAGAAGGTAGCAAAGGTCATTGACCTCTGGTGACCTCATTTTGCGTGTCCGGGGCGTCTTAGAAGATAGCAAAGGTCATTGACCTCTGGTGACATTTTTTGCGTGTCCGGGGCGTCTTAGAAGGTAGCAAAGGTCATTGACCTCTGGTGACCTCATTTTGCGTGCCCGGGGCGTCTTAGAGGGCAGCAAAGGTCATTGACCTCTGGTGACCTCATTTTGCGTGCCCGGGGCGTCTTAGAGGGCAGCAAAGGTCATTGACCTCTGGTGACCTCATTTTGCGTGCCCGGGGCGTCTTAGAGGGCAGCAAAGGTCATTGACCTCTGGTGACCTCATTTTGCGTGCCCGGGGCGTCTTAGAGGGCAGCAAAGGTCATTGACCTCTGGTGACCTCATTTTGCGTGCCCGGGGCGTCTTAGAGGGCAGCAAAGGTCATTGACCTCTGGTGACCTCATTTTGCGTGCCCGGGGCGTCTTAGAGGGCAGCAAAGGTCATTGACCTCTGGTGACCTCATTTTGCGTGCCCGGGGCGTCTGAGAGGGCAGCAAAGGTCATTGACCTCTGGTGACCTCATTTTGCGTGCCCGGGGCGTCTCAGAGGGCAGCAAAGGTCATTGACCTCTGGTGACCTCATTTTGCGTGCCCGGGGCGTCTTAGAAAGCAGCAAAGGTCATTGACCTCTGGTGACCTCATTTTGCGTGCCCGGAGCGTCTTAGAGGGCAGCAAAGGTCATTGACCTCTGGTGACCTCATTTTGCGTGCCCTGGGCGTCTTAGAGGGCAGCAAAGGTCATTGACCTCTGATGATCTCATTTTGCGTGCCCGGGGCGTCTTAGAGGGCAGCAAAGGTCATTGACCTCTGGTGACCTCATTTTACGTGTCCGGGGCGTCTTAGAGGGCAGCAAAGGTCATTGACCTCTGGTGACCTCCTTTTGAGTGTCCGGGGCGTCTTAGAGGGCAGCAAAGGTCATTGACCTCTGGTGACCTCATTTTGCGTGCCCGGGGCGTCTTAGAGGGCAGCAAAGGTCGTTGACCTCTGGTGACCTCATTTTGCGTGCCCGGGGCGTCTTAGAGGGCAGCAAAGGTCATTGACATCTGGTGACCTCATTTTGCGTGTGCGGAGCTACTAAGAGGATAGCAAAGGTCATTGACCTCTGGTGACCTCATTTTGCGTGTCCGGGGCGTCTTAGAAGGTAGCAAAGGTCATTGACCTCTGGTGACCTCATTTTGCGTGCCCGGGGCGTCTTAGAGGGCAGCAAAGGTCATTGACCTCTGGTGACCTCATTTTGCGTGCCCGGGGCGTCTTAGAGGGCAGCAAAGGTCATTGACCTCTGGTGACCTCATTTTGCGTGCCTGGGGCGTCTTAGAGGGCAGCAAAGGTCATTGACCTCTGGTGACCTCATTTTGCGTGCCCGGGGCGTCTTAGAGGGCAGCAAAGGTCATTGACCTCTGGTGACCTCATTTTGCGTGCCCGGGGCGTCTTAGAGGGCAGCAAAGGTCATTGACCTCTGGTGACCTCATTTTGCGTGCTCGGGGCGTCTTAGAGGCAGCAAAGGTCATTGACCTCTGGTGACCTCATTTTGCGTGCCCGGGGCGTCTTAGAGGGCAGCAAAGGTCATTGACCTCTGGTGACCTCATTTTGCGTGCCCGGGGCGTCTTAGAGGGCAGCAAAGGTCATTGACCTCTGGTGACCTCATTTTGCGTGCCCGGGGCGTCTTAGAGGGCAGCAAAGGTCATTGACCTCTGGTGACCTCATTTTGCGTGCCCGGGGCGTCTTAGAGGGCAGCAAAGGTCATTGACCTCTGGTGACCTCATTTTGCGTGCCCGGGGCGTCTTAGAGGGCAGCAAAGGTCATTGACCTCTGGTGACCTCATTTTGCGTGCCCGGGGCGTCTTAGAGGGCAGCAAAGGTCATTGACCTCTGGTGACCTCATTTTGCGTGCCCGGGGCGTCTTAGAAAGCAGCAAAGGTCATTGACCTCTGGTGACCTCATTTTGCGTGCCCGGAGCGTCTTAGAGGGCAGCAAAGGTCATTGACCTCTGGTGACCTCATTTTGCGTGCCCGGGGCGTCTTAGAGGGCAGCAAAGGTCATTGACCTCTGGTGACCTCATTTTCCGTGTCCGGGGCGTCTTAGAGGGCAGCAAAGGTCATTGACCTCTGGTGACCTCATTTTCCGTGTCCGGGGCGTCTTAGAGGGCAGCAAAGGTCATTGACCTCTGGTGACCTCATTTTGCGTGTCCGGGGCGTCTTAGAGGGCAGCAAAGGTCATTGACCTCTGGTGACCTCATTTTGCGTGCCCGGGGCGTCTTAGAGGGCAGCAAAGGTCATTGACCTCTGGTGACCTCATTTTGCGTGCCCGGGGCGTCTTAGAGGGCAGCAAAGGTCATTGACCTCTGGTGACCTCATTTTGCGTGCCCGGGGCGTCTTAGAGGGCAGCAAAGGTCATTGACCTCTGGTGACCTCATTTTGCGTGCCCGGGGCGTCTTAGAGGGCAGCAAAGGTCATTGACCTCTGGTGACCTCATTTTGCGTGCCCGGGAGCTTCTTAGAAGCTAGCAAAGGTCATTGACCTCTGGTGACCTCATTTTGCGTGTGCGGGAGCTTCTTAGAAGATAGCAAAGGTCATTGACCTCTGGTGACCTCATTTTGCGTGTGCGGGAGCGTCTTAGAAGATAGCAAAGGTCATTGACCTCTGGTGACCACATTTTGCGTGTATCGGAGCTTCTAAGAGTATAGCAAAGGTCATTGACCTCTGGTGACCTCATTTTGCGTGTCCGGGACTTCTTAGAAGATAGCAAAGGTCATTGACCTCTGCTGACCTCATTTTGCGTGTCCGGGAGCTTCTTAGAAGATAGCAAAGGTCATTGACCTCTGGTGACCTCATTTTGCGTGTCCGGGGCGTCTTAGAAGGTAGCAAAGGTCATTGACCTCTGGTGACATTTTTTGCGTGTCCGGGGCGTCTTAGAAGGTAGCAAAGGTCATTGACCTCTGGTGACCTCATTTTGCGTGTCCGGGAGCTTCTTAGAAGCTAGCAAAGGTCATTGACCTCTGGTGACCTCATTTTGCGTGTCCGGGAGCTTCTATGAGTATAGCAAAGGTCATTGACCTCTGGTGACCTCATTTTGCGTGCCCGGGAGCTTCTTAGAAGCTAGCAAAGGTCATTGACCTCTGGTGACCTCATTTTGCGTGTGCGGGAGCTTCTTAGAAGATAGCAAAGGTCATTGACCTCTGGTGACCTCATTTTGCGTGTCCGGGAGCTTCTTAGACGATAGCAAAGGTCATTGATCTCTGGTGACCTCATTTTGCGTGTGCGGGAGCGTCTTAGAAGATAGCAAAGGTCATTGACCTCTGGTGACCACATTTTGCGTGTATCGGAGCTTCTAAGAGTATAGCAAAGGTCATTGACCTCTGGTGACCTCATTGTGCGTGTCCGGGACTTCTTAGAAGATAGCAAAGGTCATTGACCTCTGCTGACCTCATTTTGCGTGCCCGGGGCGTCTTAGAGGGCAGCAAAGGTCATTGACCTCTGGTGACCTCATTTTGCGTGCCCGGGGCGTCTTAGAGGGCAGCAAAGGTCATTGACCTCTGGTGACCTCATTTTGCGTGCCCGGGGCGTCTTAGAGGGCAGCAAAGGTCATTGACCTCTGGTGACCTCATTTTGCGTGCCCGGGGCGTCTTAGAGGGCAGCAAAGGTCATTGACCTCTGGTGACCTCATTTTGCGTGCCCGGGGCGTCTTAGAGGGCAGCAAAGGTCATTGACCTCTGGTGACCTCATTTTGCGTGCCCGGGGCGTCTTAGAGGGCAGCAAAGGTCATTGACCTCTGGTGACCTCATTTTGCGTGCCCGGGGCGTCTTAGAGGGCAGCAAAGGTCATTGACCTCTGGTGACCTCATTTTGCGTGCCCGGGGCGTCTTAGAGGGCAGCAAAGGTCAATGACCTCTGGTGACCTCATTTTGCGTGCCCGGGGCGTCTTAGAGGGCAGCAAAGGTCATTGACCTCTGGTGACCTCATTTTGCGTGCCCGGGGCGTCTTAGAGGGCAGCAAAGGTCATTGACCTCTGGTGACCTCATTTTGCGTGCCCGGGGCGTCTTAGAGGGCAGCAAAGGTCATTGACCTCTGGTGACCTCATTTTGCGTGCCCGGGGCGTCTTAGAAAGCAGCAAAGGTCATTGACCTCTGGTGACCTCATTTTGCGTGCCCGGAGCGTCTTAGAGGGCAGCAAAGGTCATTGACCTCTGGTGACCTCATTTTGCGTGCCCGGGGCGTCTTAGAGGGCAGCAAAGGTCATTGACCTCTGGTGACCTCATTTTGCGTGCCCGGGGCGTCTTAGAGGGCAGCAAAGGTCATTGACCTCTGGTGACCTCATTTTGCGTGCCCGGGGCGTCTTAGAGGGCAGCAAAGGTCATTGACCTCTGGTGACCTCATTTTGCGTGCCCGGGGCGTCTTAGAGGGCAGCAAAGGTCATTGACCTCTGGTGACCTCATTTTGCGTGTGCGGGAGCGTCTTAGAAGATAGCAAAGGTAATTGACCTCTGGTGACCACATTTTGCGTGTATCGGAGCTTCTAAGAGTATAGCAAAGGTCATTGACCTCTGGTGACCTCATTTTGCGTGTCCGGGACTTCTTAGAAGATAGCAAAGGTCATTGACCTCTGCTGACCTCATTTTGCGTGTCCGGGAGCTTCTTAGAAGGTAGCAAAGGTCATTGACCTCTGGTGACCTCATTTTGCGTGTCCGGGAGCTTGTTAGAAGCTAGCAAAGTTCATTGACCTCTGGTGACCTCATTTTGCGAGTCCGGGAGCTTCTTAGAAGATAGCAAATGTCATTGACCTCTGGTGACCTCATTTTGCGTGTGCGGGAGCGTCTTAGAAGATAGCAAAGGTCATTGACCTCTGGTGACCTCATTTTGCGTGTCCGGGAGCTTCTTAGAAGATAGCAAAGGTAATTGACCTCTGGTGACCTCATTTTGCGTGTCCGGGAGCTTCTTAGTAGATAGCAAAGGTCATTGACCTCTGGTGACCTCATTTTGCGTGTGCGGGAGCGTCTTAGAAGATAGCAAAGGTCATTGACCTCTGGTGACCTCATTTTGCGTGTCCGGGAGCTTCTTAGAAGCTAGCAAAGGTCATTGACCTCTGGTGACCTCATTTTGCGTGTCCGGGAGCTTCTAAGAGTATAGCAAAGGTCATTGACCTCTGGTGACCTCATTTTGCGTGTCCGGGAGCTTCTTAGAAGCTAGCAAAGGTCATTGACCTCTGGTGACCTCATTTTGCGTGTGCGGGAGCTTCTTAGAAGATAGCAAAGGTCATTGACCTCTGCTGACCTCATTTTGCGTGTCCGGGAGCTTCTTAGAAGATAGCAAAGGTCATTGACCTCTGGTGACCTCATTTTGCGTGTCCGGGAGCTTCTTAGAAGATAGCAAAGGTCATTGACCTCTGGTGACCTCATTTTGCGTGTCCGGGAGCTTCTTAGATGATAGCAAAGGTCATTGACCTCTGGTGACCTCATTTTGCGTGCCCGGGGCGTCTTAGAGGGCAGCAAAGGTCATTGACCTCTGGTGACCTCATTTTGCGTGCCCGGGGCGTCTTAGAGGGCAGCAAAGGTCATTGACCTCTGGTGACCTCATTTTGCGTGCCCGGGGCGTCTTAGAGGGCAGCAAAGGTCATTGACCTCTGGTGACCTCATTTTGCGTGTGCGGGAGCGTCTTAGAAGATAGCAAAGGTAATTGACCTCTGGTGACCACATTTTGCGTGTATCGGAGCTTCTAAGAGTATAGCAAAGGTAATTGACCTCTGGTGACCTCATTTTGCGTGTCCGGGAGCTTCTTAGAAGATAGCAAAGGTCATTGACCTCTGGTGACCTCATTTTGCGTGTGCGGGAGCGTCTTAGAAGATAGCAAAGGTCATTGACCTCTGGTGACCTCATTTTGCGTGTCCGGGAGCTTCTTAGAAGCTAGCAAAGGTCATTGACCTCTGGTGACCTCATTTTGCGTGTCCGGGAGCTTCTAAGAGTATAGCAAAGGTCATTGACCTCTGGTGACCTCATTTTGCGTGCCCGGGAGCTTCTTAGAAGCTAGCAAAGGTCATTGACCTCTGGTGACCTCATTTTGCGTGTGCGGGAGCTTCTTAGAAGATAGCAAAGGTCATTGACCTCTGGTGACCTCATTTTGCGTGTCCGGGAGCTTCTTAGAAGATAGCAAAGGTCATTGATCTCTGGTGACCTCATTTTGCGTGTGCGGGAGCGTCTTAGAAGATAGCAAAGGTCATTGACCTCTGGTGACCACATTTTGCGTGTATCGGAGCTTCTAAGAGTATAGCAAAGGTCATTGACCTCTGGTGACCTCATTGTGCGTGTCCGGGACTTCTTAGAAGATAGCAAAGGTCATTGACCTCTGCTGACCTCATTTTGCGTGTCCGGGAGCTTCTTAGAAGATAGCAAAGGTCATTGACCTCTGGTGACCTCATTTTGCGTGTCCGGGAGCTTGTTAGAAGCTAGCAAAGTTCATTGACCTCTGGTGACCTCATTTTGCGAGTCCGGGAGCTTCTTAGAAGATAGCAAATGTCATTGACCTCTGGTGACCTCATTTTGCGTGTGCGGGAGCGTCTTAGAAGATAGCAAAGGTCATTGACCTCTGGTGACCTCATTTTGCGTGTCCGGGAGCTTCTTAGAAGATAGCAAAGGTCATTGACCTCTGGTGACCTCATTTTGCGTGTCCGGGAGCTTCTTAGAAGATAGCAAAGGTCATTGACCTCTGGTGACCTCATTTTGCGTGTGCGGGAGCGTCTTAGAAGATAGCAAAGGTCATAGACCTCTGGTGACCTCATTTTGCGTGTCCGGGAGCTTCTTAGAAGCTAGCAAAGGTCATTGACCTCTGGTGACCTCATTTTGCGTGTCCGGGAGCTTCTTAGAAGATAGCAAAGGTCATTGACCTCTGGTGACCTCATTTTGCGTGTCCGGGAGCTTCTTAGAAGATAGCAAAGGTCATTGACCACTGGTGACCTCATTTTGCGTGTCCGGGAGCTTCTAAGAGTATAGCAAAGGTCATTGACCTCTGGTGACCTCATTTTGCGTGTGCGGGAGCTTCTAAGAAGATAGCAAATGTCATTGACCTCTGGTGACCTCATTTTGCTTGTCCGGGAGCTTCTTAGAAGATAGCAAAGGTCATTGACCTCTGGTGACCTCATTTTGCGTGTGCGGGAGCGTCTTAGAAGATAGCAAAGGTAATTGACCTCTGGTGACCTCATTTTGCGTGCCCGGGGCGTCTTAGAGGGCAGCAAAGGTCATTGACCTCTGGTGACCTCATTTTGCGTGCCCGGGGCGTCTTAGAGGGCAGCAAAGGTCATTGACCTCTGGTGACCTCATTTTGCGTGCCCGGGGCGTCTTAGAGGGCAGCAAAGGTCATTGACCTCTGGTGACCTCATTTTGCGTGCCCGGGGCGTCTTAGAGGGCAGCAAAGGTCAATGACCTCTGGTGACCTCATTTTGCGTGCCCGGGGCGTCTTAGAGGGCAGCAAAGGTCATTGACCTCTGGTGACCTCATTTTGCGTGCCCGGGGCGTCTTAGAGGGCAGCAAAGGTCATTGACCTCTGGTGACCTCATTTTGCGTGCCCGGGGCGTCTTAGAGGGCAGCAAAGGTCATTGACCTCTGGTGACCTCATTTTGCGTGCCCGGGGCGTCTTAGAAAGCAGCAAAGGTCATTGACCTCTGGTGACCTCATTTTGCGTGCCCGGAGCGTCTTAGAGGGCAGCAAAGGTCATTGACCTCTGGTGACCTCATTTTGCGTGCCCGGGGCGTCTTAGAGGGCAGCAAAGGTCATTGACCTCTGGTGACCTCATTTTGCGTGCCCGGGGCGTCTTAGAGGGCAGCAAAGGTCATTGACCTCTGGTGACCTCATTTTGCGTGCCCGGGGCGTCTTAGAGGGCAGCAAAGGTCATTGACCTCTGGTGACCTCATTTTGCGTGCCCGGGGCGTCTTAGAGGGCAGCAAAGGTCATTGACCTCTGGTGACCTCATTTTGCGTGTGCGGGAGCGTCTTAGAAGATAGCAAAGGTAATTGACCTCTGGTGACCACATTTTGCGTGTATCGGAGCTTCTAAGAGTATAGCAAAGGTCATTGACCTCTGGTGACCTCATTTTGCGTGTCCGGGACTTCTTAGAAGATAGCAAAGGTCATTGACCTCTGCTGACCTCATTTTGCGTGTCCGGGAGCTTCTTAGAAGGTAGCAAAGGTCATTGACCTCTGGTGACCTCATTTTGCGTGTCCGGGAGCTTGTTAGAAGCTAGCAAAGTTCATTGACCTCTGGTGACCTCATTTTGCGAGTCCGGGAGCTTCTTAGAAGATAGCAAATGTCATTGACCTCTGGTGACCTCATTTTGCGTGTGCGGGAGCGTCTTAGAAGATAGCAAAGGTCATTGACCTCTGGTGACCTCATTTTGCGTGTCCGGGAGCTTCTTAGAAGATAGCAAAGGTAATTGACCTCTGGTGACCTCATTTTGCGTGTCCGGGAGCTTCTTAGTAGATAGCAAAGGTCATTGACCTCTGGTGACCTCATTTTGCGTGTGCGGGAGCGTCTTAGAAGATAGCAAAGGTCATTGACCTCTGGTGACCTCATTTTGCGTGTCCGGGAGCTTCTTAGAAGCTAGCAAAGGTCATTGACCTCTGGTGACCTCATTTTGCGTGTCCGGGAGCTTCTAAGAGTATAGCAAAGGTCATTGACCTCTGGTGACCTCATTTTGCGTGTCCGGGAGCTTCTTAGAAGCTAGCAAAGGTCATTGACCTCTGGTGACCTCATTTTGCGTGTGCGGGAGCTTCTTAGAAGATAGCAAAGGTCATTGACCTCTGCTGACCTCATTTTGCGTGTCCGGGAGCTTCTTAGAAGATAGCAAAGGTCATTGACCTCTGGTGACCTCATTTTGCGTGTCCGGGAGCTTCTTAGAAGATAGCAAAGGTCATTGACCTCTGGTGACCTCATTTTGCGTGTCCGGGAGCTTCTTAGATGATAGCAAAGGTCATTGACCTCTGGTGACCTCATTTTGCGTGCCCGGGGCGTCTTAGAGGGCAGCAAAGGTCATTGACCTCTGGTGACCTCATTTTGCGTGCCCGGGGCGTCTTAGAGGGCAGCAAAGGTCATTGACCTCTGGTGACCTCATTTTGCGTGCCCGGGGCGTCTTAGAGGGCAGCAAAGGTCATTGACCTCTGGTGACCTCATTTTGCGTGTGCGGGAGCGTCTTAGAAGATAGCAAAGGTAATTGACCTCTGGTGACCACATTTTGCGTGTATCGGAGCTTCTAAGAGTATAGCAAAGGTAATTGACCTCTGGTGACCTCATTTTGCGTGTCCGGGAGCTTCTTAGAAGATAGCAAAGGTCATTGACCTCTGGTGACCTCATTTTGCGTGTGCGGGAGCGTCTTAGAAGATAGCAAAGGTCATTGACCTCTGGTGACCTCATTTTGCGTGTCCGGGAGCTTCTTAGAAGCTAGCAAAGGTCATTGACCTCTGGTGACCTCATTTTGCGTGTCCGGGAGCTTCTAAGAGTATAGCAAAGGTCATTGACCTCTGGTGACCTCATTTTGCGTGCCCGGGAGCTTCTTAGAAGCTAGCAAAGGTCATTGACCTCTGGTGACCTCATTTTGCGTGTGCGGGAGCTTCTTAGAAGATAGCAAAGGTCATTGACCTCTGGTGACCTCATTTTGCGTGTCCGGGAGCTTCTTAGAAGATAGCAAAGGTCATTGATCTCTGGTTACCTCATTTTGCGTGTGCGGGAGCGTCTTAGAAGATAGCAAAGGTCATTGACCTCTGGTGACCACATTTTGCGTGTATCGGAGCTTCTAAGAGTATAGCAAAGGTCATTGACCTCTGGTGACCTCATTGTGCGTGTCCGGGACTTCTTAGAAGATAGCAAAGGTCATTGACCTCTGCTGACCTCATTTTGCGTGTCCGGGAGCTTCTTAGAAGATAGCAAAGGTCATTGACCTCTGGTGACCTCATTTTGCGTGTCCGGGAGCTTGTTAGAAGCTAGCAAAGTTCATTGACCTCTGGTGACCTCATTTTGCGAGTCCGGGAGCTTCTTAGAAGATAGCAAATGTCATTGACCTCTGGTGACCTCATTTTGCGTGTGCGGGAGCGTCTTAGAAGATAGCAAAGGTCATTGACCTCTGGTGACCTCATTTTGCGTGTCCGGGAGCTTCTTAGAAGATAGCAAAGGTCATTGACCTCTGGTGACCTCATTTTGCGTGTCCGGGAGCTTCTTAGAAGATAGCAAAGGTCATTGACCTCTGGTGACATCATTTTGCGTGTGCGGGAGCGTCTTAGAAGATAGCAAAGGTCATAGACCTCTGGTGACCTCATTTTGCGTGTCCGGGAGCTTCTTAGAAGCTAGCAAAGGTCATTGACCTCTGGTGACCTCATTTTGCGTGTCCGGGAGCTTCTTAGAAGATAGCAAAGGTCATTGACCTCTGGTGACCTCATTTTGCGTGTCCGGGAGCTTCTTAGAAGATAGCAAAGGTCATTGACCACTGGTGACCTCATTTTGCGTGTCCGGGAGCTTCTAAGAGTATAGCAAAGGTCATTGACCTCTGGTGACCTCATTTTGCGTGTGCGGGAGCTTCTTAGAAGATAGCAAATGTCATTGACCTCTGGTGACCTCATTTTGCTTGTCCGGGAGCTTCTTAGAAGATAGCAAAGGTCATTGACCTCTGGTGACCTCATTTTGCGTGTGCGGGAGCGTCTTAGAAGATAGCAAAGGTCATTGACCTCTGGTGACCACATTTTGCGTGTATCGGAGCTTCTAAGAGTATAGCATAGGTCATTGACCTCTGGTGACCTCATTTTGCGTGTCCGGGAATTCTTAGAAGATAGCAAAGGTCATTGACCTCTGCTGACCTCATTTTGCGTGTCCGGGAGCTTCTTAGAAGATAGCAAAGGTCATTGACCTCTGGTGACATCATTTTGCGTGTCCGGGAGCTTCTTAGAAGCTAGCAAAGGTCATTGACCTCTGGTGACCTCATTTTGCGTGTCCGGGAGCTTCTTAGAAGCTAGCAAAGGTCATTGACCTCTGGTGACCTCATTTTGCGTGTCCGGGAGCTTCTTAGAAGCTAGCAAAAGTCATTGACCTCTGGTGACCTCATTTTGCGTGTCCGGGAGCTTCTTAGAAGCTAGCAAAGGTCATTGACCTCTGGAGACCTCATTTTGCCTGCATCGGAGCTTCTAAGAGGTTAGCAAAGGTCATTGACCTCTGCTGACCTCATTTTGCGTGTGCGGGAGCGTCTTAGAAGATAGCAAAGGTCATTGACCTCTGCTGACCTCATTTTGCGTGTCCGCGAGCTTCTAAGAGTACAGCAAATGTCATTGACCTCTGGTGACCTCATTTTGCGTGTCCGGGAGCTTTTTAGAAGATAGCAAAGGTCATTGACCTCTGTTGACCTCATTTTGCGTGTCCGGGAGCTTCTTAGAAGATATCAAATGTCATTGACCTCTGGTGACCTCATTTTGGGTGTGCGGGAGCGTCTTAGAAGATAGCAAAGGTCATTGACCTCTGCTGACCTCATTTTGCGTGTCCGGGAGCTTCTTAGAAGATAGCAAAGGTCATTGACCTCTGGTGACCTCATTTTGCGTGTCCGGGAGCTTCTAAGAGTATAGCAAAGGTCATTGACCTCTGGTGACCTCATTTTGCGTGTCCGGGAGCTTCTTAGAAGCTAGCAAAGGTCATTGACCTCTGGTGACCTCATTTTGCGTGTCCGGGGCGTCTTAGAGGGCAGCAAAGGTCATTGACCTCTGGTGACCTCATTTTGCGTGCCCGGGGCGTCTTAGAGGGCAGCAAAGGTCATTGACCTCTGGTGACCTCATTTTGCGTGTCCGGGTCGTCTTAGAGGGCAGCAAAGGTCATTGACCTCTGGTGACCTCATTTTGCGTGTCCGGGGCGTCTTAGAGGGCAGCAAAGGTCATTGACCTCTGGTGACCTCATTTTGCGTGCCCGGGGCGTCTTAGAGGGCAGCAAAGGTCATTGACCTCTGGTGACCTCATTTTGCGTGCCCGGGGCGTCTTAGAGGGCAGCAAAGGTCATTGACCTCTGGTGACGTCATTTTGCGTGCCCGGGGCGTCTTAGAGGGCAGCAAAGGTCATTGACCTCTGGTGACCTCATTTTGCGTGCCCGGGGCGTCTTAGAGGGCAGCAAAGGTCATTGACCTCTGGTGACCTCATTTTGCGTGCCCGGGGCGTCTTAGAGGGCAGCAAAGGTCATTGACCTCTGGTGACCTCATTTTGCGTGCCCGGGGCGTCTTAGAGGGCAGGAAAGGTCATTGACCTCTGGTGACCTCATTTTGCGTGCCCGGGGCGTCTTAGAGGGCAGCAAAGGTCATTGACCTCTGGTGACCTCATTTTGCGTGCCCGGGGCGTCTTAGAGGGCAGCCAAGGTCATTGACCTCTGGTGACCTCATTTTGCGTGCCCGGGGCGTCTTAGAGGGCAGCAAAGGTCATTGACCTCTGGTGACCTCATTTTGCGTGCCCGGGGCGTCTTAGAGGGCAGCAAAGGTCATTGACCTCTGGTGACCTCATTTTGCGTGCCCGGGGCGTCTTAGAGGGCAGCAAAGGTCATTGACCTCTGGTGACCTCATTTTGCGTGCCCGGGGCGTCTTAGAGGGCAGCAAAGGTGATTGACCTCTGGTGACCTCATTTTGCGTGTCCGGGAGCTTCTAAGAGTACAGCAAAGGTCATTGACCTCTGGTGACCTCATTTTGCGTGTCCGGGAGCTTCTAAGAGTACAGCAAAGGTCATTGACCTCTGGTGACCTCATTTTGCGTGTCCGGGAGCTTCTTAGAAGATAGCAAAGGTCATTGACCTCTGGTGACCTCATTTTGCTTGTGCGGGAGCGTCTTAGAAGATAGCAAAGGTCATTGACCTCTGGTGACCACATTTTGCGTGTATCGGAGCTTCTAAGAGTATAGCAAAGGTCATTGACCTCTGGTGACCTCATTTTGCGTGTCCGGGACTTCTTAGAAGATAGCAAAGGTCATTGACCTCTGCTGACCTCATTTTGCGTGTCCGGGAGCTTCTTAGAAGATAGCAAAGGTCATTGACCTCTGGTGACCTCATTTTGCGTGTGCGGGAGCGTCTTAGAAGATAGCAAAGGTCATTGACCTCTGGTGACCTCATTTTGCGTGTCCGGGAGCTTCTTAGAAGCTAGCAAAGGTCATTGACCTCTGGTGACCTCATTTTGCGTGTCCGGGAGCTTCTAAGAGTATAGCAAAGGTCATTGACCTCTGGTGACCTCATTTTGCGTGTCCGGGAGCTTCTTAGAAGATAGCAAAGGTCATTGACTTCTGGTGACCTCATTTTGCGTGTCCGGGAGCTTCTAAGAGTATAGCAAAGGTCATTGACCTCTGGTGACCTCATTTTGCGTGTGCGGGAGCTTCTTAGAAGATAGCAAAGGTCATTGACCTCTGGTGACCTCATTTTGCTTGTCCGGGAGCTTCTTAGAAGATAGCAAAGGTCATTGACCTCTGGTGACCTCATTTTGCGTGTGCGGGAGCGTCTTAGAAGATAGCAAAGGTCATTGACCTCTGGTGACCTCATTTTGCGTGTCCGGGAGCTTCTTAGAAGCTAGCAAAGGTCATTGACCTCTGGTGACCTCATTTTGCGTGTATCGGAGCTTCTAAGAGGATAGTAAAGGTCATTGACCTCTGCTGACCTCATTTTGCGTGTCCGGGAGCTTCTTAGAAGATAGCAAAGGTCATTGACCTCTGGTGACCTCATTTTGCGTGTCCGGGAGCTTCTTAGAAGCTAGCAAAGGTCATTGACCTCTGGTGACCTCATTTTGCGTGTCCGGGAGCTTCTTAGAAGCTAGCAAAGGTCATTGACCTCTGGTGACCTCATTTTGCGTGTCCGGGAGCTTCTTAGAAGCTAGCAAAGGTCATTGACCTCTGGAGACCTCATTTTGGGTGCATCGGAGCTTCTAAGAGGATAGCAAAGGTCATTGACCTCTGCTGACCTCATTTTGCGTGTGCGGGAGCGTCTTAGAAGATAGCAAAGGTCATTGACCTCTGCTGACCTCATTTTGCGTGTCCGCGAGCTTCTAAGAGTACAGCAAATGTCATTGACCTCTGGTGACCTCATTTTGCGTGTCCGGGAGCTTTTTAGAAGATAGCAAAAGTCATTGACCTCTGTAGACCTCATTTTGCGTGTCCGGAGCTTCTTAGAAGATATCAAAGGTCATTGACCTCTGGTGACCTCATTTTGGGTGTGCGGGAGCGTCTTAGAAGATAGCAAAGGTCATTGACCTCTGCTGACCTCATTTTGCGTGTCCGGGAGCTTCTTAGAAGATAGCAAAGGTCATTGACCTCTGGTGACCTCATTTTGCGTGTCCGGGAGCTTCTAAGAGTATAGCAAAGGTCATTGACCTCTGGTGACCTCATTTTGCGTGTCCGGGAGCTTCTTAGAAGCTAGCAAAGGTCATTGACCTCTGGTGACCTCATTTTGCGTGTCCGGGAGCTTCTTAGAAGCTAGCAAAGGTCATTGACCTCTGGTGACCTCATTTTGCGTGTATCGGATCTTCTAAGAGGATAGCAAAGGTCATTGACCTCTGCTGACCTCATTTTGCGTGTCCGGGAGCTTCTAAGAGTACAGCAAAGGTCATTGACCTCTGGTGACCTCATTTTGCGTGTCCGGGAGCTTCTAAGAGTATTGCAAAGGTCATTGACCTCTGGTGACCTCATTTTGCGTGTCCGGGAGCTTCTTAGAAGCTAGCAAATGTCATTGACCTCTGGTGACCTCATTTTGCGTGTCCGGGAGCTTCTTAGAAGATAGCAAAGGTCATTGACCTCTGGTGACCTCATTTTGCTTTTGCGGGAGCGTCTTAGAAGATAGCAAAGGTCAGTGACCTCTGTTGACCTCATTTTGCGTGTCCGGGAGCTTCTTAGAAGATAGCAAAGGTCATTGACCTCTGGTGACCTCATTTTGCGTGTCCGGGAGCTTCTAAGGGTATAGCAAAGGTCATTGACCTCTGGTGACCTCATTTTGCGTGTCAGGGAGCTTCTTAGAAGCTAGCAAAGGTCACTGACCTCTGGTGACCTCATTTTGCGTGTCCGGGAGCTTCTTAGAAGCTAGCAAAGGTCATTGACCTCTGGTGACCTCATTTTGCGTGTCCGGGAGCTTCTAAGAGTATAGCAAAGGTCATTGACCTCTGCTGACCTCATTTTGCGTGTCCGGGAGCGTCTTAGAAGATAGCAAAGGTCATTGACCTCTGCTGACCTCATTTTGCGTGTCCGCGAGCTTCTAAGAGTACAGCAAAGGTCATTGACCTCTGGTGACCTCATTTTGCGTGTCCGGGAGCTTCTTAGAAGCTAGCAAAGGTCATTGACCTCTGGTGACCTCATTTTGCGTGTCCGGGAGCTTCTTAGAAGATAGCAAAGGTCATTGACCTCTGGTGACCTCATTTTGCGTGTGCGGGAGCGTCTTAGAAGATAGCAAAGGTCATTGACCTCTGGTGACCACATTTTGCGTGTATCGGAGCTTCTAAGAGTATAGCAAAGGTCATTGACCTCTGGTGACCTCATTTTGCGTGTCCGGGACTTCTTAGAAGATAGCAAAGGTCATTGACCTCTGCTGACCTCATTTTGCGTGTCCGGGAGCTTCTTAGAAGATAGCAAAGGTCATTGACTTCTGGTGACCTCATTTTGCGTGTCCGGGGGCTTCTCAGAAGCTAGCAAAGGTCATTGACCTCTGGTGACCTCATTTTGCGTGTCCGGGAGCTTCTTAGAAGATAGCAAAGGTCATTGACCTCTGGTGACCTCATTTTGCGTGTCCAGGAGCTTCTAAGAGTATAGCAAAGGTCATTGACCTCTGGTGACCTCATTTTGCGTGTCCGGGAGCTTCTTAGAAGCTAGCAAAGGTCATTGACCTCTGGTGACCTCATTTTGCGTGTCCGGGAGCTTCTTAGAAGCTAGCAAAGGTCATTGATCTCTGGTGACCTCATTTTGCGTGTATCGGATCTTCTAAGAGGATAGCAAAGGTCATTGAACTCTGCTGACCTCATTTTGCGTGTCCGGGAGCTTCTAAGAGTACAGCAAAGGTCATTGACCTGTGGTGACCTCATTTTGCGTGTCCGGGAGCTTCTTAGAAGCTAGCAAAGGTCATTGACCTCTGGTGACCTCATTTTGCGTGTCCGGGAGCTTCTTAGAAGATAGCAAAGGTCATTGACCTCTGGTGAACTCATTTTGCGTGTGCGGGAGCGTCTTAGAAGCTAGCAAAGGTCATTGACCTCTGGTGACCTCATTTTGCGTGTCCGGGAGCTTCTTAGAAGATAGCAAAGGTCATTGACCTCTGGTGAACTCATTTTGCGTGTGCGGGAGCGTCTTAGAAGATAGCAAAGGTCATTGACCTTTGCTGACCTCATTTTGCGTGTCCGGGAGCTTCTTAGAATATAGCAAAGGTCATTGACCTCTGCTGACGTCATTTTGCGTCTCTGGGAGCTTCTTAGAAGATAGCAAAGGTCATTGACCTCTGGTGACCTCATTTTGCGTGTCCGGGAGCTTCTAAGGGTATAGCAAAGGTCATTGACCTCTGGTGACCTCATTTTGCGTGTCAGGGAGCTTCTTAGAAGCTAGCAAAGGTCACTGACCTCTGGTGACCTCATTATGCGTGTCCAGGAGCTTCTTAGAAGATACCAAAGATCATTGACCTCTGGTGACCTCATTTTGCGTGTCCGGGAGCTTCTAAGAGTATTGCAAAGGTCATTGACCTCTGGTGACCTCATTTTGCGTGTCCGGGAGCTTCTTAGAAGCTAGCAAAGGTCATTGACCTCTGGTGACCTCATTTTGCGTGTCCGGGAGCTTCTTAGAAGATAGCAAAGGTCATTGACCTCTGGTGACCTCATTTTGCGTGTGCGGGAGCGTCTTAGAAGATAGCAAAGGTCATTGACCTCTGTTGACCTCATTTTGCGTGTCAGGGAGCTTCTTAGAAGCTAGCAAAGGTCACTGACCTCTGGTGACCTCATTTTGCGTGTCCGGGAGCTTCTTAGAAGCTAGCAAAGGTCATTGACCTCTGGTGACCTCATTTTGCGTGTCCGGGAGCTTCTAAGAGTATAGCAAAGGTCATTGACCTCTGGTGACCTCATTTTGCGTGTCCGGGAGCGTCTTAGAAGATAGCAAATGTCATTGACCTCTGCTGACCTCATTTTGCGTGTCCGCGAGCTTATAAGAGTACAGCAAAGGTCATTGACCTCTGGTGACCTCATTTTGCGTGTCCGGGAGCTTCTTAGAAGATAGCAAAGGTCATTGAACTCTGGTGACCTCATTTTGCGTGTCCGGGAGCTTCTTAGAAGATAGCAAAGGTCATTGATCTCTGGTGACCTCATTTTGCGTGTCCGGGAGCTTCTAAGAGTATAGCAAAGGTCATTGACCTCTGGTGACCTCATTTTGCGTGTCCGGGAGCTTCTTAGAAGCTAGCAAAGGTCATTGACCTCTGGTGACCTCATTTTGCTTGTGCGGGAGCGTCTTAGAAGATAGCAAGAGTCATTGACCTCTGGTGACCTCATTTTGCGTGTCCGGGAGCTTCTTAGAAGCTAGCAAAGGTCATTGACCTCTGGTGACCTCATTTTACGTGTCCGGGGCGTCTTAGAGGGCAGCAAAGGTCATTGACCTCTGGTGACCTCATTTTGAGTGTCCGGGGCGTCTTAGAGGGCAGCAAAGGTCATTGACCTCTGGTGACCTCATTTTGCGTGCCCGGGGCGTCTTAGAGGGCAGCAAAGGTCATTGACCTCTGGTGACCTCATTTTGCGTGCCCGGGGCGTCTTAGAGGGCAGCAAAGGTCATTGACCTCTGGTGACCTCATTTTGCGTGTGCGGAGCTACTAAGAGGATAGCAAAGGTCATTGACCTCTGGTGACCTCATTTTGCGTGTCCGGGGCGTCTTAGAAGGTAGCAAAGGTCATTGACCTCTGGTGACCTCATTTTGCGTGCCCGGGGCGTCTTAGAGGGCAGCAAAGGTCATTGACCTCTGGTGACCTCATTTTGCGTGCCCGGGGCGTCTTAGAGGGCAGCAAAGGTCATTGACCTCTGGTGACCTCATTTTGCGTGCCCTGGGCGTCTTAGAGGGCAGCAAAGGTCATTGACCTCTGGTGACCTCATTTTGCGTGCTCGGGGCGTCTTAGAGGGCAGCAAAGGTCATTGACCTCTGGTGACCTCATTTTGCGTGCCCGGGGCGTCTTAGAGGGCAGCAAAGGTCATTGACCTCTGGTGACCTCATTTTGCGTGCCCGGGGCGTCTTAGAGGGCAGCAAAGGTCATTGACCTCTGGTGACCTCATTTTGCGTGCCCGGGGCGTCTTAGAGGGCAGCAAAGGTCATTGACCTCTGGTGACCTCATTTTGCGTGCCCGGGGCGTCTTAGAGGGCAGCAAAGGTCAATGACCTCTGGTGACCTCATTTTGCGTGCCCGGGGCGTCTTAGAGGGCAGCAAAGGTCATTGACCTCTGGTGACCTCATTTTGCGTGCCCGGGGCGTCTTAGAGGGCAGCAAAGGTCATTGACCTCTGGTGACCTCATTTTGCGTGCCCGGGGCGTCTTAGAGGGCAGCAAAGGTCATTGACCTCTGGTGACCTCATTTTGCGTGCCCGGGGCGTCTTAGAAAGCAGCAAAGGTCATTGACCTCTGGTGACCTCATTTTGCGTGCCCGGAGCGTCTTAGAGGGCAGCAAAGGTCATTGACCTCTGGTGACCTCATTTTGCGTGCCCGGGGCGTCTTAGAGGGCAGCAAAGGTCATTGACCTCTGGTGACCTCATTTTGCGTGCCCGGGGCGTCTTAGAGGGCAGCAAAGGTCATTGACCTCTGGTGACCTCATTTTGCGTGCCCGGGGCGTCTTAGAGGGCAGCAAAGGTCATTGACCTCTGGTGACCTCATTTTGCGTGCCCGGGGCGTCTTCGAGGGCAGCAAAGGTCATTGACCTCTGGTGACCTCATTTTGCGTGTGCGGGAGCGTCTTAGAAGATAGCAAAGGTAATTGACCTCTGGTGACCACATTTTGCGTGTATCGGAGCTTCTAAGAGTATAGCAAAGGTCATTGACCTCTGGTGACCTCATTTTGCGTGTCCGGGACTTCTTAGAAGATAGCAAAGGTCGTTGACCTCTGCTGACCTCATTTTGCGTGTCCGGGAGCTTCTTAGAAGGTTGCAAAGGTCATTGACCTCTGGTGACCTCATTTTGCGTGTCCGGGAGCTTGTTAGAAGCTAGCAAAGTTCATTGACCTCTGGTGACCTCATTTTGCGAGTCCGGGAGCTTCTTAGAAGATAGCAAATGTCATTGACCTCTGGTGACCTCATTTTGCGTGTGCGGGAGCGTCTTAGAAGATAGCAAAGGTCATTGACCTCTGGTGACCTCATTTTGCGTGTCCGGGAGCTTCTTAGAAGATAGCAAAGGTAATTGACCTCTGGTGACCTCATTTTGCGTGTCCGGGAGCTTCTTAAAAGATAGCAAAGGTCATTGACCTCTGGTGACCTCATTTTGCGTGTGCGGGAGCGTCTTAGAAGATAGCAAAGGTCATTGACCTCTGGTGACCTCATTTTGCGTGTCCGGGAGCTTCTAAGAAGCTAGCAAAGGTCATTGACCTCTGGTGACCTCATTTTGCGTGTCCGGGAGCTTCTAAGAGTATAGCAAAGGTCATTGACCTCTGGTGAACTCATTTTGCGTGCCCGGGAGCTTCTTAGAAGCTAGCAAAGGTCATTGACCTCTGGTGACCTCATTTTGCGTGTGCGGGAGCTTCTTAGAAGATAGCAAAGGTCATTGACCTCTGGTGACCTCATTTTGCGTGTCCGGGAGCTTCTAAGAGTATAGCAAATGTCATTGACCTCTGGTGACCTCATTTTGCGTGTGCGGGAGCGTCTTAGAAGATAGCAAAGGTCATTGACCTCTGGTGACCTCATTTTGCGTGTCCGGGAGCTTCTTAGAAGATAGCAAAGGTAATTGACCTCTGGTGACCTCATTTTGCGTGTCCGGGAGCTTCTTAAAAGATAGCAAAGGTCATTGACCTCTGGTGACCTCATTTTGCGTGTGCGGGAGCGTCTTAGAAGATAGCAAAGGTCATTGACCTCTGGTGACCTCATTTTGCGTGTCCGGGAGCTTCTAAGAAGCTAGCAAAGGTCATTGACCTCTGGTGACCTCATTTTGCGTGTCCGGGAGCTTCTAAGAGTATAGCAAAGGTCATTGACCTCTGGTGAACTCATTTTGCGTGCCCGGGAGCTTCTTAGAAGCTAGCAAAGGTCATTGACCTCTGGTGACCTCATTTTGCGTGTGCGGGAGCTTCTTAGAAGATAGCAAAGGTCATTGACCTCTGCTGACCTCATTTTGCGTGTCCGGGAGCTTCTTAGAAGATAGCAAAGGTCATTGACCTCTGGTGACCTCATTTTGCGTGTCCGGGAGCTTCTTAGAAGATAGCAAAGGTCATTGACCTCTGGTGACCTCATTTTGCGTGTCCGGGAGCTTCTTAGATGATAGCAAAGGTCATTGACCTCTGGTGACCTCATTTTGCGTGCCCGGGGCGTCTTAGAGGGCAGCAAAGGTCATTGACCTCTGGTGACCTCATTTTGCGTGCCCGGGGCGTCTTAGAGGGCAGCAAAGGTCATTGACCTCTGGTGACCTCATTTTGCGTGCCCGGGGCGTCTTAGAGGGCAGCAAAGGTCATTGACCTCTGGTGACCTCATTTTGCGTGTGCGGGAGCGTCTTAGAAGATAGCAAAGGTAATTGACCGCTGGTGACCACATTTTGCGTGCCCGGGGCGTCTTAGAGGGCAGCAAAGGTCATTGACCTCTGGTGACCTCATTTTGCGTGCCCGGGGCGTCTTAGAGGGCAGCAAAGGTCATTGACCTCTGGTGACCTCATTTTGCGTGCCCGGGGCGTCTTAGAGGGCAGCAAAGGTCATTGACCTCTGGTGACCTCATTTTGCGTGCCCGGGGCGTCTTCGAGGGCAGCAAAGGTCATTGACCTCTGGTGACCTCATTTTGCGTGTGCGGGAGCGTCTTAGAAGATAGCAAAGGTAATTGACCTCTGGTGACCACATTTTGCGTGTATCGGAGCTTCTAAGAGTATAGCAAAGGTCATTGACCTCTGGTGACCTCATTTTGCGTGTCCGGGACTTCTTAGAAGATAGCAAAGGTCGTTGACCTCTGCTGACCTCATTTTGCGTGTCCGGGAGCTTCTTAGAAGGTTGCAAAGGTCATTGACCTCTGGTGACCTCATTTTGCGTGTCCGGGAGCTTGTTAGAAGCTAGCAAAGTTCATTGACCTCTGGTGACCTCATTTTGCGAGTCCGGGAGCTTCTTAGAAGATAGCAAATGTCATTGACCTCTGGTGACCTCATTTTGCGTGTGCGGGAGCGTCTTAGAAGATAGCAAAGGTCATTGACCTCTGGTGACCTCATTTTGCGTGTCCGGGAGCTTCTTAGAAGATAGCAAAGGTAATTGACCTCTGGTGACCTCATTTTGCGTGTCCGGGAGCTTCTTAAAAGATAGCAAAGGTCATTGACCTCTGGTGACCTCATTTTGCGTGTGCGGGAGCGTCTTAGAAGATAGCAAAGGTCATTGACCTCTGGTGACCTCATTTTGCGTGTCCGGGAGCTTCTAAGAAGCTAGCAAAGGTCATTGACCTCTGGTGACCTCATTTTGCGTGTCCGGGAGCTTCTAAGAGTATAGCAAAGGTCATTGACCTCTGGTGAACTCATTTTGCGTGCCCGGGAGCTTCTTAGAAGCTAGCAAAGGTCATTGACCTCTGGTGACCTCATTTTGCGTGTGCGGGAGCTTCTTAGAAGATAGCAAAGGTCATTGACCTCTGCTGACCTCATTTTGCGTGTCCGGGAGCTTCTTAGAAGATAGCAAAGGTCATTGACCTCTGGTGACCTCATTTTGCGTGTCCGGGAGCTTCTTAGAAGATAGCAAAGGTCATTGACCTCTGGTGACCTCATTTTGCGTGTCCGGGAGCTTCTTAGATGATAGCAAAGGTCATTGACCTCTGGTGACCTCATTTTGCGTGCCCGGGGCGTCTTAGAGGGCAGCAAAGGTCATTGACCTCTGGTGACCTCATTTTGCGTGCCCGGGGCGTCTTAGAGGGCAGCAAAGGTCATTGACCTCTGGTGACCTCATTTTGCGTGCCCGGGGCGTCTTAGAGGGCAGCAAAGGTCATTGACCTCTGGTGACCTCATTTTGCGTGTGCGGGAGCGTCTTAGAAGATAGCAAAGGTAATTGACCGCTGGTGACCACATTTTGCGTGTATCGGAGCTTCTAAGAGTATAGCAAAGGTAATTGACCTCTGGTGACCTCATTTTGCGTGTCCGGGAGCTTCTTAGAAGATAGCAAAGGTCATTGACCTCTGGTGACCTCATTTTGCGTGTGCGGGAGCGTCTTAGAAGATAGCAAAGGTCATTGACCTCTGGTGACCTCATTTTGCGTGTCCGGGAGCTTCTTAGAAGCTAGCAAAGGTCATTGACCTCTGGTGACCTCATTTTGCGTGTCCGGGAGCTTCTAAGAGTATAGCAAAGGTCATTGACCTCTGGTGACCTCATTTTGCGTGTCCGGGAGCTTCTTAGAAGCTAGCAAAGGTCATTGACCTCTGGTGACCTCATTTTGCGTGTGCGGGAGCTTCTTAGAAGATAGCAAAGGTCATTGACCTCTGGTGACCTCATTTTGCGTGTCCGGGAGCTTCTTAGAAGATAGCAAAGGTCATTGATCTCTGGTGACCTCATTTTGCGTGTGCGGGAGCGTCTTAGAAGATAGCAAAGGTCATTGACCTCTGGTGACCACATTTTGCGTGTATCGGAGCTTCTAAGAGTATAGCAAAGGTCATTGACCTCTGGTGACCTCATTGTGCGTGTCCGGGACTTCTTAGAAGATAGCAAAGGTCATTGACCTCTGCTGACCTCATTTTGCGTGTCCGGGAGCTTCTTAGAAGATAGCAAAGGTCATTGACCTCTGGTGACCTCATTTTGCGTGTCCGGGAGCTTGTTAGAAGCTAGCAAAGTTCATTGACCTCTGGTGACCTCATTTTGCGAGTCCGGGAGCTTCTTAGAAGATAGCAAATGTCATTGACCTCTGGTGACCTCATTTTGCGTGTGCGGGAGCGTCTTAGAAGATAGCAAAGGTCATTGACCTCTGGTGACCTCATTTTGCGTGTCCGGGAGCTTCTTAGAAGATAGCAAAGGTCATTGACCTCTGGTGACCTCATTTTGCGTGTCCGGGAGCTTCTTAGAAGATAGCAAAGGTCATTGACCTCTGGTGACCTCATTTTGCGTGTGCGGGAGCGTCTTAGAAGATAGCAAAGGTCATAGACCTCTGGTGACCTCATTTTGCGTGTCCGGGAGCTTCTTAGAAGCTAGCAAAGGTCATTGACCTCTGGTGACCTCATTTTGCGTGTCCGGGAGCTTCTTAGAAGATAGCAAAGGTCATTGACCTCTGGTGACCTCATTTTGCGTGTCCGGGAGCTTCTTAGAAGATAGCAAAGGTCATTGACCACTGGTGACCTCATTTTGCGTGTCCGGGAGCTTCTAAGAGTATAGCAAAGGTCATTGACCTCTGGTGACCTCATTTTGCGTGTGCGGGAGCTTCTTAGAAGATAGCAAATGTCATTGACCTCTGGTGACCTCATTTTGCTTGTCCGGGAGCTTCTTAGAAGATAGCAAAGGTCATTGACCTCTGGTGACCTCATTTTGCGTGTGCGGGAGCGTCTTAGAAGATAGCAAAGGTCATTGACCTCTGGTGACCACATTTTGCGTGTATCGGAGCTTCTAAGAGTATAGCATAGGTCATTGACCTCTGGTGACCTCATTTTGCGTGTCCGGGACTTCTTAGAAGATAGCAAAGGTCATTGACCTCTGCTGACCTCATTTTGCGTGTCCGGGAGCTTCTTAGAAGATAGCAAAGGTCATTGACCTCTGGTGACATCATTTTGCGTGTCCGGGAGCTTCTTAGAAGCTAGCAAAGGTCATTGACCTCTGGTGACCTCATTTTGCGTGTCCGGGAGCTTCTTAGAAGCTAGCAAAGGTCATTGACCTCTGGTGACCTCATTTTGCGTGTCCGGGAGCTTCTTAGAAGCTAGCAAAAGTCATTGACCTCTGGTGACCTCATTTTGCGTGTCCGGGAGCTTCTTAGAAGCTAGCAAAGGTCATTGACCTCTGGAGACCTCATTTTGCCTGCATCGGAGCTTCTAAGAGGTTAGCAAAGGTCATTGACCTCTGCTGACCTCATTTTGCGTGTGCGGGATCGTCTTAGAAGATAGCAAAGGTCATTGACCTCTGCTGACCTCATTTTGCGTGTCCGCGAGCTTCTAAGAGTACAGCAAATGTCATTGACCTCTGGTGACCTCATTTTGCGTGTCCGGGAGCTTTTTAGAAGATAGCAAAGGTCATTGACCTCTGTTGACCTCATTTCGTGTGTCCGGGAGCTTCTTAGAAGATAGCAAATGTCATTGACCTCTGGTGACCTCATTTTGGGTGTGCGGGAGCGTCTTAGAAGATAGCAAAGGTCATTGACCTCTGCTGACCTCATTTTGCGTGTCCGGGAGCTTCTTAGAAGATAGCAAAGGTCATTGACCTCTGGTGACCTCATTTTGCGTGTCCGGGAGCTTCTAAGAGTATAGCAAAGGTCATTGACCTCTGGTGACCTCATTTTGCGTGTCCGGGAGCTTCTTAGAAGCTAGCAAAGGTCATTGACCTCTGGTGACCTCATTTTGCGTGTCCGGGGCGTCTTAGAGGGCAGCAAAGGTCATTGACCTCTGGTGACCTCATTTTGCGTGCCCGGGGCGTCTTAGAGGGCAGCAAAGGTCATTGACCTCTGGTGACCTCATTTTGCGTGTCCGGGTCGTCTTAGAGGGCAGCAAAGGTCATTGACCTCTGGTGACCTCATTTTGCGTGTCCGGGGCGTCTTAGAGGGCAGCAAAGGTCATTGACCTCTGGTGACCTCATTTTGCGTGCCCGGGGCGTCTTAGAGGGCAGCAAAGGTCATTGACCTCTGGTGACCTCATTTTGCGTGCCCGGGGCGTCTTAGAGGGCAGCAAAGGTCATTGACCTCTGGTGACGTCATTTTGCGTGCCCGGGGCGTCTTAGAGGGCAGCAAAGGTCATTGACCTCTGGTGACCTCATTTTGCGTGCCCGGGGCGTCTTAGAGGGCAGCAAAGGTCATTGACCTCTGGTGACCTCATTTTGCGTGCCCGGGGCGTCTTAGAGGGCAGCAAAGGTCATTGACCTCTGGTGACCTCATTTTGCGTGCCCGGGGCGTCTTAGAGGGCAGGAAAGGTCATTGACCTCTGGTGACCTCATTTTGCGTGCCCGGGGCGTCTTAGAGGGCAGCAAAGGTCATTGACCTCTGGTGACCTCATTTTGCGTGCCCGGGGCGTCTTAGAGGGCAGCCAAGGTCATTGACCTCTGGTGACCTCATTTTGCGTGCCCGGGGCGTCTTAGAGGGCAGCAAAGGTCATTGACCTCTGGTGACCTCATTTTGCGTGCCCGGGGCGTCTTAGAGGGCAGCAAAGGTCATTGACCTCTGGTGACCTCATTTTGCGTGCCCGGGGCGTCTTAGAGGGCAGCAAAGGTCATTGACCTCTGGTGACCTCAGTTTGCGTGCCCGGGGCGTCTTAGAGGGCAGCAAAGGTCATTGACCTCTGGTGACCTCATTTTGCGTGTCCGGGAGCTTCTAAGAGTACAGCAAAGGTCATTGACCTCTGGTGACCTCAATTTGCGTGTCCGGGAGCTTCTAAGAGTACAGCAAAGGTCATTGACCTCTGGTGACCTCATTTTGCGTGCCCGGGGCGTCTTAGAGGGCAGCAAAGGTCATTGACCTCTGGTGACCTCATTTTGCGTGCCCGGGGCGTCTTAGAGGGCAGCAAAGGTCATTGACCTCTGGTGACCTCATTTTGCGTGCCCGGGGCGTCTTAGAGGGCAGCAAAGGTCATTGACCTCTGGTGACCTCATTTTGCGTGCCCGGGGCGTCTTAGAGGGCAGCAAAGGTCATTGACCTCTGGTGACCTCATTTTGCGTGTCCGGGAGCTTCTAAGAGTACAGCAAAGGTCATTGACCTCTGGTGACCTCATTTTGCGTGTCCGGGAGCTTCTAAGAGTACAGCAAAGGTCATTGACCTCTGGTGACCTCATTTTGCGTGTCCGGGAGCTTCTTAGAAGATAGCAAAGGTCATTGACCTCTGGTGACCTCATTTTGCGTGTGCGGGAGCGTCTTAGAAGATAGCAAAGGTCATTGACCTCTGGTGACCACATTTTGCGTGTATCGGAGCTTCTAAGAGTATAGCAAAGGTCATTGACCTCTGGTGACCTCATTTTGCGTGTCCGGGACTTCTTAGAAGATAGCAAAGGTCATTGACCTCTGCTGACCTCATTTTGCGTGTCCGGGAGCTTCTTAGAAGATAGCAAAGGTCATTGACCTCTGGTGACCTCATTTTGCGTGTGCGGGAGCGTCTTAGAAGATAGCAAAGGTCATTGACCTCTGGTGACCTCATTTTGCGTGTCCGGGAGCTTCTTAGAAGCTAGCAAAGGTCATTGACCTCTGGTGACCTCATTTTGCGTGTCCGGGAGCTTCTTAGAAGATAGCAAAGGTCATTGACCTCTGGTGACCTCATTTTGCGTGTGCGGGAGCGTCTTAGAAGATAGCAAAGGTCATAGACCTCTGGTGACCTCATTTTGCGTGTCCGGGAGCTTCTTAGAAGCTAGCAAAGGTCATTGACCTCTGGTGACCTCATTTTGCGTGTCCGGGAGCTTCTTAGAAGATAGCAAAGGTCATTGACCTCTGGTGACCTCATTTTGCGTGTCCGGGAGCTTCTTAGAAGATAGCAAAGGTCATTGACCACTGGTGACCTCATTTTGCGTGTCCGGGAGCTTCTAAGAGTATAGCAAAGGTCATTGACCTCTGGTGACCTCATTTTGCGTGTGCGGGAGCTTCTTAGAAGATAGCAAATGTCATTGACCTCTGGTGACCTCATTTTGCGTGTCCGGGAGCTTCTTAGAAGATAGCAAAGGTCATTGACCTCTGGTGACCTCATTTTGCGTGTGCGGGAGCGTCTTAGAAGATAGCAAAGGTCATTGACCTCTGGTGACCACATTTTGCGTGTATCGGAGCTTCTAAGAGTATAGCATAGGTCATTGACCTCTGGTGACCTCATTTTGCGTGTCCGGGACTTCTTAGAAGATAGCAAAGGTCATTGACCTCTGCTGACCTCATTTTGCGTGTCCGGGAGCTTCTTAGAAGATAGCAAAGGTCATTGACCTCTGGTGACATCATTTTGCGTGTCCGGGAGCTTCTTAGAAGCTAGCAAAGGTCATTGACCTCTGGTGACCTCATTTTGCGTGTCCGGGAGCTTCTTAGAAGCTAGCAAAGGTCATTGACCTCTGGTGACCTCATTTTGCGTGTCCGGGAGCTTCTTAGAAGCTAGCAAAAGTCATTGACCTCTGGTGACCTCATTTTGCGTGTCCGGGAGCTTCTTAGAAGCTAGCAAAGGTCATTGACCTCTGGAGACCTCATTTTGCCTGCATCGGAGCTTCTAAGAGGTTAGCAAAGGTCATTGACCTCTGCTGACCTCATTTTGCGTGTGCGGGATCGTCTTAGAAGATAGCAAAGGTCATTGACCTCTGCTGACCTCATTTTGCGTGTCCGCGAGCTTCTAAGAGTACAGCAAATGTCATTGACCTCTGGTGACCTCATTTTGCGTGTCCGGGAGCTTTTTAGAAGATAGCAAAGGTCATTGACCTCTGTTGACCTCATTTCGTGTGTCCGGGAGCTTCTTAGAAGATAGCAAATGTCATTGACCTCTGGTGACCTCATTTTGGGTGTGCGGGAGCGTCTTAGAAGATAGCAAAGGTCATTGACCTCTGCTGACCTCATTTTGCGTGTCCGGGAGCTTCTTAGAAGATAGCAAAGGTCATTGACCTCTGGTGACCTCATTTTGCGTGTCCGGGAGCTTCTAAGAGTATAGCAAAGGTCATTGACCTCTGGTGACCTCATTTTGCGTGTCCGGGAGCTTCTTAGAAGCTAGCAAAGGTCATTGACCTCTGGTGACCTCATTTTGCGTGTCCGGGGCGTCTTAGAGGGCAGCAAAGGTCATTGACCTCTGGTGACCTCATTTTGCGTGCCCGGGGCGTCTTAGAGGGCAGCAAAGGTCATTGACCTCTGGTGACCTCATTTTGCGTGTCCGGGTCGTCTTAGAGGGCAGCAAAGGTCATTGACCTCTGGTGACCTCATTTTGCGTGTCCGGGGCGTCTTAGAGGGCAGCAAAGGTCATTGACCTCTGGTGACCTCATTTTGCGTGCCCGGGGCGTGTTAGAGGGCAGCAAAGGTCATTGACCTCTGGTGACCTCATTTTGCGTGCCCGGGGCGTCTTAGAGCGCAGCAAAGGTCATTGACCTCTGGTGACGTCATTTTGCGTGCCCGGGGCGTCTTAGAGGGCAGCAAAGGTCATTGACCTCTGGTGACCTCATTTTGCGTGCCCGGGGCGTCTTAGAGGGCAGCAAAGGTCATTGACCTCTGGTGACCTCATTTTGCGTGCCCGGGGCGTCTTAGAGGGCAGCAAAGGTCATTGACCTCTGGTGACCTCATTTTGCGTGCCCGGGGCGTCTTAGAGGGCAGGAAAGGTCATTGACCTCTGGTGACCTCATTTTGCGTGCCCGGGGCGTCTTAGAGGGCAGCAAAGGTCATTGACCTCTGGTGACCTCATTTTGCGTGCCCGGGGCGTCTTAGAGGGCAGCCAAGGTCATTGACCTCTGGTGACCTCATTTTGCGTGCCCGGGGCGTCTTAGAGGGCAGCAAAGGTCATTGACCTCTGGTGACCTCATTTTGCGTGCCCGGGGCGTCTTAGAGGGCAGCAAAGGTCATTGACCTCTGGTGACCTCATTTTGCGTGCCCGGGGCGTCTTAGAGGGCAGCAAAGGTCATTGACCTCTGGTGACCTCATTTTGCGTGCCCGGGGCGTCTTAGAGGGCAGCAAAGGTCATTGACCTCTGGTGACCTCATTTTGCGTGTCCGGGAGCTTCTAAGAGTACAGCAAAGGTCATTGACCTCTGGTGACCTCATTTTGCGTGTCCGGGAGCTTCTAAGAGTACAGCAAAGGTCATTGACCTCTGGTGACCTCATTTTGCGTGCCCGGGGCGTCTTAGAGGGCAGCAAAGGTCATTGACCTCTGGTGACCTCATTTTGCGTGCCCGGGGCGTCTTAGAGGGCAGCAAAGGTCATTGACCTCTGGTGACCTCATTTTGCGTGCCCGGGGCGTCTTAGAGGGCAGCAAAGGTCATTGACCTCTGGTGACCTCATTTTGCGTGCCCGGGGCGTCTTAGAGGGCAGCAAAGGTCATTGACCTCTGGTGACCTCATTTTGCGTGTCCGGGAGCTTCTAAGAGTACAGCAAAGGTCATTGACCTCTGGTGACCTCATTTTGCGTGTCCGGGAGCTTCTAAGAGTACAGCAAAGGTCATTGACCTCTGGTGACCTCATTTTGCGTGTCCGGGAGCTTCTTAGAAGATAGCAAAGGTCATTGACCTCTGGTGACCTCATTTTGCGTGTGCGGGAGCGTCTTAGAAGATAGCAAAGGTCATTGACCTCTGGTGACCACATTTTGCGTGTATCGGAGCTTCTAAGAGTATAGCAAAGGTCATTGACCTCTGGTGACCTCATTTTGCGTGTCCGGGACTTCTTAGAAGATAGCAAAGGTCATTGACCTCTGCTGACCTCATTTTGCGTGTCCGGGAGCTTCTTAGAAGATAGCAAAGGTCATTGACCTCTGGTGACCTCATTTTGCGTGTGCGGGAGCGTCTTAGAAGATAGCAAAGGTCATTGACCTCTGGTGACCTCATTTTGCGTGTCCGGGAGCTTCTTAGAAGCTAGCAAAGGTCATTGACCTCTGGTGACCTCATTTTGCGTGTCCGGGAGCTTCTAAGAGTATAGCAAAGGTCATTGACCTCTGGTGACCTCATTTTGCGTGTCCGGGAGCTTCTTAGAAGATAGCAAAGGTCATTGACTTCTGGTGACCTCATTTTGCGTGTCCGGGAGCTTCTAAGAGTATAGCAAAGGTCATTGACCTCTGGTGACCTCATTTTGCGTGTGCGGGAGCTTCTTAGAAGATAGCAAAGGTCATTGACCTCTGGTGACCTCATTTTGCTTGTCCGGGAGCTTCTTAGAAGATAGCAAAGGTCATTGACCTCTGGTGACCTCATTTTGCGTGTGCGGGAGCGTCTTAGAAGATAGCAAAGGTCATTGACCTCTGGTGACCTCATTTTGCGTGTCCGGGAGCTTCTTAGAAGCTAGCAAAGGTCATTGACCTCTGGTGACCTCATTTTGCGTGTATCGGAGCTTCTAAGAGGATAGCAAAGGTCATTGACCTCTGCTGACCTCATTTTGCGTGTCCGGGAGCTTCTTAGAAGATAGCAAAGGTCATTGACCTCTGGTGACCTCATTTTGCGTGTCCGGGAGCTTCTTAGAAGCTAGCAAAGGTCATTGACCTCTGGTGACCTCATTTTGCGTGTCCGGGAGCTTCTTAGAAGCTAGCAAAGGTCATTGACCTCTGGTGACCTCATTTTGCGTGTCCGGGAGCTTCTTAGAAGCTAGCAAAGGTCATTGACCTCTGGAGACCTCATTTTGCGTGCATCGGAGCTTCTAAGAGGATAGCAAAGGTCATTGACCTCTGCTGACCTCATTTTGCGTGTGCGGGAGCGTCTTAGAAGATAGCAAAGGTCATTGACCTCTGCTGACCTCATTTTGCGTGTCCGCGAGCTTCTAAGAGTACAGCAAATGTCATTGACCTCTGGTGACCTCATTTTGCGTGTCCGGGAGCTTTTTAGAAGATAGCAAATGTCATTGACCTCTGTTGACCTCATTTCGCGTGTCCGGGAGCTTCTTAGAAGATATCAAATGTCATTGACCTCTGGTGACCTCATTTTGGGTGTGCGGGAGCGTCTTAGAAGATAGCAAAGGTCATTGACCTCTGCTGACCTCATTTTGCGTGTCCGGGAGCTTCTTAGAAGATAGCAAAGGTCATTGACCTCTGGTGACCTCATTTTGCGTGTCCAGGAGCTTCTAAGAGTATAGCAAAGGTCATTGACCTCTGGTGACCTCATTTTGCGTGTCCGGGAGCTTCTTAGAAGCTAGCAAAGGTCATTGACCTCTGGTGACCTCATTTTGCGTGTCCGGGAGCTTCTTAGAAGCTAGCAAAGGTCATTGTCCTCTGGTGACCTCATTTTGCGTGTATCGGATCTTCTAAGAGGATAGCAAAGGTCATTGACCTCTGCTGACCTCATTTTGCGTGTCCGGGAGCTTCTAAGAGTACAGCAAAGGTCATTGACCTCTGGTGACCTCATTTTGCGTGTCCGGGAGCTTCTAAGAGTATTGCAAAGGTCATTGACCTCTGGTGACCTCATTTTGCGTGTCCGGGAGCTTCTTAGAAGCTAGCAAAGGTCATTGACCTCTGGTGACCTCATTTTGCGTGTCCGGGAGCTTCTTAGAAGATAGCAAAGGTCATTGGCCTCTGGTGACCTCATTTTGCTTTTGCGGGAGCGTCTTAGAAGATAGCAAAGGTCAGTGACCTCTGTTGACCTCATTTTGCGTGTCCGGGAGCTTCTTAGAAGATAGCAAAGGTCATTGACCTCTGGTGACCTCATTTTGCGTGTCCGGGAGCTTCTAAGGGTATAGCAAAGGTCATTGACCTCTGGTGACCTCATTTTGCGTGTCAGGGAGCTTCTTAGAAGCTAGCAAAGGTCACTGACCTCTGGTGACCTCATTTTGCGTGTCCGGGAGCTTCTTAGAAGCTAGCAAAGGTCATTGACCTCTGGTGACCTCATTTTGCGTGTCCGGGAGCTTCTAAGAGTATAGCAAAGGTCATTGACCTCTGGTGACCTCATTTTGCGTGTCCGGGAGCGTCTTAGAAGATAGCAAAGGTCATTGACCTCTGCTGACCTCATTTTGCGTGTCCGCGAGCTTCTAAGAGTACAGCAAAGGTCATTGACCTCTGGTGACCTCATTTTGCGTGTCCGGGAGCTTCTTAGAAGCTAGCAAAGGTCATTGACCTCTGGTGACCTCATTTTGCGTGTCCGGGAGCTTCTTAGAAGATAGCAAAGGTCATTGACCTCTGGTGACCTCATTTTGCGTGTGCGGGAGCGTCTTAGAAGATAGCAAAGGTCATTGACCTCTGCTGACCTCATTTTGCGTGTCCGGGAGCTTCTTAGAAGATAGCAAAGGTCATTGACTTCTGGTGACCTCATTTTGCGTGTCCGGGGGCTTCTCAGAAGCTAGCAAAGGTCATTGACCTCTGGTGACCTCATTTTGCGTGTCCGGGAGCTTCTTAGAAGATAGCAAAGGTCATTGACCTCTGGTGACCTCATTTTGCGTGTCCAGGAGCTTCTAAGAGTATAGCAAAGGTCATTGACCTCTGGTGACCTCATTTTGCGTGTCCGGGAGCTTCTTAGAAGCTAGCAAAGGTCATTGACCTCTGGTGACCTCATTTTGCGTGTCCGGGAGCTTCTTAGAAGCTAGCAAAGGTCATTGATCTCTGGTGACCTCATTTTGCGTGTATCGGATCTTCTAAGAGGATAGCAAAGGTCATTGAACTCTGCTGACCTCATTTTGCGTGTCCGGGAGCTTCTAAGAGTACAGCAAAGGTCATTGACCTGTGGTGACCTCATTTTGCGTGTCCGGGAGCTTCTTAGAAGCTAGCAAAGGTCATTGACCTCTGGTGACCTCATTTTGCGTGTCCGGGAGCTTCTTAGAAGATAGCAAAGGTCATTGACCTCTGGTGAACTCATTTTGCGTGTGCGGGAGCGTCTTAGAAGCTAGCAAAGGTCATTGACCTCTGGCGACCTCATTTTGCGTGTCCGGGAGCTTCTTAGAAGATAGCAAAGGTCATTGACCTCTGGTGAACTCATTTTGCGTGTGCGGGAGCGTCTTAGAAGATAGCAAAGGTCATTGACCTTTGCTGACCTCATTTTGCGTGTCCGGGAACTTCTTAGAATATAGCAAAGGTCATTGACCTCTGCTGACGTCATTTTGCGTCTCTGGGAGCTTCTTAGAAGATAGCAAAGGTCATTGACCTCTGGTGACCTCATTTTGCGTGTCCGGGAGCTTCTAAGGGTATAGCAAAGGTCATTGACCTCTGGTGACCTCATTTTGCGTGTCAGGGAGCTTCTTAGAAGCTAGCAAAGGTCACTGACCTCTGGTGACCTCATTATGCGTGTCCAGGAGCTTCTTAGAAGATACCAAAGATCATTGACCTCTGGTGACCTCATTTTGCGTGTCCGGGAGCTTCTAAGAGTATTGCAAAGGTCATTGACCTCTGGTGACCTCATTTTGCGTGTCCGGGAGCTTCTTAGAAGCTAGCAAAGGTCATTGACCTCTGGTGACCTCATTTTGCGTGTCCGGGAGCTTCTTAGAAGATAGCAAAGGTCATTGACCTCTGGTGACCTCATTTTGCGTGTGCGGGAGCGTCTTAGAAGATAGCAAAGGTCATTGACCTCTGTTGACCTCATTTTGCGTGTCAGGGAGCTTCTTAGAAGCTAGCAAAGGTCACTGACCTCTGGTGACCTCATTTTGCGTGTCCGGGAGCTTCTTAGAAGCTAGCAAAGGTCATTGACCTCTGGTGACCTCATTTTGCGTGTCCGGGAGCTTCTAAGAGTATAGCAAAGGTCATTGACCTCTGGTGACCTCATTTTGCGTGTCCGGGAGCGTCTTAGAAGATAGCAAATGTCATTGACCTCTGCTGACCTCATTTTGCGTGTCCGCGAGCTTCTAAGAGTACAGCAAAGGTCATTGACCTCTGGTGACCTCATTTTGCGTGTCCGGGAGCTTCTTAGAAGATAGCAAAGGTCATTGAACTCTGGTGACCTCATTTTGCGTGTCCGGGAGCTTCTTAGAAGATAGCAAAGGTCATTGATCTCTGGTGACCTCATTTTGCGTGTCCGGGAGCTTCTAAGAGTATAGCAAAGGTCATTGACCTCTGGTGACCTCATTTTGCGTGTCCGGGAGCTTCTTAGAAGCTAGCAAAGGTCATTGACCTCTGGTGACCTCATTTTACGTGTGCGGGAGCTTCTTAGATGATAGCAAAGGTCATTGACCTCTGGTGACCTCATTTTGCGTGTCCGGGAGCTTCTTAGAAGATAGCAAAGGTCATTGACCTCTGGTGACCTCATTTTGCGTGTGCGGGAGCGTCTTAGAAGATAGCAAAGGTCATTGACCTCTGGTGACCACATTTTGCGTGTATCGGAGCTTCTAAGAGTATAGCAAAGGTCATTGACCTCTGGTGACCTCATTTTGCGTGTCCGGGACTTGTTAGAATATAGCAAAGGTCATTGACCTCTGGTGACCTCATTTTGCGTGTCCGGGAGCTTCTTAGAAGATAGCAAAGGTCATTGACTTCTGGTGACCTCATTTTGCGTGTCCGGGGGCTTCTCAGAAGCTAGCAAAGGTCATTGACCTCTGGTGACCTCATTTTGCGTGTCCGGGAGCTTCTTAGAAGATAGCAAAGGTCATTGACCTCTGGTGACCTCATTTTGCGTGTGCGGGAGCGTCTTAGAAGATAGCAAAGGTCATTGACCTCTGGTGACCTCATTTTGCGTGTGCGTGAGCGTCTTAGAAGATAGCAAAGGTCATTGACCTCTGGTGACCTCATTTTGCGTGTCCGGGAGCTTCTTAGAAGCTAGCAAAAGTCATTGACCTCTGGTGACCTCATTTTGCGTGTATCGGATCTTCTAAGAGGATAGCAAAGGTCATTGACCTCTGCTGACCTCATTTTGCGTGTCCGCGAGCTTCTAAGAGTACAGCAAATGTCATTGACCTCTGGTGACCTCATTTTGCGTGTCCGGGAGCTTTTTAGAAGATAGCAAAGGTCATTGACCTCTGTTGACCTCATTTTGCGTGTCCGGAGCTTCTTAGAAGATATCAAAGGTCATTGACCTCTGGTGACATCATTTTGCGTGTCCGGGAGCTTCTTAGAAGATAGCAAAGGTCATTCACCTCTGGTGAACTCATTTTGCGTGTGCGGGAGCGTCTTAGAAGATAGCAAAGGTCATTGACCTTTGCTGACCTCATTTTGCGTGTCCGGGAGCTTCTTAGAATATAGCAAAGGTCATTGACCTCTGCTGACGTCATTTTGCGTCTCTGGGAGCTTCTTAGAAGATAGCAAAGGTCATTGACCTCTGGTGACCTCATTTTGCGTGTCCGGGAGCTTCTTAGAAGATAGCAAAGGTCATTGACCTCTGGTGAACTCATTTTGCGTGTGCGGGAGCGTCTTAGAAGATAGCAAAGGTCATTGACCTTTGCTGACCTCATTTTGCGTGTCCGGGAGCTTCTTAGAATATAGCAAAGGTCATTGACCTCTGCTGACGTCATTTTGCGTCTCTGGGAGCTTCTTAGAAGATAGCAAAGGTCATTGACCTCTGGTGACCTCATTTTGCGTGTCCGGGAGCTTCTAAGGGTATAGCAAAGGTCATTGACCTCTGGTGACCTCATTTTGCGTGTCAGGGAGCTTCTTAGAAGCTAGCAAAGGTCACTGACCTCTGGTGACCTCATTATGCGTGTCCAGGAGCTTCTTAGAAGATACCAAAGGTCATTGACCTCTGGTGACCTCATTTTGCGTGTCCGGGAGCTTCTAAGAGTATTGCAAAGGTCATTGACCTCTGGTGACCTCATTTTGCGTGTCCGGGAGCTTCTTAGAAGCTAGCAAAGGTCATTGACCTCTGGTGACCTCATTTTGCGTGTCCGGGAGCTTCTTAGAAGATAGCAAATGTCATTGACCTCTGGTGACCTCATTTTGCGTGTGCGGGAGCGTCTTAGAAGATAGCAAAGGTCATTGACCTCTGTTGACCTCATTTTGCGTGTCAGGGAGCTTCTTAGAAGCTAGCAAAGGTCACTGACCTCTGGTGACCTCATTTTGCGTGTCCGGGAGCTTCTTAGAAGCTAGCAAAGGTCATTGACCTCTGGTGACCTCATTTTGCGTGTCCGGGAGCTTCTAAGAGTATAGCAAAGGTCATTGACCTCTGGTGACCTCATTTTGCGTGTCCGGGAGCTTCTTAGAAGCTAGCAAAGGTCATTGACCTCTGGTGACCTCATTTTACGTGTGCGGGAGCTTCTTAGAAGATAGCAAAGGTCATTGACCTCTGGTGACCTCATTTTGCGTGTCCGGGAGCTTCTTAGAAGATAGCAAAGGTAATTGACCTCTGGTGACCTCATTTTGCGTGTGCGGGAGCGTCTTAGAAGATAGCAAAGGTCATTGACCTCTGGTGACCACATTTTGCGTGTATCGGAGCTTCTAAGAGTATAGCAAAGGTCATTGACCTCTGGTGTCCTCATTTTGCGTGTCCGGGACTTGTTAGAATATAGCAAAGGTCATTGACCTCTGGTGACCTCATTTTGCGTGTCCGGGAGCTTCTTAGAAGATAGCAAAGGTCATTGACTTCTGGTGACCTCATTTTGCGTGTCCGGGGGCTTCTCAGAAGCTAGCAAAGGTCATTGACCTCTGGTGACCTCATTTTGCGTGTCCGGGAGCTTCTTAGAAGATAGCAAAGGTCATTGACCTCTGGTGACCTCATTTTGCGTGTGCGGGAGCGTCTTAGAAGATAGCAAAGGTCATTGACCTCTGGTGACCTCATTTTGCGTGTGCGTGAGCGTCTTAGAAGATAGCAAAGGTCATTGACCTCTGGTGACCTCATTTTGCGTGTCCGGGAGCTTCTTAGAAGCTAGCAAAAGTCATTGACCTCTGGTGACCTCATTTTGCGTGTATCGGATCTTCTAAGAGGATAGCAAAGGTCATTGACCTCTGCTGACCTCATTTTGCGTGTCCGCGAGCTTCTAAGAGTACAGCAAATGTCATTGACCTCTGGTGACCTCATTTTGCGTGTCCGGGAGCTTCTTAGAAGATAGCAAAGGTCATTGACCTCTGTTGACCTCATTTTGCGTGTCCGGAGCTTCTTAGAAGATATCAAAGGTCATTGACCTCTGGTGACATCATTTTGCGTGTCCGGGAGCTTCTTAGAAGATAGCAAAGGTCATTCACCTCTGGTGAACTCATTTTGCGTGTGCGGGAGCGTCTTAGAAGATAGCAAAGGTCATTGACCTTTGCTGACCTCATTTTGCGTGTCCGGGAGCTTCTTAGAATATAGCAAAGGTCATTGACCTCTGCTGACGTCATTTTGCGTCTCTGGGAGCTTCTTAGAAGATAGCAAAGGTCATTGACCTCTGGTGACCTCATTTTGCGTGTCCGGGAGCTTCTAAGGGTATAGCAAAGGTCATTGACCTCTGGTAACCTCATTTTGCGTGTCAGGGAGCTTCTTAGAAGCTAGCAAAGGTCACTGACCTCTGGTGACCTCATTTTGCGTGTCCAGGAGCTTCTTAGAAGATACCAAAGGTCATTGACCTCTGGTGACCTCATTTTGCGTGTCCGGGAGCTTCTAAGAGTATTGCAAAGGTCATTGACCTCTGGTGACCTCATTTTGCGTGTCCGGGAGCTTCTTAGAAGATAGCAAAGGTCATTGACCTCTGGTGACCTCATTTTGCGTGTGCGGGAGCGTCTTAGAAGATAGCAAAGGTCATTGACCTCTGGTGACCTCATTTTGCGTGTCCGGGAGCTTCTTAGAAGCTAGCAAAAGTCATTGACCTCTGGTGACCTCATTTTGCGTGTATCGGATCTTCTAAGAGGATAGCAAAGGTCATTGACCTCTGCTGACCTCATTTTGCGTGTCCGCGAGCTTCTAAGAGTACAGCAAATGTCATTGACCTCTGGTGACCTCATTTTGCGTGTCCGGGAGCTTTTTAGAAGATAGCAAAGGTCATTGACCTCTGTTGACCTCATTTTGCGTGTCCGGAGCTTCTTAGAAGATATCAAAGGTCATTGACCTCTGGTGACCTCATTTTGCGTGTCCGGGAGCTTCTTAGAAGATAGCAAAGGTCATTCACCTCTGGTGAACTCATTTTGCGTGTGCGGGAGCGTCTTAGAAGATAGCAAAGGTCATTGACCTTTGCTGACCTCATTTTGCGTGTCCGGGAGCTTCTTAGAATATAGCAAAGGTCATTGACCTCTGGTGACCTCATTTTGCGTGTCCGGGAGCGTCTTAGAAGATAGCAAAGGTCATTGACCTCTGCTGACCTCATTTTGCGTGTCCGCGAGCTTCTAAGAGTACAGCAAAGGTCATTGACCTCTGGTGACCTCATTTTGCGTGTCCGGGAGCTTCTTAGAAGATAGCAAAGGTCATTGACCTCTGGTGACCTCATTTTGCGTGTCCGGGAGCTTCTTAGAAGATAGCAAAGGTCATTGATCTCTGGTGACCTCATTTTGCGTGTCCGGGAGCTTCTAAGAGTATAGCAAAGGTCATTGACCTCTGGTGACCTCATTTTGCGTGTCCGGGAGCTTCTTAGAAGCTAGCAAAGGTCATTGACCTCTGGTGACCTCATTTTACGTGTGCGGGAGCTTCTTAGAAGATAGCAAAGGTCATTGACCTCTGGTGACCTCATTTTGCGTGTCCGGGAGCTTCTTAGAAGATAGCAAAGGTCATTGACCTCTGGTGACCTCATTTTGCGTGTGCGGGAGCGTCTTAGAAGATAGCAAAGGTCATTGACCTCTGGTGACCACATTTTGCGTGTATCGGAGCTTCTAAGAGTATAGCAAAGGTCATTGACCTCTGGTGACCTCATTTTGCGTGTCCGGGACTTGTTAGAAGATAGCAAAGGTCATTGACCTCTGCTGACCTCATTTTGCGTGTCCGGGAGCTTCTTAGAAGATAGCAAAGGTCATTGACTTCTGGTGACCTCATTTTGCGTGTCCGGGGGCTTCTCAGAAGCTAGCAAAGGTCATTGACCTCTGGTGACCTCATTTTGCGTGTCCGGGAGCTTCTTAGAAGATAGCAAAGGTCATTGACCTCTGGTGACCTCATTTTGCGTGTGCGGGAGCGTCTTAGAAGATAGCAAAGGTCATTGACCTCTGGTGACCTCATTTTGCGTGTCCGGGAGCGTCTTAGAAGATAGCAAAGGTCATTGACCTCTGGTGACCTCATTTTGCGTGTCCGGGAGCTTCTTAGAAGATAGCAAAGGTCATTGACCTCTGGTGAACTAATTTTGCGTGTGCGGGAGCGTCTTAGAAGATAGCAAAGGTCATTGACCTTTGCTGACCTCATTTTGCGTGTCCGGGAGCTTCTTAGAATATAGCAAAGGTCATTGACCTCTGCTGACGTCATTTTGCGTCTCTGGGAGCTTCTTAGAAGATAGCAAAGGTCATTGACCTCTGGTGACCTCATTTTGCGTGTCCGGGAGCTTCTAAGGGTATAGCAAAGGTCATTGACCTCTGGTGACCTCATTTTGCGTGTCAGGGAGCTTCTTAGAAGCTAGCAAAGGTCACTGACCTCTGGTGACCTCATTTTGCGTGTCCAGGAGCTTCTTAGAAGATACCAAAGGTCATTGACCTCTGGTGACCTCATTTTGCGTGTCCGGGAGCTTCTAAGAGTATTGCAAAGGTCACTGACCTCTGGTGACCTCATTTTGCGTGTCCAGGAGCTTCTTAGAAGATACCAAAGGTCATTGACCTCTGGTGACCTCATTTTGCGTGTCCGGGAGCTTCTAAGAGTATTGCAAAGGTCATTGACCTCTGGTGACCTCATTTTGCGTGTCCGGGAGCTTCTTAGAAGATAGCAAAGGTCATTGACCTCTGGTGACCTCATTTTGCGTGTGCGGGAGCGTCTTAGAAGATAGCAAAGGTCATTGACCTCTGGTGACCTCATTTTGCGTGTCCGGGAGCTTCTTAGAAGCTAGCAAAAGTCATTGACCTCTGGTGACCTCATTTTGCGTGTATCGGATCTTCTAAGAGGATAGCAAAGGTCATTGACCTCTGCTGACCTCATTTTGCGTGTCCGCGAGCTTCTAAGAGTACAGCAAATGTCATTGACCTCTGGTGACCTCATTTTGCGTGTCCGGGAGCTTTTTAGAAGATAGCAAAGGTCATTGACCTCTGTTGACCTCATTTTGCGTGTCCGGAGCTTCTTAGAAGATATCAAAGGTCATTGACCTCTGGTGACCTCATTTTGCGTGTCCGGGAGCTTCTTAGAAGATAGCAAAGGTCATTCACCTCTGGTGAACTCATTTTGCGTGTGCGGGAGCGTCTTAGAAGATAGCAAAGTTCATTGACCTTTGCTGACCTCATTTTGCGTGTCCGGGAGCTTCTTAGAATATAGCAAAGGTCATTGACCTCTGCTGACGTCATTTTGCGTCTCTGGGAGCTTCTTAGAAGATAGCAAAGGTCATTGACCTCTGGTGACCTCATTTTGCGTGTCCGGGAGCTTCTAAGGGTATAGCAAAGGTCATTGACCTCTGGTGACCTCATTTTGCGTGTCAGGGAGCTTCTTAGAAGCTAGCAAAGGTCACTGACCTCTGGTGACCTCATTTTGCGTGTCCAGGAGCTTCTTAGAAGATACCAAAGGTCATTGACCTCTGGTGACCTCATTTTGCGTGTCCGGGAGCTTCTAAGAGTATTGCAAAGGTCATTGACCTCTGGTGACCTCATTTTGCGTGTCCGGGAGCTTCTTAGAAGCTAGCAAAGGTCATTGACCTCTGGTGACCTCATTTTGCGTGTCCGGGAGCTTCTTAGAAGATAGCAAAGGTCATTGACCTCTGGTGACCTCATTTTGCGTGTGCGGGAGCGTCTTAGAAGATAGCAAAGGTCATTGACCTCTGTTGACCTCATTTTGCGTGTCCGGGAGCTTCTTAGAAGATAGCAAAGGTCATTGACCTCTGTTGACCTCATTTTGCGTGTCCGGGAGCTTCTTAGAAGATAGCAAAGGTCATTGACCTCTGGTGACCTCATTTTGCGTGTCCGGGAGCTTCTAAGGGTATAGCAAAGGTCATTGACCTCTGGTGACCTCATTTTGCGTGTCAGGGAGCTTCTTAGAAGCTAGCAAAGGTCACTGACCTCTGGTGACCTCATTTTGCGTGTCCGGGAGCTTCTTAGAAGCTAGCAAAGGTCATTGACCTCTGGTGACCTCATTTTGCGTGTCCGGGAGCTTCTAAGAGTATAGCAAAGGTCATTGACCTCTGGTGACCTCATTTTGCGTGTCCGGGAGCGTCTTAGAAGATAGCAAAGGTCATTGACCTCTGCTGACCTCATTTTGCGTGTCCGCGAGCTTCTAAGAGTACAGCAAAGGTCATTGACCTCTGGTGACCTCATTTTGCGTGTCCGGGAGCTTCTTAGAAGATAGCAAAGGTCATTGACCTCTGGTGACCTCATTTTGCGTGTCCGGGAGCTTCTTAGAAGATAGCAAAGGTCATTGATCTCTGGTGACCTCATTTTGCGTGTCCGGGAGCTTCTAAGAGTATAGCAAAGGTCATTGACCTCTGGTGACCTCATTTTGCGTGTCCGGGAGCTTCTTAGAAGCTAGCAAAGGTCATTGACCTCTGGTGACCTCATTTTACGTGTGCGGGAGCTTCTTAGAAGATAGCAAAGGTCATTGACCTCTGGTGACCTCATTTTGCGTGTCCGGGAGCTTCTTAGAAGATAGCAAAGGTCATTGACCTCTGGTGACCTCATTTTGCGTGTGCGGGAGCGTCTTAGAAGATAGCAAAGGTCATTGACCTCTGGTGACCACATTTTGCGTGTATCGGAGCTTCTAAGAGTATAGCAAAGGTCATTGACCTCTGGTGACCTCATTTTGCGTGTCCGGGACTTGTTAGAAGATAGCAAAGGTCATTGACCTCTGCTGACCTCATTTTGCGTGTCCGGGAGCTTCTTAGAAGATAGCAAAGGTCATTGACTTCTGGTGACCTCATTTTGCGTGTCCGGGGGCTTCTCAGAAGCTAGCAAAGGTCATTGACCTCTGGTGACCTCATTTTGCGTGTCCGGGAGCTTCTTAGAAGATAGCAAAGGTCATTGACCTCTGGTGACCTCATTTTGCGTGTGCGGGAGCGTCTTAGAAGATAGCAAAGGTCATTGACCTCTGGTGACCTCATTTTGCGTGTCCGGGAGCGTCTTAGAAGATAGCAAAGGTCATTGACCTCTGGTGACCTCATTTTGCGTGTCCGGGAGCTTCTTAGAAGATAGCAAAGGTCATTGACCTCTGGTGAACTAATTTTGCGTGTGCGGGAGCGTCTTAGAAGATAGCAAAGGTCATTGACCTTTGCTGACCTCATTTTGCGTGTCCGGGAGCTTCTTAGAATATAGCAAAGGTCATTGACCTCTGCTGACGTCATTTTGCGTCTCTGGGAGCTTCTTAGAAGATAGCAAAGGTCATTGACCTCTGGTGACCTCATTTTGCGTGTCCGGGAGCTTCTAAGGGTATAGCAAAGGTCATTGACCTCTGGTGACCTCATTTTGCGTGTCAGGGAGCTTCTTAGAAGCTAGCAAAGGTCACTGACCTCTGGTGACCTCATTTTGCGTGTCCAGGAGCTTCTTAGAAGATACCAAAGGTCATTGACCTCTGGTGACCTCATTTTGCGTGTCCGGGAGCTTCTAAGAGTATTGCAAAGGTCACTGACCTCTGGTGACCTCATTTTGCGTGTCCGGGAGCTTCTTAGAAGCTAGCAAAGGTCATTGACCTCTGGTGACCTCATTTTGCGTGTCCGGGAGCTTCTTAGAAGATAGCAAAGGTCATTGACCTCTGGTGACCTCATTTTGCGTGTGCGGGAGCGTCTTAGAAGATAGCAAAGGTCATTGACCTCTGTTGACCTCATTTTGCGTGTCAGGGAGCTTCTTAGAAGCTAGCAAAGGTCACTGACCTCTGGTGACCTCATTTTGCGTGTCCGGGAGCTTCTTAGAAGATAGCAAAGGTCATTGATCTCTGGTGACCTCATTTTGCGTGTCCGGGAGCTTCTAAGAGTATAGCAAAGGTCATTGACCTCTGGTGACCTCATTTTGCGTGTCCGGGAGCTTCTTAGAAGCTAGCAAAGGTCATTGACCTCTGGTGACCTCATTTTGCGTGTGCGGGAGCTTCTTAGAAGATAGCAAAGGTCATTGACCTCTGGTGACCTCATTTTGCGTGTCCGGGAGCTTCTTAGAAGATAGCAAAGGTCATTGACCTCTGGTGACCTCATTTTGCGTGTGCGGGAGCGTCTTAGAAGATAGCAAAGGATATTGACCTCTGGTGACCACATTTTGCGTGTATCGGAGCTTCTAAGAGTATAGCAAAGGTCATTGACCTCTGGTGACCTCATTTTGCGTGTCCGGGACTTCTTAGAAGATAGCAAAGGTCATTGACCTCTGCTGACCTCATTTTGCGTGTCCGGGAGCTTCTTAGAAGATAGCAAAGGTCATTGTCTTCTGGTGACCTCATTTTGCGTGTCCGGGGGCTTCTCAGAAGCTAGCAAAGGTCATTGACCTCTGGTGACCTCATTTTGCGTGTCCGGGAGCTTCTTAGAAGCTAGCAAAGGTCATTGACCTCTGGTGACCTCATTTTGCGTGTCCGGGAGCTTCTTAGAAGCTAGCAAAGGTCATTGACCTCTGGTGACCTCATTTTGCGTGTGCGGGAGCTTCTTAGAAGATAGCAAAGGTCATTGACCTCTGGTGACCTCATTTTGCGTGTCCGGGAGCTTCTTAGAAGATAGCAAAGGTCATTGACCTCTGGTGACCTCATTTTGCGTGTGCGGGAGCGTCCTAGAAGATAGCAAAGGTCATTGACCTCTGGTGACCACATTTTGCGTGTATCGGAGCTTCTAAGAGTATAGCAAAGGTCATTGACCTCTGGTGACCTCATTTTGCGTGTCCGGGACATCTTAGAAGATAGCAAAGGTCATTGACCTCTGCTGACCTCATTTTGCGTGTCCGGGAGCTTCTTAGAAGATAGCAAAGGTCATTGACTTCTGGTGACCTCATTTTGCGTGTCCGGGGGCTTCTCAGAAGCTAGCAAAGGTCATTGACCTCTGGTGACCTCATTTTGCGTGTCCGGGAGCTTCTTAGAAGATAGCAAAGGTCATTGACCTCTGGTGACCTCATTTTGCGTGTGCGGGAGCGTCTTAGAAGATAGCAAAGGTCATTGACCTCTGGTGACCTCATTTTGCGTGTCCGGGAGCTTCTTAGAAGCTAGCAAAGGTCATTGACCTCTGGTGACCTCATTTTGCGTGTCCGGGAGCTTCTTAGAAGCTAGCAAAGGTCATTGACCTCTGGTGACCTCATTTTGCGTGTATCGGAACTTCTAAGAGGATAGCAAAGGTCATTGACCTCTGCTGACCTCATTTTGCGTGTCCGGGAGCTTCTAAGAGTACAGCAAAGGTCATTGACCTCTGGTGACCTCATTTTGCGTGTCCGGGAGCTTCTAAGAGTATAGCAAAGGTCATTGACCTCTGGTGACCTCATTTTGCGTGTCCGGGAGCTTCTTAGAAGATAGCAAAGGTCATTGACCTCTGGTGAACTCATTTTGCGTGTGCGGGAGCGTCTTAGAAGATAGCAAAGGTCATTGACCTTTGCTGACCTCATTTTGCGTGTCCGGGAGCTTCTTAGAATATAGCAAAGGTCGTTGACCTCTGCTGACGTCATTTTGCGTCTCTGGGAGCTTCTTAGAAGATAGCAAAGGTCATTGACCTCTGGTGACCTCATTTTGCGTGTCCGGGAGCTTCTAAGGGTATAGCAAAGGTCATTGACCTCTGGTGACCTCATTTTGCGTGTCAGGGAGCTTCTTAGAAGCTAGCAAAGGTCACTGACCTCTGGTGACCTCATTTTGCGTGTCCAGGAGCTTCTTAGAAGATAGCAAAGGTCATTGACCTCTGGTGACCTCATTTTGCGTGTCCGGGAGCTTCTAAGAGTATTGCAAAGGTCATTGACCTCTGGTGACCTCATTTTGCGTGTCCGGGAGCTTCTTAGAAGCTAGCAAAGGTCATTGACCCCTGGTGACCTCATTTTGCGTGTCCGGGAGCTTCTTAGAATATATCAAAGGTCATTGACCTCTGGTGACCTCATTTTGCGTGTGCGGGAGCGTCTTAGAAGATAGGAAAGGTCATTGACCTCTGTTGACCTCATTTTGCGTGTCCGGGAGCTTCTTAGAAGATAGCAAAGGTCATTGACCTCTGGTGACCTCATTTTGCGTGTCCGGGAGCTTCTAAGGGTATAGCAAAGGTCATTGACCTCTGGTGACCTCATTTTGCGTGTCAGGAAGCTTCTTAGAAGCTAGCAAATGTCACTGACCTCTGGTGACCTCATTTTGCGTGTCCGGGAGCTTCTTAGAAGCTAGCAAAGGTCATTGACCTCTGGTGACCTCATTTTGCGTGTCCGGGAGCTTCTAAGAGTATAGCAAAGGTCATTGACCTCTGGTGACCTCATTTTGCGTGTCCGGGAGCGTCTTAGAAGATAGCAAAGGTCATTGAACTCTGGTGACCTCATTTTGCGTGTCCGGGTGCTTCTTAGAAGATAGCAAAGGTCATTGATCTCTGGTGACCTCATTTTGCGTGTCCGGGAGCTTCTAAGAGTATAGCAAAGGTCATTGACCTCTGGTGACCTCATTTTGCGTGTCCGGGAGCTTCTTAGAAGCTAGCAAAGGTCATTGACCTCTGGTGACCTCATTTTGCGTGTGCGGGAGCTTCTTATAAGATAGCAAAGGTCATTGACCTCTGGTGACCTCATTTTGCGTGTCCGGGAGCTTCTAAGGGTATAGCAAAGGTCATTGACCTCTGGTGACCTCATTTTGCATGTCAGGAAGCTTCTTAGAAGCTAGCAAATGTCACTGACCTCTGGTGACCTCATTTTGCGTGTCCGGGAGCTTCTTAGAAGCTAGCAAAGGTCATTGACCTCTGGTGACCTCATTTTGCGTGTCCGGGAGCTTCTAAGAGTATAGCAAAGGTCATTGACCTCTGGTGACCTCATTTTGCGTGTCCGGGAGCGTCTTAGAAGATAGCAAAGGTCATTGAACTCTGGTGACCTCATTTTGCGTGTCCGGGTGCTTCTTAGAAGATAGCAAAGGTCATTGATCTCTGGTGACCTCATTTTGCGTGTCCGGGAGCTTCTAAGAGTATAGCAAAGGTCATTGACCTCTGGTGACCTCATTTTGCGTGTCCGGGAGCTTCTTAGAAGCTAGCAAAGGTCATTGACCTCTGGTGACCTCATTTTGCGTGTGCGGGAGCTTCCTTTAAGATAGCAAAGGTCATTGACCTCTGGTGACCTCATTTTGCGTGTCCGGGAGCTTCTTAGAAGATAGCAATGGTCATTGACCTCTGGTGACCTCATTTTGCGTGTATCGGAGCTTCTAAGAGTATAGCAAAGGTCATTGACCTCTGGTGACCTCATTTTGCGTGTCCGGGACTTCTTAGAAGATAGCAAAGGTCATTGACCTCTGCTGACCTCATTTTGCGTGTCCGGGAGCTTCTTAGAAGATAGCAAAGGTCATTGACTTCTGGTGACCTCATTTTGCGTGTCCGGGGGCTTCTCAGAAGCTAGCAAAGGTCATTGACCTCTGGTGACCTCATTTTGCGTGTCCGGGACTTCTTAGAAGATAGCAAAGGTCATTGACCTCTGCTGACCTCATTTTGCGTGTCCGGGAGCTTCTTAGAAGATAGCAAAGGTCATTGACTTCTGGTGACCTCATTTTGCGTGTCCGGGGGCTTCTCAGAAGCTAGCAAAGGTCATTGACCTCTGGTGACCTCATTTTGCGTGTCCGGGAGATTCTTAGAAGATAGCAAAGGTCATTGACCTCTGGTGACCTCATTTTGCGTGTGCGGGAGCGTCTTAGAAGATAGCAAAGGTCATTGACCTCTGGTGACCTCATTTTGCGTGTCCGGGAGTTTCTTAGAAGCTAGCAAAGGTCATTGACCTCTGGTGACCTCATTTTGCGTGTCCGGGAGCTTCTAAGAGTATAGCAAAGGTCATTGACCTCTGGTGACCTCATTTTGCGTGTCCGGGAGCTTGTTAGAAGCTAGCAAAGTTCATTGACCTCTGGTGACCTCATTTTGCGAGTCCGGGAGCTTCTTAGAAGATAGCAAATGTCATTGACCTCTGGTGACCTCATTTTGCGTGTGCGGGAGCGTCTTAGAAGATAGCAAAGGTCGTTGACCTCTGGTGACCTCATTTTGCGTGTATCGGAGCTTCTAAGAGGATAGCAAAGGTCATTGACCTCTGGTGACCTCATTTTGCGTGTGCGGGAGCGTCTTAGAAGATAGCAAAGGTCATTGACCTCTGCTGACCTCATTTTGCGTGTCCGGGACTTCTTAGAAGATAGCAAAGGTCATTGACCTCTGCTGACCTCATTTTGCGTGTCCGGGAGCTTCTTAGAAGATAGCAAATGTCATTGACCTCTGGTGACCTCATTTTGCGTGTGCGGGAGCGTCTTAGAAGATAGCAAAGGTCGTTGACCTCTGGTGACCTCATTTTGCGTGTATCGGAGCTTCTAAGAGGATAGCAAAGGTCATTGACCTCTGGTGACCTCATTTTGCGTGTGCGGGAGCGTCTTAGAAGATAGCAAAGGTCACTGACCTCTGCTGACCTCATTTTGCTTGTCCGGGACTTCTTAGAAGATAGCAAAGGTCATTGACCTCTGCTGACCTCATTTTGCGTGTCCGGGAGCTTCTTAGAAGATAGCAAAGGTCATTGACCTCTGGTGACCTCATTATGCGTGTCCGGGAGCTTCTTAGAAGATAGCAAAGGTCATTGACCACTGGTGACCTCATTTTGCGTGTGCGGGAGCGTCTTAGAAGATAGCAAAGGTCATTGACCTCTGGTGACCTCATTTTGCGTGTCCGGGAGCTTCTTAGAAGATAGCAAAGGTCATTGACCTCTGCTGACCTCATTTTGCGTGTGTGGGAGCGTCTTAGAAGATAGCAAACGTCATTGACCTCTGCTGACCTCATTTTGCGTGTCCGGGAGCTTCTAAGAGTATAGCAAAGGTCATTGACCTCTGGTGACCTCATTTTGCGTGTCCGGGAGCTTGTTAGAAGCTAGCAAAGTTCATTGACCTCTGGTGACCTCATTTTGCGAGTCCGGGAGCTTCTAAGAGTATAGCAAAGGTCATTGACCTCTGGTGACCTCATTTTGCGTGTCCGGGACTTCTTAGAAGATAGCAAAGGTCATTGACCTCTGCTGACCTCATTTTGCGTGTCCGGGAGCTTCTTAGAAGATAGCAAATGTCATTGACCTCTGGTGACCTCATTTTGCGTGTGCGGGAGCGTCTTAGAAGATAGCAAAGGTCATTGACCTCTGGTGACCTCATTTTGCGTGTATCGGAGCTTCTAAGAGGATAGCAAAGGTCATTGACCTCTGGTGACCTCATTTTGCGTGTGCGGGAGCGTCTTAGAAGATAGCAAAGGTCACTGACCTCTGCTGACCTCATTTTGCTTGTCCGGGACTTCTTAGAAGATAGCAAAGGTCATTGACCTCTGCTGACCTCATTTTGCGTGTCCGGGAGCTTCTTAGAAGATAGCAAAGGTCATTGACCTCTGGTGACCTCATTTTGCGTGTCCGGGAGCTTCTTAGAAGATAGCAAAGGTCATTGACCACTGGTGACCTCATTTTGCGTGTGCGGGAGCGTCTTAGAAGATAGCAAAGGTCATTGACCTCTGCTGACCTCATTTTGCGTGTCCGGGAGCTTCTTAGAAGATAGCAAAGGTCATTGACCTCTGCTGACCTCATTTTGCGTGTCCGGGAGCTTCTTAGAAGATAGCAAATGTCATTGACTTCTGGTGACCTCATTTTGCGTGTGCGGGAGCGTCTTAGAAGATAGCAAAGGTCGTTGACCTCTGGTGACCTCATTTTGCGTGTATCGGAGCTTCTAAGAGGATAGCAAAGGTCATTGACCTCTGGTGACCTCATTTTGCGTGTGCGGGAGCGTCTTAGAAGATAGCAAAGGTCACTGACCTCTGCTGACCTCATTTTGCTTGTCCGGGACTTCTTAGAAGATAGCAAAGGTCATTGACCTCTGCTGACCTCATTTTGCGTGTCCGGGAGCTTCTTAGAAGATAGCAAAGGTCATTGACCTCTGGTGACCTCATTTTGCGTGTCCGGGAGCTTCTTAGAAGATAGCAAAGGTCATTGACCACTGGTGACCTCATTTTGCGTGTGCGGGAGCGTCTTAGAAGATAGCAAAGGTCATTTACCTCTGGTGACCTCATTTTGCGTGTCCGGGAGCTTCTTAGAAGATAGCAAAGGTCATTGACCACTGGTGACCTCATTTTGCGTGTGCGGGAGCGTCTTAGAAGATAGCAAAGGTCATTGACCTCTGCTGACCTCATTTTGCGTGTCCGGGAGCTTCTTAGAAGATAGCAAAGGTCATTGACCTCTGCTGACCTCATTTTGCGTGTGTGGGAGCGTCTTAGAAGATAGCAAACGTCATTGACCTCTGCTGACCTCATTTTGCGTGTCCGGGAGCTTCTAAGAGTATAGCAAAGGTCATTGACCTCTGGTGACCTCATTTTGCGTGTCCGGGAGCTTGTTAGAAGCTAGCAAAGTTCATTGACCTCTGGTGACCTCATTTTGCGAGTCCGGGAGCTTCTAAGAGTATAGCAAAGGTCATTGACCTCTGGTGACCTCATTTTGCGTGTCCGGGACTTCTTAGAAGATAGCAAAGGTCATTGACCTCTGCTGACCTCATTTTGCGTGTCCGGGAGCTTCTTAGAAGATAGCAAATGTCATTGACCTCTGGTGACCTCATTTTGCGTGTGCGGGAGCGTCTTAGAAGATAGCAAATGTCGTTGACCTCTGGTGACCTCATTTTGCGTGTATCGGAGCTTCTAAGAGGATAGCAAAGGTCATTGACCTCTGGTGACCTCATTTTGCGTGTGCGGGAGCGTCTTAGAAGATAGCAAAGGTCACTGACCTCTGCTGACCTCATTTTGCTTGTCCGGGACTTCTTAGAAGATATCAAAGGTCATTGACCTCTGCTGACCTCATTTTGCGTGTCCGGGAGCTTCTTAGAAGATAGCAAAGGTCATTGACCTCTGGTGACCTCATTTTGCGTGTCCGGGAGCTTCTTAGAAGATAGCAAAGGTCATTGACCACTGGTGACCTCATTTTGCGTGTCCGGGAGCTTCTTAGAAGATAGCAAAGGTCATTGACCTCTGCTGACCTCATTTTGCGTGTCCGGGAGCTTCTTAGAAGATAGCAAAGGTCATTGACCTCTGCTGACCTCATTTTGCGTGTCCGGGAGCTTCTTAGAAGATAGCAAATGTCATTGACCTCTGGTGACCTCATTTTGCGTGTGCGGGAGCGTCTTAGAAGATAGCAAAGGTCGTTGACCTCTGGTGACCTCATTTTGCGTGTATCGGAGCTTCTAAGAGGATAGCAAAGGTCATTGACCTCTGGTGACCTCATTTTGCGTGTGCGGGAGCGTCCTTAGAAGATAGCAAAGGTCACTGACCTCTGCTGACCTCATTTTGCTTGTCCGGGACTTCTTAGAAGATAGCAAAGGTCATTGACCTCTGCTGACCTCATTTTGCGTGTCCGGGAGCTTCTTAGAAGATAGCAAAGGTCATTGACCACTGGTGACCTCATTTTGCGTGTGCGGGAGCGTCTTAGAAGATAGCAAAGGTCATTGACCTCTGCTGACCTCATTTTGCGTGTCCGGGAGCTTCTTAGAAGATAGCAAAGGTCATTGACCTCTGGTGACCTCATTTTGCGTGTGTGGGAGCGTCTTAGAAGATAGCAAAGGTTATTGACCTCTGCTGACGTCATTTTGCGTGTCCGGGAGCTTCTAAGAGTATAGCAAAGGTCATTGACCTCTGGTGACCTCATTTTGCGTGTCCGGGAGCTTGTTAGAAGCTAGCAAAGTTCATTGACCTCTGGTGACCTCATTTTGCGAGTCCGGGAGCTTCTTAGAAGATAGCAAATGTCATTGACCTCTGGTGACCTCATTTTGCGTGTGCGGGAGCGTCTTAGAAGATAGCAAAGGTCATTGACCTCTGCTGACCTCATTTTGCGTGTCCGGGACTTTTTAGAAGATAGCAAAGGTCATTGACCTCTGCTGACCTCATTTTGCGTGTCCGGGAGCTTCTTAGAAGATAGCAAATGTCATTGACCTCTGGTGACCTCATTTTGCGTGTGCGGGAGCGTCTTAGAAGATAGCAAAGGTCGTTGACCTCTGGTGACCTCATTTTGCGTGTATCGGAGCTTCTAAGAGGATAGCAAAGGTCATTGACCTCTGGTGACCTCATTTTGCGTGTGCGGGAGCGTCTTAGAAGATAGCAAAGGTCACTGACCTCTGCTGACCTCATTTTGCTTGTCCGGGACTTCTTAGAAGATAGCAAAGGTCATTGACCTCTGCTGACCTCATTTTGCGTGTCCGGGAGCTTCTTAGAAGATAGCAAAGGTCATTGACCTCTGGTGACCTCATTTTGCGTGTCCGGGAGCTTCTTAGAAGATAGCAAAGGTCATTGACCACTGGTGACCTCATTTTGCGTGTGCGGGAGCGTCTTAGAAGATAGCAAAGGTCATTGACCTCTGCTGACCTCATTTTGCGTGTCCGGGAGCTTCTTAGAAGATAGCAAAGGTCATTGACCTCTGCTGACCTCATTTTGCGTGTCCGGGAGCTTCTTAGAAGATAGCAAATGTCATTGACCTCTGGTGACCTCATTTTGCGTGTGCGGGAGCGTCTTAGAAGATAGCAATGGTCGTTGACCTCTGGTGACCTCATTTTGCGTGTATCGGAGCTTCTAAGAGGATAGCAAAGGTCATTGACCTCTGGTGACCTCATTTTGCGTGTGCGGGAGCGTCTTAGAAGATAGCAAAGGTCACTGACCTCTGCTGACCTCATTTTGCTTGTCCGGGACTTCTTAGAAGATAGCAAAGGTCATTGACCTCTGCTGACCTCATTTTGCGTGTCCGGGAGCTTCTTAGAAGATAGCAAAGGTCATTGACCTCTGGTGACCTCATTTTGCGTGTCCGGGAGCTTCTTAGAAGATAGCAAAGGTCATTGACCACTGGTGACCTCATTTTGCGTGTGCGGGAGCGTCTTAGAAGATAGCAAAGGTCATTGACCTCTGCTGACCTCATTTTGCGTGTCCGGGAGCTTCTTAGAAGATAGCAAAGGTCATTGACCTCTGGTGACCTCATTTTGCGTGTGTGGGAGCGTCTTAGAAGATAGCAAAGGTTATTGACCTCTGATGACGTCATTTTGCGTGTCCGGGAGCTTCTAAGAGTATAGCAAAGGTCATTGACCTCTGGTGACCTCATTTTGCGTGTCCGGGAGCTTGTTAGAAGCTAGCAAAGTTCATTGACCTCTGGTGACCTCATTTTGCGAGTCCGGGAGCTTCTTAGAAGATAGCAAATGTCATTGACCTCTGGTGACCTCATTTTGCGTGTGCGGGAGCGTCTTAGAAGATAGCAAAGGTCATTGACCTCTGCTGACCTCATTTTGAGTGTCCGGGACTTTTTAGAAGATAGCAAAGGTCATTGACCTCTGGTGACCTCATTTTGCGTGTCCGGGAGCTTCTAAGGGTATAGCAAAGATCATTGACCTCTGGTGACCTCATTTTGCGTGTCAGGGAGCTTCTTAGAAGATAGCAAAGGTCATTGACCTCTGCTGACCTCATTTTGCGTGTCCGGGAGCTTCTTAGAAGATAGCAAAGGTCATTGACCTCTGGTGACCTCATTTTGCGTGTCCGGGAGCTTCTTAGAAACTAGCAAAGGTCATTGACCTCTGGTGACCTCATTTTGCGTGTCCGGAAGCTTCTTAGATGCTAGCAAAGGTCATTGACCTCTGGTGACCTCATTTTGCGTGTCCGGGAGCTTCTTAGAAGCTAGCAAAGGTCATTGACCTCTGGAGACCTCATTTTGCGTGTATCGGAGCTTCTAAGAGGATAGCAAAGGTCATTGACCTCTGCTGACCTCATTTTGCGTGTGCGGGAGCGTCTTAGAAGATAGCAAAGGTCATTGACCTCTGCTGACCTCATTTTGCGTGTCCGCGAGCTTCTAAGAGTACAGCAAATGTCATTGACCTCTGGTGACCTCATTTTGCGTGTCCGGGAGCTTTTTAGAAGATAGCAAAGGTCATTGACCTCTGTTGACCTCATTTTGCGTGTCCGGAGCTTCTTAGAAGATATCAAAGGTCATTGACCTCTGGTGACCTCATTTTGCGTGTGCGGGAGCGTCTTAGAAGATAGCAAAGGTCACTGACCTCTGCTGACCTCATTTTGCTTGTCCGGGACTTCTTAGAAGATAGCAAAGGTCATTGACCTCTGCTGACCTCATTTTGCGTGTGCGGGAGCGTCTTAGAAGATAGCAAAGGTCATTGACCTCTGCTGACCTCATTTTGCGTGTCCGGGAGCTTCTTAGAAGATAGCAAAGGTCATTGACCTCTGGTGACCTCATTTTGCGTGTGTGGGAGCGTCTTAGAAGATAGCAAAGGTTATTGACCTCTGCTGACGTCATTTTGCGTGTCCGGGAGCTTCTAAGAGTATAGCAAAGGTCATTGACCTCTGGTGACCTCATTTTGCGTGTCCGGGAGCTTGTTAGAAGCTAGCAAAGTTCATTGACCTCTGGTGACCTCATTTTGCGAGTCCGGGAGCTTCTTAGAAGATAGCAAATGTCATTGACCTCTGGTGACCTCATTTTGCGTGTGCGGGAGCGTCTTAGAAGATAGCAAAGGTCATTGACCTCTGCTGACCTCATTTTGCGTGTCCGGGACTTTTTAGAAGATAGCAAAGGTCATTGACCTCTGCTGACCTCATTTTGCGTGTCCGGGAGCTTCTTAGAATATAGCAAAGGTCATTGACCTCTACTGACGTCATTTTGCGTCTCTGGGAGCTTCTTAGAAGATAGCAAAGGTCATTGACCTCTGGTGACCTCATTTTGCGTGTCCGGGAGCTTCTTAGAAGCTAGCAAAGGTCATTGACCTCTGGAGACCTCATTTTGCGTGCATCGGAGCTTCTAAGAGGATAGCAAAGGTCATTGACCTCTGCTGACCTCATTTTGCGTGTGCGGGAGCGTCTTAGAAGATAGCAAATGTCATTGACCTCTGCTGACCTCATTTTGCGTGTCCGCGAGCTTCTAAGAGTACAGCAAATGTCATTGACCTCTGGTGACCTCATTTTGCGTGTCCGGGAGCTTTTTAGAAGATAGCAAAGGTCATTGACCTCTGTTGACCTCATTTTGCGTGTCCGGAGCTTCTTAGAAGATATCAAAGGTCATTGACCTCTGGTGACCTCATTTTGGGTGTGCGGGAGCGTTTTAGAAGATAGCAAAGTTCATTGACCTCTGCTGACCTCATTTTGCGTGTCCGGGAGCTTCTTAGAAGATAGCAAAGGTCATTGACCTCTGCTGACCTCATTTTGCGTGTGCGGGAGCGTCTTAGAAGATAGCAAAGGTCATTGACCTCTGCTGACCTCATTTTGCGTGTCCGGGAGCTTCTTAGAAGATAGCAAAGGTCATTGACCTCTGGTGACCTCATTTTGCGTGTGTGGGAGCGTCTTAGAAGATAGCAAAGGTTATTGACCTCTGCTGACGTCATTTTGCGTGTCCGGGAGCTTCTAAGAGTATAGCAAAGGTCATTGACCTCTGGTGACCTCATTTTGCGTGTCCGGGAGCTTGTTAGAAGCTAGCAAAGTTCATTGACCTCTGGTGACCTCATTTTGCGTGTCCGGGAGCTTCTTAGAAGATAGCAAATGTCATTGACCTCTGGTGACCTCATTTTGCGTGTGCGGGAGCGTCTTAGAAGATAGCAAAGGTCATTGACCTCTGCTGACCTCATTTTGCGTGTCCGGGACTTTTTAGAAGATAGCAAAGGTCATTGACCTCTGCTGACCTCATTTTGCGTGTCCGGGAGCTTCTTAGAATATAGCAAAGGTCATTGACCTCTACTGACGTCATTTTGCGTCTCTGGGAGCTTCTTAGAAGATAGCAAAGGTCATAGACCTCTGGTGACCTCATTTTGCGTGTCCGGGAGCTTCTAAGGGTATAGCAAAGGTCATTGACCTCTGGTGACCTCATTTTGCGTGTCAGGGAGCTTCTTAGAAGATAGCAAAGGTCATTGACCTCTGCTGACCTCATTTTGCGTGTCCGGGAGCTTCTTAGAAGATAGCAAAGGTCATTGACCTCTGGTGACCTCATTTTGCGTGTCCGGGAGCTTCTTAGAAGCTAGCAAAGGTCATTGACCTCTGGTGACCTCATTTTGCGTGTCCGGAAGCTTCTTAGAAGCTAGCAAAGGTCATTGACCTCTGGTGACCTCATTTTGCGTGTCCGGGAGCTTCTTAGAAGCTAGCAAAGGTCATTGACCTCTGGAGACCTCATTTTGCGTGCATCGGAGCTTCTAAGAGGATAGCAAAGGTCATTGACCTCTGCTGACCTCATTTTGCGTGTGCGGGAGATTCTTAGAAGATAGCAAAGGTCATTGACCTCTGCTGACCTCATTTTGCGTGTCCGGGAGCTTCTTAGAAGATAGCAAAGGTCATTGACCTCTGGTGACCTCATTTTGCGTGTGTGGGAGCGTCTTAGAAGATAGCAAAGGTTATTGACCTCTGCTGACGTCATTTTGCGTGTCCGGGAGCTTCTAAGAGTATAGCAAAGGTCATTGACCTCTGGTGACCTCATTTTGCGTGTCCGGGAGCTTGTTAGAAGCTAGCAAAGTTCATTGACCTCTGGTGACCTCATTTTGCGAGTCCGGGAGCTTCTTAGAAGATAGCAAATGTCATTGACCTCTGGTGACCTCATTTTGCGTGTGCGGGAGCGTCTTAGAAGATAGCAAAGGTCATTGACCTCTGCTGACCTCATTTTGCGTGTCCGGGACTTTTTAGAAGATAGCAAAGGTCATTGACCTCTGCTGACCTCATTTTGCGTGTCCGGGAGCTTCTTAGAATATAGCAAAGGTCATTGACCTCTACTGACGTCATTTTGCGTCTCTGGGAGCTTCTTAGAAGATAGCAAAGGTCATAGACCTCTGGTGACCTCATTTTGCGTGTCCGGGAGCTTCTAAGGGTATAGCAAAGGTCATTGACCTCTGGTGACCTCATTTTGCGTGTCAGGGAGCTTCTTAGAAGATAGCAAAGGTCATTGACCTCTGGTGACCTCATTTTGCGTGTCCGGGAGCTTCTTAGAAGCTAGCAAAGGTCATTGACCTCTGGTGACCTCATTTTGCGTGTCCGGAAGCTTCTTAGAAGCTAGCAAAGGTCATTGACCTCTGGTGACCTCATTTTGCGTGTCCGGGAGCTTCTTAGAAGCTAGCAAAGGTCATTGACCTCTGGAGACCTCATTTTGCGTGCATCGGAGCTTCTAAGAGGATAGCAAAGGTCATTGACCTCTGCTGACCTCATTTTGCGTGTGCGGGAGCGTCTTAGAAGATAGCAAAGGTCATTGACCTCTGCTGACCTCATTTTGCGTGTCCGCGAGCTTCTAAGAGTACAGCAAATGTCATTGACCTCTGGTGACCTCATTTTGCGTGTCCGGGAGCTTTTTAGAAGATAGCAAAGGTCATTGACCTCTGTTGACCTCATTTTGCGTGTCCGGAGCTTCTTAGAAGATATCAAAGGTCATTGACCTCTGGTGACCTCATTTTGGGTGTGCGGGAGCGTTTTAGAAGATAGCAAAGTTCATTGACCTCTGCTGACCTCATTTTGCGTGTCCGGGAGCTTCTTAGAAGATAGCAAAGGTCATTGACCTCTGCTGACCTCATTTTGCGTGTGCGGGAGCGTCTTAGAAGATAGCAAAGGTCATTGACCTCTGCTGACCTCATTTTGCGTGTCCGGGAGCTTCTTAGAAGATAGCAAAGGTCATTGACCTCTGGTGACCTCATTTTGCGTGTGTGGGAGCGTCTTAGAAGATAGCAAAGGTTATTGACCTCTGCTGACGTCATTTTGCGTGTCCGGGAGCTTCTAAGAGTATAGCAAAGGTCATTGACCTCTGGTGACCTCATTTTGCGTGTCCGGGAGCTTGTTAGAAGCTAGCAAAGTTCATTGACCTCTGGTGACCTCATTTTGCGTGTCCGGGAGCTTCTTAGAAGATAGCAAATGTCATTGACCTCTGGTGACCTCATTTTGCGTGTGCGGGAGCGTCTTAGAAGATAGCAAAGGTCATTGACCTCTGCTGACCTCATTTTGCGTGTCCGGGACTTTTTAGAAGATAGCAAAGGTCATTGACCTCTGGTGACCTCATTTTGCGTGTCCGGGAGCTTCTTAGAATATAGCAAAGGTCATTGACCTCTACTGACGTCATTTTGCGTCTCTGGGAGCTTCTTAGAAGATAGCAAAGGTCATAGACCTCTGGTGACCTCATTTTGCGTGTCCGGGAGCTTCTAAGGGTATAGCAAAGGTCATTGACCTCTGGTGACCTCATTTTGCGTGTCAGGGAGCTTCTTAGAAGATAGCAAAGGTCATTGACCTCTGCTGACCTCATTTTGCGTGTCCGGGAGCTTCTTAGAAGATAGCAAAGGTCATTGACCTCTGGTGACCTCATTTTGCGTGTCCGGGAGCTTCTTAGAAGCTAGCAAAGGTCATTGACCTCTGGTGACCTCATTTTGCGTGTCCGGAAGCTTCTTAGAAGCTAGCAAAGGTCATTGACCTCTGGTGACCTCATTTTGCGTGTCCGGGAGCTTCTTAGAAGCTAGCAAAGGTCATTGACCTCTGGAGACCTCATTTTGCGTGCATCGGAGCTTCTAAGAGTATAGCAAAGGTCATTGACCTCTGGTGACCTCATTTTGCGTGTCCGGGAGCGTCTTAGAAGATAGCAAAGGTCATTGACCTCTGCTGACCTCATTTTGCGTGTCCGCGAGCTTCTAAGAGTACAGCAAATGTCATTGACCTCTGGTGACCTCATTTTGCGTGTCCGGGAGCTTTTTAGAAGATAGCAAAGGTCATTGACCTCTGGTGACCTCATTTTGCGTGTCCGGAGCTTCTTAGAAGATATCAAAGGTCATTGACCTCTGGTGACCTCATTTTGGGTGTGCGGGAGCGTTTTAGAAGATAGCAAAGGTCATTGACCTCTGCTGACCTCATTTTGCGTGTCCGGGAGCTTCTTAGGAGATAGCAAAGGTCATTGACCTCTGGTGACCTCATTTTGCGTGTCCGGGAGCGTCTTAGAAGATAGCAAAGGTCATTGACCTCTGCTGACCTCATTTTGTGTGTCCGCGAGCTTCTAAGAGTACAGCAAAGGTCATTGACCTCTGGTGACCTCATTTTGCGTGTCCGGGAGCTTCTTAGAAGATAGCAAAGGTCATTGACCTCTGGTGACCTCATTTTGCGTGTCCGGGAGCTTCTAAGAGTATAGCAAAGGTCATTGAACTCTGGTGACCTCATTTTGCGTGTCCGGGAGCTTCTTAGAAGCTAGCAAAGGTCATTGACCTCTGGTGACCTCATTTTGCGTGTCCGGGAGCTACTTAGAAGATAGCAAAGGTCATTGACCTCTGGTGACCTCATTTTGCGTGTGCGGGAGCTTCTTAGAAGATAGCAAAGGTCATTGACCTCTGGTGACCTCATTTTGCGTGTCCGGGAGCTTCTAAGAGTATAGCAAATGTCATTGACCTCTGGTGACCTCATTTTGCGTGTCCGGGAGCTTCTTAGAAGATAGCAAAGGTCATTGACCTCTGGTGACCTCATTTTGCGTGTGCGGGAGCGTCTTAGAAGATAGCAAAGGTCATTGACCTCTGGTGACCTCATTTTGCGTGTCCGGGAGCTTCTTAGAAGATAGCAATGGTCATTGACCTCTGGTGACCTCATTTTGCGTGTCCGGGAGCTTCTAAGAGTATAGCAAAGGTCATTGACCTCTGCTGACCTCATTTTGCGTGTCCGGGAGCTTCTTAGAATATAGCAAAGGTCATTGACCTCTACTGACGTCATTTTGCGTCTCTGGGAGCTTCTTAGAAGATAGCAAAGGTCATAGACCTCTGGTGACCTCATTTTGCGTGTCCGGGAGCTTCTAAGGGTATAGCAAAGGTCATTGACCTCTGGTGACCTCATTTTGCGTGTCAGGGTGCTTCTTAGAAGATAGCAAAGGTCATTGACCTCTGCTGACCTCATTTTGCGTGTCCGGGAGCTTCTTAGAAGATAGCAAAGGTCATTGACCTCTGGTGACCTCATTTTGCGTGTCCGGGAGCTTCTTAGAAGCTAGCAAAGGTCATTGACCTCTGGTGACCTCATTTTGCGTGTCCGGAAGCTTCTTAGAAGCTAGCAAAGGTCATTGACCTCTGGTGACCTCATTTTGCGTGTCCGGGAGCTTCTTAGAAGCTAGCAAAGGTCATTGACCTCTGGAGACCTCATTTTGCGTGCATCGGAGCTTCTAAGAGGATAGCAAAGGTCATTGACCTCTGCTGACCTCATTTTGCGTGTGCGGGAGCGTCTTAGAAGATAGCAAAGGTCATTGACCTCTGCTGACCTCATTTTGCGTGTCCGCGAGCTTCTAAGAGTACAGCAAATGTCATTGACCTCTGGTGACCTCATTTTGCGTGTCCGGGAGCTTTTTAGAAGATAGCAAAGGTCATTGACCTCTGGTGACCTCATTTTGCGAGTCCGGGAGCTTCTTAGAAGATAGCAAAGGTCATTGACCTCTGGTGACCTCATTTTGGGTGTGCGGGAGCGTTTTAGAAGATAGCAAAGGTCATTGACCTCTGCTGACCTCATTTTGCGTGTCCGGGAGCTTCTTAGGAGATAGCAAAGGTCATTGACCTCTGGTGACCTCATTTTGCGTGTCCGGGAGCGTCTTAGAAGATAGCAAAGCTCATTGACCCCTGCTGACCTCATTCTGCGTGTCCGCGAGCTTCTAAGAGTACAGCAAAGGTCATTGACCTCTGGTGACCTCATTTTGCGTGTCCGGGAGCTTCTTAGAAGATAGCAAAGGTCATTGACCTCTGGTGACCTCATTTTGCGTGTCCGGGAGCTTCTAAGAGTATAGCAAAGGTCATTGAACTCTGGTGACCTCATTTTGCGTGTCCGGGAGCTTCTTAGAAGCTAGCAAAGGTCATTGACCTCTGGTGACCTCATTTTGCGTGTCCGGGAGCTACTTAGAAGATAGCAAAGGTCATTGACCTCTGGTGACCTCATTTTGCGTGTGCGGGAGCTTCTTAGAAGATAGCAAAAGTCATTGACCTCTGGTGACCTCATTTTGCGTGTCCGGGAGCTTCTAAGAGTATAGCAAATATCATTGACCTCTGGTGACCTCATTTTGCGTGTCCGGGAGCTTCTTAGAAGATAGCAAAGGTCATTGACCTCTGGTGACCTCATTTTGCGTGTGCGGGAGCGTCTTAGAAGATAGCAAAGGTCATTGACCTCTGCTGACCTCATTTTGCGTGTCCGGGAGCTTCTTAGAAGCTAGCAAAGGTCATTGACTTCTGGTGACCTCATTTTGCGTGTCCGGGAGCTTCTAAGAGTATAGCAAAGGTCATTGACCTCTGGTGACCTCATTTTGCGTGTCCGGGAGCTTCTTAGAAGATAGCAAAGGTCATTGACCTCTGGTGACCTCATTATGCGTGTATCGGAGCTTCTAAGAGGATAGTAAAGGTCATTGACCTCTGCTGACCTCATTTTGCGTGTCCGGGAGCTTCTTAGAAGATAGCAAAGGTCATTGACCTCTGGTGACCTCATTTTGCGTGTCCGGGAGCGTCTTAGAAGATAGCAAAGGTTATTGACCTCTGCTGACGTCATTTTGCGTGTCCGGGAGCTTCTAAGAGTATAGCAAAGGTCATTGACCTCTGGTGACCTCATTTTGCGTGTCCGGGAGCTTGTTAGAAGCTAGCAAAGTTCATTGACCTCTGGTGACCTCATTTTGCGAGTCCGGGAGCTTCTTAGAAGATAGCAAATGTCATTGACCTCTGGTGACCTCATTTTGCGTGTGCGGGAGCGTCTTAGAAGATAGCAAAGGTCATTGACCTCTGCTGACCTCATTTTGCGTGTCCGGGACTTTTTAGAAGATAGCAAAGGTCATTGACCTCTGGTGACCTCATTTTGCGTGTCCGGGAGCTTCTAAGGGTATAGCAAAGATCATTGACCTCTGGTGACCTCATTTTGCGTGTCAGGGAGCTTCTTAGAAGATAGCAAAGGTCATTGAACTCTGCTGACCTCATTTTGCGTGTCCGGGAGCTTCTTAGAAGATAGCAAAGGTCATTGACCTCTGGTGACCTCATTTTGCGTGTCCGGGAGCTTCTTAGAAGCTAGCAAAGGTCATTGACCTCTGGTGACCTCATTTTGCGTGTCCGGAAGCTTCTTAGAAGCTAGCAAAGGTCATTGACCACTGGTGACCTCATTTTGCGTGTGCGGGAGCGTCTTAGAAGATAGCAAAGGTCATTGACCTCTGCTGACCTCATTTTGCGTGTCCGGGAGCTTCTTAGAAGATAGCAAAGGTCATTGACCTCTGGTGACCTCATTTTGCGTGTGTGGGAGCGTCTTAGAAGATAGCAAAGGTTATTGACCTCTGCTGACGTCATTTTGCGTGTCCGGGAGCTTCTAAGAGTATAGCAAAGGTCATTGACCTCTGGTGACCTCATTTTGCGTGTGCGGGAGCGTCTTAGAAGATAGCAAAGGTCATTGACCTCTGGTGACCACATTTTGCGTGTATCGGAGCTTCTAAGAGTATAGCAAAGGTCATTGACCTCTGGTGACCTCATTTTGCGTGTCCGGGACTTCTTAGAAGATAGCAAAGGTCATTGACCTCTGCTGACCTCATTTTGCGTGTCCGGGAGCTTCTTAGAAGATAGCAAATGTCATTGACCTCTGGTGACCTCATTTTGCGTGTGCGGGAGCGTCTTAGAAGATAGCAAAGGTCGTTGACCTCTGGTGACCTCATTTTGCGTGTATCGGAGCTTCTAAGAGGATAGCAAAGGTCATTGACCTCTGGTGACCTCATTTTGCGTGTGCGGGAGCGTCTTAGAAGATAGCAAAGGTCACTGACCTCTGCTGACCTCATTTTGCTTGTCCGGGACTTCTTAGAAGATAGCAAAGGTCATTGACCTCTGCTGACCTCATTTTGCGTGTCCGGGAGCTTCTTAGAAGATAGCAAAGGTCATTGACCTCTGGTGACCTCATTTTGCGTGTCCGGGAGCTTCTTAGAAGATAGCAAAGGTCATTGACCACTGGTGACCTCATTTTGCGTGTGCGGGAGCGTCTTAGAAGATAGCAAAGGTCATTTACCTCTGGTGACCTCATTTTGCGTGTCCGGGAGCTTCTTAGAAGATAGCAAAGGTCATTGACCACTGGTGACCTCATTTTGCGTGTGCGGGAGCGTCTTAGAAGATAGCAAAGGTCATTGACCTCTGCTGACCTCATTTTGCGTGTCCGGGAGCTTCTTAGAAGATAGCAAAGGTCATTGACCTCTGCTGACCTCATTTTGCGTGTGCGGGAGCGTCTTAGAAGATAGCAAACGTCATTGACCTCTGCTGACCTCATTTTGCGTGTCCGGGAGCTTCTAAGAGTATAGCAAAGGTCATTGACCTCTGGTGACCTCATTTTGCGTGTCCGGGAGCTTGTTAGAAGCTAGCAAAGTTCATTGACCTCTGGTGACCTCATTTTGCGTGTCCGGGAGCTTCTAAGAGTATAGCAAAGGTCATTGACCTCTGGTGACCTCATTTTGCGTGTCCGGGACTTCTTAGAAGATAGCAAAGGTCATTGACCTCTGCTGACCTCATTTTGCGTGTCCGGGAGCTTCTTAGAAGATAGCAAATGTCATTGACCTCTGGTGACCTCATTTTGCGTGTGCGGGAGCGTCTTAGAAGATAGCAAAGGTCATTGACCTCTGGTGACCTCATTATGCGTGTATCGGAGCTTCTAAGAGGATAGCAAAGGTCATTGACCTCTGGTGACCTCATTTTGCGTGTGCGGGAGCGTCTTAGAAGATAGCAAAGGTCACTGACCTCTGCTGACCTCATTTTGCTTGTCCGGGACTTCTTAGAAGATAGCAAAGGTCATTGACCTCTGCTGACCTCATTTTGCGTGTCCGGGAGCTTCTTAGAAGATAGCAAAGGTCATTGACCTCTGGTGACCTCATTTTGCGTGTCCGGGAGCTTCTTAGAAGATAGCAAAGGTCATTGACCACTGGTGACCTCATTTTGCGTGTGCGGGAGCGTCTTAGAAGATAGCAAAGGTCATTGACCTCTGCTGACCTCATTTTGCGTGTCCGGGAGCTTCTTAGAAGATAGCAAAGGTCATTGACCTCTGCTGACCTCATTTTGCGTGTCCGGGAGCTTCTTAGAAGATAGCAAATGTCATTGACCTCTGGTGACCTCATTTTGCGTGTGCGGGAGCGTCTTAGAAGATAGCAAAGGTCATTGACCTCTGGTGACCTCATTATGCGTGTATCGGAGCTTCTAAGAGGATAGCAAAGGTCATTGACCTCTGGTGACCTCATTTTGCGTGTGCGGGAGCGTCTTAGAAGATAGCAAAGGTCACTGACCTCTGCTGACCTCATTTTGCGTGTCCGGGACTTCTTAGAAGATAGCAAAGGTCATTGACCTCTGCTGACCTCATTTTGCGTGTCCGGGAGCTTCTTAGAAGATAGCAAAGGTCATTGACCTCTGGTGACCTCATTTTGCGTGTCCGGGAGCTTCTTAGAAGATAGCAAAGGTCATTGACCACTGGTGACCTCATTTTGCGTGTGCGGGAGCGTCTTAGAAGATAGCAAAGTTCATTGACCTCTGCTGACCTCATTTTGCGTGTCCGGGAGCTTCTTAGAAGATAGCAAAGGTCATTGACCTCTGGTGACCTCATTTTGCGTGTGTGGGAGCGTCTTAGAAGATAGCAAAGGTTATTGACCTCTGCTGACGTCATTTTGCGTGTCCGGGAGCTTCTAAGAGTATAGCAAAGGTCATTGACCTCTGGTGACCTCATTTTGCGTGTCCGGGAGCTTGTTAGAAGCTAGCAAAGTTCATTGACCTCTGGTGACCTCATTTTGCGAGTCCGGGAGCTTCTTAGAAGATAGCAAATGTCATTGACCTCTGGTGACCTCATTTTGCGTGTGCGGGAGCGTCTTAGAAGATAGCAAAGGTCATTGACCTCTGCTGACCTCATTTTGCGTGTCCGGGACTTTTTAGAAGATAGCAAAGGTCATTGACCTCTGGTGACCTCATTTTGCGTGTCCGGGAGCTTCTAAGGGTATAGCAAAGATCATTGACCTCTGGTGACCTCATTTTGCGTGTCAGGGAGCTTCTTAGAAGATAGCAAAGGTCATTGACCTCTGCTGACCTCATTTTGCGTGTCCGGGAGCTTCTTAGAAGATAGCAAAGGTCATTGACCTCTGGTGACCTCATTTTGCGTGTCCGGGAGCTTCTTAGAAGCTAGCAAAGGTCATTGACCTCTGGTGACCTCATTTTGCGTGTCCGGAAGCTTCTTAGAAGCTAGCAAAGGTCATTGACCTCTGGTGACCTCATTTTGCGTGTCCGGGAGCTTCTTAGAAGCTAGCAAAGGTCATTGACCTCTGGAGACCTCATTTTGCGTGCATCGGAGCTTCTAAGAGGATAGCAAAGGTCATTGACCTCTGCTGACCTCATTTTGCGTGTGCGGGAGCGTCTTAGAAGATAGCAAAGGTCATTGACCTCTGGAGACCTCATTTTGCGTGCATCGGAGCTTCTAAGAGGATAGCAAAGGTCATTGACCTCTGCTGACCTCATTTTGCGTGTGCGGGAGCGTCTTAGAAGATAGCAAAGGTCATTGACCTCTGCTGACCTCATTTTGCGTGTCCGGGACTTTTTAGAAGATAGCAAAGGTCATTGACCTCTGGTGACCTCATTTTGCGTGTCCGGGAGCTTCTAAGGGTATAGCAAAGATCATTGACCTCTGGTGACCTCATTTTGCGTGTCAGGGAGCTTCTTAGAAGATAGCAAAGGTCATTGACCTCTGCTGACCTCATTTTGCGTGTCCGCGAGCTTCTAAGAGTACAGCAAATGTCATTGACCTCTGGTGACCTCATTTTGCGTGTCCGGGAGCTTTTTAGAAGATAGCAAAGGTCATTGACCTCTGTTGACCTCATTTTGCGTGTCCGGAGCTTCTTAGAAGATATCAAAGGTCATTGACCTCTGGTGACCTCATTTTGCGTGTGCGGGAGCGTCTTAGAAGATAGCAAAGGTCACTGACCTCTGCTGACCTCATTTTGCTTGTCCGGGACTTCTTAGAAGATAGCAAAGGTCATTGATCTCTGCTGACCTCATTTTGCGTGTGCGGGAGCGTCTTAGAAGATAGCAAAGGTCATTGACCTCTGCTGACCTCATTTTGCGTGTCCGGGAGCTTCTTAGAAGATAGCAAAGGTCATTGACCTCTGGTGACCTCATTTTGCGTGTGTGGGAGCGTCTTAGAAGATAGCAAAGGTTATTGACCTCTGCTGACGTCATTTTGCGTGTCCGGGAGCTTCTAAGAGTATAGCAAAGGTCATTGACCTCTGGTGACCTCATTTTGCGTGTCCGGGAGCTTGTTAGAAGCTAGCAAAGTTCATTGACCTCTGGTGACCTCATTTTGCGAGTCCGGGAGCTTCTTAGAAGATAGCAAATGTCATTGACCTCTGGTGACCTCATTTTGCGTGTGCGGGAGCATCTTAGAAGATAGCAAAGGTCATTGACCTCTGCTGACCTCATTTTGCGTGTCCGGGACTTTTTAGAAGATAGCAAAGGTCATTGACCTCTGCTGACCTCATTTTGCGTGTCCGGGAGCTTCTTAGAATATAGCAAAGGTCATTGACCTCTACTGACGTCATTTTGCGTCTCTGGGAGCTTCTTAGAAGATAGCAAAGGTCATAGACCTCTGGTGACCTCATTTTGCGTGTCCGGGAGCTTCTAAGGGTATAGCAAAGGTCATTGACCTCTGGTGACCTCATTTTGCGTGTCAGGGAGCTTCTTAGAAGATAGCAAAGGTCATTGACCTCTGCTGACCTCATTTTGCGTGTCCGGGAGCTTCTTAGAAGATAGCAAAGGTCATTGACCTCTGGTGACCTCATTTTGCGTGTCCGGGAGCTTCTTAGAAGCTAGCAAAGGTCATTGACCTCTGGTGACCTCATTTTGCGTGTCCGGAAGCTTCTTAGAAGCTAGCAAAGGTCATTGACCTCTGGTGACCTCATTTTGCGTGTCCGGGAGCTTCTTAGAAGCTAGCAAAGGTCATTGACCTCTGGAGACCTCATTTTGCGTGCATCGGAGCTTCTAAGAGGATAGCAAAGGTCATTGACCTCCGCTGACCTCATTTTGCGTGTGCGGGAGCGTCTTAGAAGATAGCAAAGGTCATTGACCTCTGCTGACCTCATTTTGCGTGTCCGCGAGCTTCTAAGAGTACAGCAAATGTCATTGACCTCTGGTGACCTCATTTTGCGTGTCCGGGAGCTTTTTAGAAGATAGCAAAGGTCATTGACCTCTGTTGACCTCATTTTGCGTGTCCGGAGCTTCTTAGAAGATATCAAAGGTCATTGACCTCTGGTGACCTCATTTTGGGTGTGCGGGAGCGTTTTAGAAGATAGCAAAGGTCATTGACCTCTGCTGACCTCATTTTGCGTGTCCGGGAGCTTCTTAGAAGATAGCAAAGGTCATTGACCTCTGCTGACCTCATTTTGCGTGTGCGGGAGCGTCTTAGAAGATAGCAAAGGTCATTGACCTCTGCTGACCTCATTTTGCGTGTCCGGGAGCTTCTTAGAAGATAGCAAAGGTCATTGACCTCTGGTGACCTCATTTTGCGTGTGTGGGAGCGTCTTAGAAGATAGCAAAGGTTATTGACCTCTGCTGACGTCATTTTGCGTGTCCGGGAGCTTCTAAGAGTATAGCAAAGGTCATTGACCTCTGGTGACCTCATTTTGCGTGTCCGGGAGCTTGTTAGAAGCTGGCAAAGTTCATTGACCTCTGGTGACCTCATTTTGCGAGTCCGGGAGCTTCTTAGAAGATAGCAAATGTCATTGACCTCTGGTGACCTCATTTTGCGTGTGCGGGAGCGTCTTAGAAGATAGCAAAGGTCATTGACCTCTGCTGACCTCATTTTGCGTGTCCGGGACTTTTTAGAAGATAGCAAAGGTCATTGACCTCTGCTGACCTCATTTTGCGTGTCCGGGAGCTTCTTAGAATATAGCAAAGGTCATTGACCTCTACTGACGTCATTTTGCGTCTCTGGGAGCTTCTTAGAAGATAGCAAAGGTCATAGACCTCTGGTGACCTCATTTTGCGTGTCCGGGAGCTTCTAAGGGTATAGCAAAGGTCATTGACCTCTGGTGACCTCATTTTGCGTGTCAGGGAGCTTCTTAGAAGATAGCAAAGGTCATTGACCTCTGCTGACCTCATTTTGCGTGTCCGGGAGCTTCTTAGAAGATAGCAAAGGTCATTGACCTCTGGTGACCTCATTTTGCGTGTCCGGGAGCTTCTTAGAAGCTAGCAAAGGTCATTGACCTCTGGTGACCTCATTTTGCGTGTCCGGAAGCTTCTTAGAAGCTAGCAAAGGTCATTGACCTCTGGTGACCTCATTTTGCGTGTCCGGGAGCTTCTTAGAAGCTAGCAAAGGTCATTGACCTCTGGAGACCTCATTTTGCGTGCATCGGAGCTTCTAAGAGGATAGCAAAGGTCATTGACCTCTGCTGACCTCATTTTGCGTGTGCGGGAGCGTCTTAGAAGATAGCAAAGGTCATTGACCTCTGCTGACCTCATTTTGCGTGTCCGCGAGCTTCTAAGAGTACAGCAAATGTCATTGACCTCTGGTGACCTCATTTTGCGTGTCCGGGAGCTTTTTAGAAGATAGCAAAGGTCATTGACCTCTGTTGACCTCATTTTGCGTGTCCGGAGCTTCTTAGAAGATATCAAAGGTCATTGACCTCTGGTGACCTCATTTTGGGTGTGCGGGAGCGTTTTAGAAGATAGCAAAGGTCATTGACCCCTGCTGACCTCATTTTGCGTGTCCGGGAGCTTCTTAGGAGATAGCAAAGGTCATTGACCTCTGGTGACCTCATTTTGCGTGTCCGGGAGCGTCTTAGAAGATAGCAAAGCTCATTGACCCCTGCTGACCTCATTCTGCGTGTCCGCGAGCTTCTAAGAGTACAGCAAAGGTCATTGACCTCTGGTGACCTCATTTTGCGTGTCCGGGAGCTTCTTAGAAGATAGCAATGGTCATTGACCTCTGGTGACCTCATTTTGCGTGTCCGGGAGCTTTTTAGAAGATAGCAAAGGTCATTGACCTCTGTTGACCTCATTTTGCGTGTCCGGAGCTTCTTAGAAGATATCAAAGGTCATTGACCTCTGGTGACCTCATTTTGGGTGTGCGGGAGCGTTTTAGAAGATAGCAAAGGTCATTGACCTCTGCTGACCTCATTTTGCGTGTCCGGGAGCTTCTTAGAAGATAGCAAAGGTCATTGACCTCTGCTGACCTCATTTTGCGTGTGCGGGAGCGTCTTAGAAGATAGCAAAGGTCATTGACCTCTGCTGACCTCATTTTGCGTGTCCGGGAGCTTCTTAGAAGATAGCAAAGGTCATTGACCTCTGGTGACCTCATTTTGCGTGTGTGGGAGCGTCTTAGAAGATAGCAAAGGTTATTGACCTCTGCTGACGTCATTTTGCGTGTCCGGGAGCTTCTAAGAGTATAGCAAAGGTCATTGACCTCTGGTGACCTCATTTTGCGTGTCCGGGAGCTTGTTAGAAGCTAGCAAAGTTCATTGACCTCTGGTGACCTCATTTTGCGAGTCCGGGAGCTTCTTAGAAGATAGCAAATGTCATTGACCTCTGGTGACCTCATTTTGCGTGTGCGGGAGCGTCTTAGAAGATAGCAAAGGTCATTGACCTCTGCTGACCTCATTTTGCGTGTCCGGGACTTTTTAGAAGATAGCAAAGGTCATTGACCTCTGGTGACCTCATTTTGCGTGTCCGGGAGCTTCTTAGAATATAGCAAAGGTCATTGACCTCTACTGACGTCATTTTGCGTCTCTGGGAGCTTCTTAGAAGATAGCAAAGGTCATAGACCTCTGGTGACCTCATTTTGCGTGTCCGGGAGCTTCTAAGGGTATAGCAAAGGTCATTGACCTCTGGTGACCTCATTTTGCGTGTCAGGGAGCTTCTTAGAAGATAGCAAAGGTCATTGACCTCTGCTGACCTCATTTTGCGTGTCCGGGAGCTTCTTAGAAGATAGCAAAGGTCATTGACCTCTGGTGACCTCATTTTGCGTGTCCGGGAGCTTCTTAGAAGCTAGCAAAGGTCATTGACCTCTGGTGACCTCATTTTGCGTGTCCGGGAGCTTCTTAGAAGCTAGCAAAGGTCATTGACCTCTGGTGACCTCATTTTGCGTGTCCGGGAGCTTCTTAGAAGCTAGCAAAGGTCATTGACCTCTGGAGACCTCATTTTGCGTGCATCGGAGCTTCTAAGAGGATAGCAAAGGTCATTGACCTCTGGTGACCTCATTTTGCGTGTCCGGGAGCGTCTTAGAAGATAGCAAAGGTCATTGACCTCTGCTGACCTCATTTTGCGTGTCCGCGAGCTTCTAAGAGTACAGCAAATGTCATTGACCTCTGGTGACCTCATTTTGCGTGTCCGGGAGCTTCTTAGAAGATAGCAAAGGTCATTGACCTCTGTTGACCTCATTTTGCGTGTCCGGAGCTTCTTAGAAGATATCAAAGGTCATTGACCTCTGGTGACCTCATTTTGGGTGTGCGGGAGCGTTTTAGAAGATAGCAAAGGTCATTGACCTCTGCTGACCTCATTTTGCGTGTCCGGGAGCTTCTTAGGAGATAGCAAAGGTCATTGACCTCTGGTGACCTCATTTTGCGTGTCCGGGAGCGTCTTAGAAGATAGCAAAGGTCATTGACCTCTGCTGACCTCATTTTGCGTGTCCGCGAGCTTCTAAGAGTACAGCAAAGGTCATTGACCTCTGGTGACCTCATTTTGCGTGTCCGGGAGCTTCTTAGAAGATAGCAAAGGTCATTGACCTCTGGTGACCTCATTTTGCGTGTCCGGGAGCTTCTAAGAGTATAGCAAAGGTCATTGAACTCTGGTGACCTCATTTTGCGTGTCCGGGAGCTTCTTAGAAGCTAGCAAAGGTCATTGACCTCTGGTGACCTCATTTTGCGTGTCCGGGAGCTACTTAGAAGATAGCAAAGGTCATTGACCTCTGGTGACCTCATTTTGCGTGTGCGGGAGCTTCTTAGAAGATAGCAAAGGTCATTGACCTCTGGTGACCTCATTTTGCGTGTCCGGGAGCTTCTAAGAGTATAGCAAATGTCATTGACCTCTGGTGACCTCATTTTGCGTGTCCGGGAGCTTCTTAGAAGATAGCAAAGGTCATTGACCTCTGGTGACCTCATTTTGCGTGTGCGGGAGCGTCTTAGAAGATAGCAAAGGTCATTGACCTCTGGTGACCTCATTTTGCGTGTCCGGGAGCTTCTTAGAAGATAGCAATGGTCATTGACCTCTGGTGACCTCATTTTGCGTGTCCGGGAGCTTCTAAGAGTATAGCAAAGGTCATTGACCTCTGCTGACCTCATTTTGCGTGTCCGGGAGCTTCTTAGAATATAGCAAAGGTCATTGACCTCTACTGACGTCATTTTGCGTCTCTGGGAGCTTCTTAGAAGATAGCAAAGGTCATAGACCTCTGGTGACCTCATTTTGCGTGTCCGGGAGCTTCTAAGGGTATAGCAAAGTTCATTGACCTCTGGTGACCTCATTTTGCGTGTCAGGGAGCTTCTTAGAAGATAGCAAAGGTCATTGACCTCTGCTGACCTCATTTTGCGTGTCCGGGAGCTTCTTAGAAGATAGCAAAGGTCATTGACCTCTGGTGACCTCATTTTGCGTGTCCGGGAGCTTCTTAGAAGCTAGCAAAGGTCATTGACCTCTGGTGACCTCATTTTGCGTGTCCGGAAGCTTCTTAGAAGCTAGCAAAGGTCATTGACCTCTGGTGACCTCATTTTGCGTGTCCGGGAGCTTCTTAGAAGCTAGCAAAGGTCATTGACCTCTGGAGACCTCATTTTGCGTGCATCGGAGCTTCTAAGAGGATAGCAAAGGTCATTGACCTCTGCTGACCTCATTTTGCGTGTGCGGGAGCGTCTTAGAAGATAGCAAAGGTCATTGACCTCTGCTGACCTCATTTTGCGTGTCCGCGAGCTTCTAAGAGTACAGCAAATGTCATTGACCTCTGGTGACCTCATTTTGCGTGTACGGGAGCTTTTTAGAAGATAGCAAAGGTCATTGACCTCTGTTGACCTCATTTTGCGTGTCCGGAGCTTCTTAGAAGATATCAAAGGTCATTGACCTCTGGTGACCTCATTTTGGGTGTGCGGGAGCGTTTTAGAAGATAGGAAAGGTCATTGACCTCTGCTGACCACATTTTGCGTGTCCGGGAGCTTCTTAGGAGATAGCAAAGGTCATTGACCTCTGGTGACCTCATTTTGCGTGTCCGGGAGCGTCTTAGAAGATAGCAAAGCTCATTGACCCCTGCTGACCTCATTCTGCGTGTCCGCGAGCTTCTAAGAGTGCAGCAAAGGTCATTGACCTCTGGTGACCTCATTTTGCGTGTCCGGGAGCTTCTTAGAAGATAGCAATGGTCATTGACCTCTGGTGACCTCATTTTGCGTGTCCGGGAGCTTCTAAGAGTATAGCAAAGGTCATTGAACTCTGGTGACCTCATTTTGCGTGTCCGGGAGCTTCTTAGAAGCTAGCAAAGGTCATTGACCTCTGGTGACCTCATTTTGCGTGTCCGGGAGCTACTTAGAAGATAGCAAAGGTCATTGACCTCTGGTGACCTCATTTTGCGTGTGCGGGAGCTTCTTAGAAGATAGCAAAGGTCATTGACCTCTGGTGACCTCATTTTGCGTGTCCGGGAGCTTCTAAGAGTATAGCAAATGTCATTGACCTCTGGTGACCTCATTTTGCGTGTCCGGGAGCTTCTTAGAAGATAGCAAAGGTCATTGACCTCTGGTGACCTCATTTTGCGTGTGCGGGAGCGTCTTAGAAGATAGCAAAGGTCATTGACCTCTGCTGACCTCATTTTGCGTGTCCGGGAGCTTCTTAGAAGCTAGCAAAGGTCATTGACTTCTGGTGACCTCATTTTGCGTGTCCGGGAGCTTCTAAGAGTATAGCAAAGGTCATTGACCTCTGGTGACCTCATTTTGCATGTGCGGGAGCTTCTGAGAAGATAGCAAAGGTCATTGACCTCTGGTGACCTCATTATGCGTGTATCGGAGCTTCTAAGAGGATAGTAAAGGTCATTGACCTCTGCTGACCTCATTTTGCGTGTCCGGGAGCTTCTTAGAAGATAGCAAAGGTCATTGACCTCTGGTGACCTCATTTTGCGTGTCCGGGAGCGTCTTAGAAGATAGCAAAGGTTATTGACCTCTGCTGACGTCATTTTGCGTGTCCGGGAGCTTCTAAGAGTATAGCAAAGGTCATTGACCTCTGGTGACCTCATTTTGCGTGTCCGGGAGCTTGTTAGAAGCTAGCAAAGTTCATTGACCTCTGGTGACCTCATTTTGCGAGTCCGGGAGCTTCTTAGAAGATAGCAAATGTCATTGACCTCTGGTGACCTCATTTTGCGTGTGCGGGAGCGTCTTAGAAGATAGCAAAGGTCATTGACCTCTGCTGACCTCATTTTGCGTGTCCGGGACTTTTTAGAAGATAGCAAAGGTCATTGACCTCTGGTGACCTCATTTTGCGTGTCCGGGAGCTTCTAAGGGTATAGCAAAGATCATTGACCTCTGGTGACCTCATTTTGCGTGTCAGGGAGCTTCTTAGAAGATAGCAAAGGTCATTGACCTCTGCTGACCTCATTTTGCGTGTCCGGGAGCTTCTTAGAAGATAGCAAAGGTCATTGACCTCTGGTGACCTCATTTTGCGTGTCCGGGAGCTTCTTAGAAGCTAGCAAAGGTCATTGACCTCTGGTGACCTCATTTTGCGTGTCCAGAAGCTTCTTAGAAGCTAGCAAAGGTCATTGACCACTGGTGACCTCATTTTGCGTGTGCGGGAGCGTCTTAGAAGATAGCAAAGGTCATTGACCTCTGCTGACCTCATTTTGCGTGTCCGGGAGCTTCTTAGAAGATAGCAAAGGTCATTGACCTCTGGTGACCTCATTTTGCGTGTGTGGGAGCGTCTTAGAAGATAGCAAAGGTTATTGACCTCTGCTGACGTCATTTTGCGTGTCCGGGAGCTTCTAAGAGTATAGCAAAGGTCATTGACCTCTGGTGACCTCATTTTGCGTGTGCGGGAGCGTCTTAGAAGATAGCAAAGGTCATTGACCTCTGGTGACCACATTTTGCGTGTATCGGAGCTTCTAAGAGTATAGCAAAGGTCATTGACCTCTGGTGACCTCATTTTGCGTGTCCGGGACTTCTTAGAAGATAGCAAAGGTCATTGACCTCTGCTGACCTCATTTTGCGTGTCCGGGAGCTTCTTCGAAGATAGCAAATGTCATTGACCTCTGGTGACCTCATTTTGCGTGTGCGGGAGCGTCTTAGAAGATAGCAAAGGTCGTTGACCTCTGGTGACCTCATTTTGCGTGTATCGGAGCTTCTAAGAGGATAGCAAAGGTCATTGACCTCTGGTGACCTCATTTTGCGTGTGCGGGAGCGTCTTAGAAGATAGCAAAGGTCACTGACCTCTGCTGACCTCATTTTGCTTGTCCGGGACTTCTTAGAAGATAGCAAAGGTCATTGACCTCTGCTGACCTCATTTTGCGTGTCCGGGAGCTTCTTAGAAGATAGCAAAGGTCATTGACCTCTGGTGACCTCATTTTGCGTGTCCGGGAGCTTCTTAGAAGATAGCAAAGGTCATTGACCACTGGTGACCTCATTTTGCGTGTGCGGGAGCGTCTTAGAAGATAGCAAAGGTCATTTACCTCTGGTGACCTCATTTTGCGTGTCCGGGAGCTTCTTAGAAGATAGCAAAGGTCATTGACCACTGGTGACCTCATTTTGCGTGTGCGGGAGCGTCTTAGAAGATAGCAAAGGTCATTGACCTCTGCTGACCTCATTTTGCGTGTCCGGGAGCTTCTTAGAAGATAGCAAAGGTCATTGACCTCTGCTGACCTCATTTTGCGTGTGTGGGAGCGTCTTAGAAGATAGCAAACGTCATTGACCTCTGCTGACCTCATTTTGCGTGTCCGGGAGCTTCTAAGAGTATAGCAAAGGTCATTGACCTCTGGTGACCTCATTTTGCGTGTCCGGGAGCTTGTTAGAAGCTAGCAAATTTCATTGACCTCTGGTGACCTCATTTTGCGAGTCCGGGAGCTTCTAAGAGTATAGCAAAGGTCATTGACCTCTGGTGACCTCATTTTGCGTGTCCGGGACTTCTTAGAAGATAGCAAAGGTCATTGACCTCTGCTGACCTCATTTTGCGTGTCCGGGAGCTTCTTAGAAGATAGCAAATGTCATTGACCTCTGGTGACCTCATTTTGCGTGTGCGGGAGCGTCTTAGAAGATAGCAAAGGTCGTTGACCTCTGGTGACCTCATTTTGCGTGTATCGGAGCTTCTAAGAGGATAGCAAAGGTCATTGACCTCTGGTGACCTCATTTTGCGTGTGCGGGAGCGTCTTAGAAGATAGCAAAGGTCACTGACCTCTGCTGACCTCATTTTGCTTGTCCGGGACTTCTTAGAAGATAGCAAAGGTCATTGACCTCTGCTGACCTCATTTTGCGTGTCCGGGAGCTTCTTAGAAGATAGCAAAGGTCATTGACCTCTGGTGACCTCATTTTGCGTGTCCGGGAGCTTCTTAGAAGATAGCAAAGGTCATTGACCACTGGTGACCTCATTTTGCGTGTGCGGGAGCGTCTTAGAAGATAGCAAAGTTCATTGACCTCTGCTGACCTCATTTTGCGTGTCCGGGAGCTTCTTAGAAGATAGCAAAGGTCATTGACCTCTGGTGACCTCATTTTGCGTGTGTGGGAGCGTCTTAGAAGATAGCAAAGGTTATTGACCTCTGCTGACGTCATTTTGCGTGTCCGGGAGCTTCTAAGAGTATAGCAAAGGTCATTGACCTCTGGTGACCTCATTTTGCGTGTCCGGGAGCTTGTTAGAAGCTAGCAAAGTTCATTGACCTCTGGTGACCTCATTTTGCGTGTCCGGGACTTCTTAGAAGATAGCAAAGGTCATTGACCTCTGCTGACCTCATTTTGCGTGTCCGGGAGCTTCTTAGAAGATAGCAAATGTCATTGACCTCTGGTGACCTCATTTTGCGTGTGCGGGAGCGTCTTAGAAGATAGCAAAGGTCGTTGACCTCTGGTGACCTCATTTTGCGTGTATCGGAGCTTCTAAGAGGATAGCAAAGGTCATTGACCTCTGGTGACCTCATTTTGCGTGTGCGGGAGCGTCTTAGAAGATAGCAAAGGTCACTGACCTCTGCTGACCTCATTTTGCTTGTCCGGGACTTCTTAGAAGATAGCAAAGGTCATTGACCTCTGCTGACCTCATTTTGCGTGTCCGGGAGCTTCTTAGAAGATAGCAAAGGTCATTGACCTCTGGTGACCTCATTTTGCGTGTCCGGGAGCTTCTTAGAAGATAGCAAAGGTCATTGACCACTGGTGACCTCATTTTGCGTGTGCGGGAGCGTCTTAGAAGATAGCAAAGTTCATTGACCTCTGCTGACCTCATTTTGCGTGTCCGGGAGCTTCTTAGAAGATAGCAAAGGTCATTGACCTCTGGTGACCTCATTTTGCGTGTGTGGGAGCGTCTTAGAAGATAGCAAAGGTTATTGACCTCTGCTGACGTCATTTTGCGTGTCCGGGAGCTTCTAAGAGTATAGCAAAGGTCATTGACCTCTGGTGACCTCATTTTGCGTGTCCGGGAGCTTGTTAGAAGCTAGCAAAGTTCATTGACCTCTGGTGACCTCATTTTGCGTGTCCGGGAGCTTCTTAGAAGATAGCAAATGTCATTGACCTCTGGTGACCTCATTTTGCGTGTGCGGGAGCGTCTTAGAAGATAGCAAAGGTCATTGACCTCTGCTGACCTCATTTTGCGTGTCCGGGACTTTTTAGAAGATAGCAAAGGTCATTGACCTCTGGTGACCTCATTTTGCGTGTCCGGGAGCTTCTAAGGGTATAGCAAAGATCATTGACCTCTGGTGACCTCATTTTGCGTGTCAGGGAGCTTCTTAGAAGATAGCAAAGGTCATTGACCTCTGCTGACCTCATTTTGCGTGTCCGGGAGCTTCTTAGAAGATAGCAAAGGTCATTGACCTCTGGTGACCTCATTTTGCGTGTCCGGGAGCTTCTTAGAAGCTAGCAAAGGTCATTGACCTCTGGTGACCTCATTTTGCGTGTCCGGAAGCTTCTTAGAAGCTAGCAAAGGTCATTGACCTCTGGTGACCTCATTTTGCGTGTCCGGGAGCTTCTTAGAAGCTAGCAAAGGTCATTGACCTCTGGAGACCTCATTTTGCGTGCATCGGAGCTTCTAAGAGGATAGCAAATGTCATTGACCTCTGGTGACCTCATTTTGCGTGTGCGGGAGCGTCTTAGAAGATAGCAAAGGTCATTGACCTCTGCTGACCTCATTTTGCGTGTCCGGGAGCTTCTTAGAAGATAGCAAAGGTCATTGACCTCTGGTGACCTCATTTTGCGTGTCCGGGAGCTTCTTAGAAGATAGCAAAGGTCATTGACCACTGGTGACCTCATTTTGCGTGTGCGGGAGCGTCTTAGAAGATAGCAAAGGTCATTTACCTCTGGTGACCTCATTTTGCGTGTCCGGGAGCTTCTTAGAAGATAGCAAAGGTCATTGACCACTGGTGACCTCATTTTGCGTGTGCGGGAGCGTCTTAGAAGATAGCAAAGGTCATTGACCTCTGCTGACCTCATTTTGCGTGTCCGGGAGCTTCTTAGAAGATAGCAAAGGTCATTGACCTCTGCTGACCTCATTTTGCGTGTGTGGGAGCGTCTTAGAAGATAGCAAACGTCATTGACCTCTGCTGACCTCATTTTGCGTGTCCGGGAGCTTCTAAGAGTATAGCAAAGGTCATTGACCTCTGGTGACCTCATTTTGCGTGTCCGGGAGCTTGTTAGAAGCTAGCAAAGTTCATTGACCTCTGGTGACCTCATTTTGCGAGTCCGGGAGCTTCTAAGAGTATAGCAAAGGTCATTGACCTCTGGTGACCTCATTTTGCGTGTCCGGGACTTCTTAGAAGATAGCAAAGGTCATTGACCTCTGCTGACCTCATTTTGCGTGTCCGGGAGCTTCTTAGAAGATAGCAAAGGTCATTGACCACTGGTGACCTCATTTTGCGTGTGCGGGAGCGTCTTAGAAGATAGCAAAGTTCATTGACCTCTGCTGACCTCATTTTGCGTGTCCGGGAGCTTCTTAGAAGATAGCAAAGGTCATTGACCTCTGCTGACCTCATTTTGCGTGTCCGGGAGCTTCTTAGAAGATAGCAAAGGTCATTGACCTCTGGTGACCTCATTTTGCGTGTGTGGGAGCGTCTTAGAAGATAGCAAAGGTTATTGACCTCTGCTGACGTCATTTTGCGTGTCCGGGAGCTTCTAAGAGTATAGCAAAGGTCATTGACCTCTGGTGACCTCATTTTGCGTGTCCGGGAGCTTGTTAGAAGCTAGCAAAGTTCATTGACCTCTGGTGACCTCATTTTGCGAGTCCGGGAGCTTCTTAGAAGATAGCAAATGTCATTGACCTCTGGTGACCTCATTTTGCGTGTGCGGGAGCGTCTTAGAAGATAGCAAAGGTCATTGACCTCTGCTGACCTCATTTTGCGTGTCCGGGACTTTTTAGAAGATAGCAAAGGTCATTGACCTCTGCTGACCTCATTTTGCGTGTCCGGGAGCTTCTTAGAATATAGCAAAGGTCATTGACCTCTACTGACGTCATTTTGCGTCTCTGGGAGCTTCTTAGAAGATAGCAAAGGTCATAGACCTCTGGTGACCTCATTTTGCGTGTCCGGGAGCTTCTAAGGGTATAGCAAAGGTCATTGACCTCTGGTGACCTCATTTTGCGTGTCAGGGAGCTTCTTAGAAGATAGCAAAGGTCATTGACCTCTGCTGACCTCATTTTGCGTGTCCGGGAGCTTCTTAGAAGATAGCAAAGGTCATTGACCTCTGGTGACCTCATTTTGCGTGTCCGGGAGCTTCTTAGAAGCTAGCAAAGGTCATTGACCTCTGGTGACCTCATTTTGCGTGTCCGGAAGCTTCTTAGAAGCTAGCAAAGGTCATTGACCTCTGGTGACCTCATTTTGCGTGTCCGGGAGCTTCTTAGAAGCTAGCAAAGGTCATTGACCTCTGGAGACCTCATTTTGCGTGCATCGGAGCTTCTAAGAGGATAGCAAAGGTCATTGACCTCTGCTGACCTCATTTTGCGTGTGCGGGAGCGTCTTAGAAGATAGCAAAGGTCATTGACCTCTGCTGACCTCATTTTGCGTGTCCGCGAGCTTCTAAGAGTACAGCAAATGTCATTGACCTCTGGTGACCTCATTTTGCGTGTCCGGGAGCTTTTTAGAAGATAGCAAAGTTCATTGACCTCTGTTGACCTCATTTTGCGTGTCCGGAGCTTCTTAGAAGATATCAAAGGTCATTGACCTCTGGTGACCTCATTTTGGGTGTGCGGGAGCGTTTTAGAAGATAGCAAAGGTCATTGACCTCTGCTGACCTCATTTTGCGTGTCCGGGAGCTTCTTAGGAGATAGCAAAGGTCATTGACCTCTGGTGACCTCATTTTGCGTGTCCGGGAGCGTCTTAGAAGATAGCAAAGCTCATTGACCCCTGCTGACCTCATTCTGCGTGTCCGCGAGCTTCTAAGAGTACAGCAAAGGTCATTGACCTCTGGTGACCTCATTTTGCGTGTCCGGGAGCTTCTTAGAAGATAGCAATGGTCATTGACATCTGGTGACCTCATTTTGCGTGTCCGGGAGCTTCTAAGAGTATAGCAAAGGTCATTGAACTCTGGTGACCTCATTTTGCGTGTCCGGGAGCTTCTTAGAAGCTAGCAAAGGTCATTGACCTCTGGTGACCTCATTTTGCGTGTCCGGGAGCTACTTAGAAGATAGCAAAGGTCATTGACCTCTGGTGACCTCATTTTGCGTGTGCGGGAGCTTCTTAGAAGATAGCAAAGGTCATTGACCTCTGGTGACCTCATTTTGCGTGTCCGGGAGCTTCTAAGAGTATAGCAAATGTCATTGACCTCTGGTGACCTCATTTTGCGTGTCCGGGAGCTTCTTAGAAGATAGCAAAGGTCATTGACCTCTGGTGACCTCATTTTGCGTGTGCGGGAGCGTCTTAGAAGATAGCAAAGGTCATTGACCTCTGGTGACCTCATTTTGCGTGTCCGGGAGCTTCTTAGAAGATAGCAATGGTCATTGACCTCTGGTGACCTCATTTTGCGTGTCCGGGAGCTTCTAAGAGTATAGCAAAGGTCATTGACCTCTGCTGACCTCATTTTGCGTGTCCGGGAGCTTCTTAGAATATAGCAAAGGTCATTGACCTCTACTGACGTCATTTTGCGTCTCTGGGAGCTTCTTAGAAGATAGCAAAGGTCATAGACCTCTGGTGACCTCATTTTGCGTGTCCGGGAGCTTCTAAGGGTATAGCAAATGTCATTGACCTCTGGTGACCTCATTTTGCGTGTCAGGGAGCTTCTTAGAAGATAGCAAAGGTCATTGACCTCTGCTGACCTCATTTTGCGTGTCCGGGAGCTTCTTAGAAGATAGCAAAGGTCATTGACCTCTGGTGACCTCATTTTGCGTGTCCGGGAGCTTCTTAGAAGCTAGCAAAGGTCATTGACCTCTGGTGACCTCATTTTGCGTGTCCGGAAGCTTCTTAGAAGCTAGCAAAGGTCATTGACCTCTGGTGACCTCATTTTGCGTGTCCGGGAGCTTCTTAGAAGCTAGCAAAGGTCATTGACCTCTGGAGACCTCATTTTGCGTGCATCGGAGCTTCTAAGAGGATAGCAAAGGTCATTGACCTCTGCTGACCTCATTTTGCGTGTGCGGGAGCGTCTTAGAAGATAGCAAAGGTCATTGACCTCTGCTGACCTCATTTTGCGTGTCCGCGAGCTTCTAAGAGTACAGCAAATGTCATTGACCTCTGGTGACCTCATTTTGCGTGTCCGGGAGCTTTTTAGAAGATAGCAAAGGTCATTGACCTCTGTTGACCTCATTTTGCGTGTCCGGAGCTTCTTAGAAGATATCAAAGGTCATTGACCTCTGGTGACCTCATTTTGGGTGTGCGGGAGCGTTTTAGAAGATAGGAAAGGTCATTGACCTCTGCTGACCTCATTTTGCGTGTCCGGGAGCTTCTTAGGAGATAGCAAAGGTCATTGACCTCTGGTGACCTCATTTTGCGTGTCCGGGAGCGTCTTAGAAGATAGCAAAGCTCATTGACCTCTGCTGACCTCATTTTGTGTGTCCGCGAGCTTCTAAGAGTACAGCAAAGGTCATTGACCTCTGGTGACCTCATTTTGCGTGTCCGGGAGCTTCTTAGAAGATAGCAAAGGTCATTGACCTCTGGTGACCTCATTTTGCGTGTCCGGGAGCTTCTAAGAGTATAGCAAAGGTCATTGAACTCTGGTGACCTCATTTTGCGTGTCCGGGAGCTTCTTAGAAGCTAGCAAAGGTCATTGACCTCTGGTGACCTCATTTTGCGTGTCCGGGAGCTACTTAGAAGATAGCAAAGGTCATTGACCTCTGGTGACCTCATTTTGCGTGTGCGGGAGCTTCTTAGAAGATAGCAAAGGTCATTGACCTCTGGTGACCTCATTTTGCGTGTCCGGGAGCTTCTAAGAGTATAGCAAATGTCATTGACCTCTGGTGACCTCATTTTGCGTGTCCGGGAGCTTCTTAGAAGATAGCAAAGGTCATTGACCTCTGGTGACCTCATTTTGCGTGTGCGGGAGCGTCTTAGAAGATAGCAAAGGTCATTGACCTCTGCTGACCTCATTTTGCGTGTCCGGGAGCTTCTTAGAAGCTAGCAAAGGTCATTGACTTCTGGTGACCTCATTTTGCGTGTCCGGGAGCTTCTAAGAGTATAGCAAAGGTCATTGACCTCTGGTGACCTCATTTTGCGTGTGCGGGAGCTTCTTAGAAGATAGCAAAGGTCATTGACCTCTGGTGACCTCATTATGCGTGTATCGGAGCTTCTAAGAGGATAGTAAAGGTCATTGACCTCTGCTGACCTCATTTTGCGTGTCCGGGAGCTTCTTAGAAGATAGCAAAGGTCATTGACCTCTGGTGACCTCATTTTGCGTGTCCGGGAGCGTCTTAGAAGATAGCAAAGGTTATTGACCTCTGCTGACGTCATTTTGCGTGTCCGGGAGCTTCTAAGAGTATAGCAAAGGTCATTGACCTCTGGTGACCTCATTTTGCGTGTCCGGGAGCTTGTTAGAAGCTAGCAAAGTTCATTGACCTCTGGTGACCTCATTTTGCGAGTCCGGGAGCTTCTTAGAAGATAGCAAATGTCATTGACCTCTGGTGACCTCATTTTGCGTGTGCGGGAGCGTCTTAGAAGATAGCAAAGGTCATTGACCTCTGCTGACCTCATTTTGCGTGTCCGGGACTTTTTAGAAGATAGCAAAGGTCATTGACCTCTGGTGACCTCATTTTGCGTGTCCGGGAGCTTCTAAGTGTATAGCAAAGATCATTGACCTCTGGTGACCTCATTTTGCGTGTCAGGGAGCTTCTTAGAAGATAGCAAAGGTCATTGACCTCTGCTGACCTCATTTTGCGTGTCCGGGAGCTTCTTAGAAGATAGCAAAGGTCATTGACCTCTGGTGACCTCATTTTGCGTGTCCGGGAGCTTCTTAGAAGCTAGCAAAGGTCATTGACCTCTGGTGACCTCATTTTGCGTGTCCAGAAGCTTCTTAGAAGCTAGCAAAGGTCATTGACCACTGGTGACCTCATTTTGCGTGTGCGGGAGCGTCTTAGAAGATAGCAAAGGTCATTGACCTCTGCTGACCTCATTTTTCGTGTCCGGGAGCTTCTTAGAAGATAGCAAAGGTCATTGACCTCTGGTGACCTCATTTTGCGTGTGTGGGAGCGTCTTAGAAGATAGCAAAGGTTATTGACCTCTGCTGACGTCATTTTGCGTGTCCGGGAGCTTCTAAGAGTATAGCAAAGGTCATTGACCTCTGGTGACCTCATTTTGCGTGTGCGGGAGCGTCTTAGAAGATAGCAAAGGTCATTGACCTCTGGTGACCTCATTTTGCGTGTATCGGAGCTTCTAAGAGTATAGCAAAGGTCATTGACCTCTGGTGACCTCATTTTGCGTGTCCGGGACTTCTTAGAAGATAGCAAAGGTCATTGACCTCTGCTGACCTCATTTTGCGTGTCCGGGAGCTTCTTCGAAGATAGCAAATGTCATTGACCTCTGGTGACCTCATTTTGCGTGTGCGGGAGCGTCTTAGAAGATAGCAAAGGTCGTTGACCTCTGGTGACCTCATTTTGCGTGTATCGGAGCTTCTAAGAGGATAGCAAAGGTCATTGACCTCTGGTGACCTCATTTTGCGTGTGCGGGAGCGTCTTAGAAGATAGCAAAGGTCACTGACCTCTGCTGACCTCATTTTGCGTGTCCGGGACTTCTTAGAAGATAGCAAAGGTCATTGACCTCTGCTGACCTCATTTTGCGTGTCCGGGAGCTTCTTAGAAGATAGCAAAGGTCATTGACCTCTGGTGACCTCATTTTGCGTGTCCGGGAGCTTCTTAGAAGATAGCAAAGGTCATTGACCACTGGTGACCTCATTTTGCGTGTGCGGGAGCGTCTTAGAAGATAGCAAAGGTCATTTACCTCTGGTGACCTCATTTTGCGTGTCCGGGAGCTTCTTAGAAGATAGCAAAGGTCATTGACCACTGGTGACCTCATTTTGCGTGTGCGGGAGCGTCTTAGAAGATAGCAAAGGTCATTGACCTCTGCTGACCTCATTTTGCGTGTCCGGGAGCTTCTTAGAAGATAGCAAAGGTCATTGACCTCTGCTGACCTCATTTTGCGTGTGCGGGAGCGTCTTAGAAGATAGCAAAGGTCATTGACCTCTGCTGACCTCATTTTGCGTGTCCGGGAGCTTCTAAGAGTATAGCAAAGGTCATTGACCTCTGGTGACCTCATTTTGCGTGTCCGGGAGCTTCTTAGAAGATAGCAAAGGTCATTGACCTCTGGTGACCTCATTTTGCGTGTCCGGGAGCTTCTAAGAGTATAGCAAAGGTCATTGACCTCTGGTGACCTCATTTTGCGTGTCCGGGACTTCTTAGAAGATAGCAAAGGTCATTGACCTCTGCTGACCTCATTTTGCGTGTCCGGGAGCTTCTTAGAAGATAGCAAATGTCATTGACCTCTGGTGACCTCATTTTGCGTGTGCGGGAGCGTCTTAGAAGATAGCAAAGGTCATTGACCTCTGGTGACCTCATTATGCGTGTATCGGAGCTTCTAAGAGGATAGCAAAGGTCATTGACCTCTGGTGACCTCATTTTGCGTGTGCGGGAGCGTCTTAGAAGATAGCAAAGGTCACTGACCTCTGCTGACCTCATTTTGCGTGTCCGGGACTTCTTAGAAGATAGCAAAGGTCATTGACCTCTGCTGACCTCATTTTGCGTGTCCGGGAGCTTCTTAGAAGATAGCAAAGGTCATTGACCTCTGGTGACCTCATTTTGCGTGTCCGGGAGCTTCTTAGAAGATAGCAAAGGTCATTGACCACTGGTGACCTCATTTTGCGTGTGCGGGAGCGTCTTAGAAGATAGCAAAGTTCATTGACCTCTGCTGACCTCATTTTGCGTGTCCGGGAGCTTCTTAGAAGATAGCAAAGGTCATTGACCTCTGGTGACCTCATTTTGCGTGTGTGGGAGCGTCTTAGAAGATAGCAAAGGTCATTGACCTCTGCTGACCTCATTTTGCGTGTCCGGGAGCTTCTAAGAGTATAGCAAAGGTCATTGACCTCTGGTGACCTCATTTTGCGTGTCCGGGAGCTTGTTAGAAGCTAGCAAAGTTCATTGACCTCTGGTGACCTCATTTTGCGAGTCCGGGAGCTTCTTAGAAGATAGCAAATGTCATTGACCTCTGGTGACCTCATTGTGCGTGTGCGGGAGCGTCTTAGAAGATAGCAAAGGTCATTGACCTCTGCTGACCTCATTATGCGTTGTCCGGACTTTTTAGAAGATAGCAAAGGTCATTGACCTCTGGTGACCTCATTTTGCGTGTCCGGGAGCTTCTAAGGGTATAGCAAAGATCATTGACCTCTGGTGACCTCATTTTGCGTGTCAGGTAGCTTCTTAGAAGATAGCAAAGGTCATTGACCTCTGCTGACCTCATTTGCGTGTCCGGGAGCTTCTTAGAAGATAGCAAAGGTCATTGACCTCTGGTGACCTCATTTTGCGTGTCCGGGAGCTTCTTAGAAGCTAGCAAAGGTCATTGACCTCTGGTGACCTCATTTTGCGTGTCCGGAAGCTTCTTAGAAGCTAGCAAAGGTCATTGACCACTGGTGACCTCATTTTGCGTGTCGGGAGCTTCTTAGAAGCTAGCAAAGGTCATTGACCTCTGGAGACCTCATTTTGCGTGCATCGGAGCTTCTAAGAGGATAGCAAATGTCATTGACCTCTGGTGACCTCATTTTGCGTGTGCGGGAGCGTCTTAGAAGATAGCAAAGGTCATTGACCTCTGCTGACCTCATTTTGCGTGTCCGGGAGCTTCTTAGAAGATAGCAAAGGTCATTGACCTCTGGTGACCTCATTTTGCGTGTCCGGGAGCTTCTTAGAAGATAGCAAAGGTCATTGACCACTGGTGACCTCATTTTGCGTGTGCGGGAGCGTCTTAGAAGATAGCAAAGGTCATTTACCTCTGGTGACCTCATTTGCGTGTCCGGGAGCTTCTTAGAAGATAGCAAAGGTCATTGACCACTGTGTGACCTCATTTTGCGTGTGCGGGAGCGTCTTAGAAGATAGCAAAGGTCATTGACCTCTGCTGACCTCATTTTGCGTGTCCGGGAGCTTCTTAGAAGATAGCAAAGGTCATTGACCTCTGCTGACCTCATTTTGCGTGTGTGGGAGCGTCTTAGAAGATAGCAAACGTCATTGACCTCTGCTGACCTCATTTTGCGTGTCCGGGAGCTTCTAAGAGGCTCCCGCACACGGAAAATGAGATCAGCAAAGGTCATTGACCTCTGGTGACCTCATTTTGCGTGTCCGGGAGCTTGTTAGAAGCTAGCAAAGTTCATTGACCTCTGGTGACCTCATTTTGCGTGTCCGGGAGCTTCTAAGAGTATAGCAAAGGTCATTGACCTCTGGTGACCTCATTTTGCGTGTCCGGGGACTTCTAGAAGATAGCAAAGGTCATTGGAACCTCTGCTGACCTCATTTTGCGTGTCCGGGAGGCTTCTAGAAGATAGCAAAGGTCATTGACCACTGGTGACCTCATTTTGCGTGTGCGGGAGCGTCTTAGAAGATAGCAAAGTTCATTGACCTCTGCTGACCTCATTTTGCGTGTCCGGAGCTTCTTAGAAGATAGCAAAGGTCATTGACCTCTGGTGACCTCATTTTGCGTGTGTGGGAGCGTCTTAGAAGATAGCAAAGGTTATTGACCTCTGCTGACGTCATTTTGCGTGTCCGGGAGCTTCTAAGAGTATAGCAAAGGTCATTGACCTCTGGTGACCTCATTTTGCGTGTCGGGAGCTTGTTAGAAGCTAGCAAAGTTCATTGACCTCTGGTGACCTCATTTTGCGAGTCCGGGAGCTTCTTAGAAGATAGCAAATGTCATTGACCTCTGGTGACCTCATTTTGCGTGTGCGGGAGCGTCTTAGAAGATAGCAAATGTCATTGACCTCTGCTGACCTCATTTTGCGTGTCCGGGACTTTTTAGAAGATAGCAAAGGTCATTGACCTCTGGTGACCTCATTTTGCGTGTCCGGGAGCTTCTAAGGGTATAGCAAAGATCATTGACCTCTGGTGACCTCATTTTGCGTGTCAGGGAGCTTCTTAGAAGATAGCAAAGGTCATTGACCTCTGCTGACCTCATTTGCGTGTCCGGGAGCTTCTTAGAAGATAGCAAAGGTCATTGACCTCTGGTGACCTCATTTTGCGTGTCCGGGAGCTTCTTAGAAGCTAGCAAAGGTCATTGACCTCTGGTGACCTCATTTTGCGTGTCCGGAAGCTTCTTAGAAGCTAGCAAAGGTCATTGACCTCTGGTGACCTCATTTTGCGTGTCGGGAGCTTCTTAGAAGCTAGCAAAGGTCATTGACCTCTGGAGACCTCATTTTGCGTGCATCGGAGCTTCTAAGAGGATAGCAAAGGTCATTGACCTCTGCTGACCTCATTTTGCGTGTGCGGGAGCGTCTTAGAAGATAGCAAAGGTCATTGACCTCTGCTGACCTCATTTTGCGTGTCCGCGAGCTTCTAAGAGTACAGCAAATGTCATTGACCTCTGGTGACCTCATTTTGCGTGTCCGGGAGCTTTTTAGAAGATAGCAAATGTCATTGACCTCTGTTGACCTCATTTTGCGTGTCCGGAGCTTCTTAGAAGATATCAAAGGTCATTGACCTCTGGTGACCTCATTTTGCGTGTGCGGGAGCGTCTTAGAAGATAGCAAAGGTCACTGACCTCTGCTGACCTCATTTTGCTTGTCCGGGACTTCTTAGAAGATAGCAAAGGTCATTGACCTCTGCTGACCTCATTTTGCGTGTGCGGGAGCGTCTTAGAAGATAGCAAAGGTCATTGACCTCTGCTGACCTCATTTTGCGTGTCCGGGAGCTTCTTAGAAGATAGCAAAGGTCATTGACCTCTGGTGACCTCATTTTGCGTGTGTGGGAGCGTCTTAGAAGATAGCAAAGGTTATTGACCTCTGCTGACGTCATTTTGCGTGTCCGGGAGCTTCTAAGAGTATAGCAAAGGTCATTGACCTCTGGTGACCTCATTTTGCGTGTCCGGGAGCTTGTTAGAAGCTAGCAAAGTTCATTGACCTCTGGTGACCTCATTTTGCGAGTCCGGGAGCTTCTTAGAAGATAGCAAATGTCATTGACCTCTGGTGACCTCATTTTGCGTGTGCGGGAGCGTCTTAGAAGATAGCAATGGTCATTGACCTCTGCTGACCTCATTTTGCGTGTCCGGGACTTTTTAGAAGATAGCAAAGGTCATTGACCTCTGCTGACCTCATTTTGCGTGTCCGGGAGCTTCTTAGAATATAGCAAAGGTCATTGACCTCTACTGACGTCATTTTGCGTCTCTGGGAGCTTCTTAGAAGATAGCAAAGGTCATAGACCTCTGGTGACCTCATTTTGCGTGTCCGGGAGCTTCTAAGGGTATAGCAAAGGTCATTGACCTCTGGTGACCTCATTTTGCGTGTCAGGGAGCTTCTTAGAAGATAGCAAAGGTCATTGACCTCTGCTGACCTCATTTTGCGTGTCCGGGAGCTTCTTAGAAGATAGCAAAGGTCATTGACCTCTGGTGACCTCATTTTGCGTGTCCGGGAGCTTCTTAGAAGCTAGCAAAGGTCATTGACCTCTGGTGACCTCATTTTGCGTGTCCGGAAGCTTCTTAGAAGCTAGCAAAGGTCATTGACCTCTGGTGACCTCATTTTGCGTGTCCGGGAGCTTCTTAGAAGCTAGCAAAGGTCATTGACCTCTGGAGACCTCATTTTGCGTGCATCGGAGCTTCTAAGAGGATAGCAAAGGTCATTGACCTCTGCTGACCTCATTTTGCGTGTGCGGGAGCGTCTTAGAAGATAGCAAAGGTCATTGACCTCTGCTGACCTCATTTTGCGTGTCCGCGAGCTTCTAAGAGTACAGCAAATGTCATTGACCTCTGGTGACCTCATTTTGCGTGTCCGGGAGCTTTTTAGAAGATAGCAAAGGTCATTGACCTCTGTTGACCTCATTTTGCGTGTCCGGAGCTTCTTAGAAGATATCAAAGGTCATTGACCTCTGGTGACCTCATTTTGGGAGTGCGGGAGCGTTTTAGAAGATAGCAAAGGTCATGACCTCTGCTGACCTCATTTGCGTGTCCGGGAGCTTCTTAGAAGATAGCAAAGGTCATTGACCTCTGCTGACCTCATTTTGCGTGTGCGGGAGCGTCTTAGAAGATAGCAAAGGTCATTGACCTCTGCTGACCTCATTTTGCGTGTCCGGGAGCTTCTTAGAAGATAGCAAAGGTCATTGACCTCTGGTGACCTCATTTTGCGTGTGTGGGAGCGTCTTAGAAGATAGCAAAGGTTATTGACCTCTGCTGACCTCATTTTGCGTGTCCGGGAGCTTCTAAGAGTATAGCAAAGGTCATTGACCTCTGGTGACCTCATTTTGCGTGTCCGGGAGCTTGTTAGAAGCTAGCAAAGGTCATTGACCTCTGGTGACCCTCATTTTGCGAGTCCGGGAGCTTCTTAGAAGATAGCAAATGTCATTGACCTCTGGTGACCTCATTTTGCGTGTGCGGGAGCGTCTTAGAAGATAGCAAAGGTCATTGACCTCTGCTGACCTCATTTTGCGTGTCCGGGACTTTTTAGAAGATAGCAAAGGTCATTGACCTCTGCTGACCTCATTTTGCGTGTCCGGGAGCTTCTTAGAATATAGCAAAGGTCATTGACCTCTACTGACGTCATTTTGCGTCTCTGGGAGCTTCTTAGAAGATAGCAAAGGTCATAGACCTCTGGTGACCTCATTTTGCGTGTCGGGAGCTTCTAAGGGTATAGCAAAGGTCATTGACCTCTGGTGACCTCATTTTGCGTGTCAGGGAGCTTCTTAGAAGATAGCAAAGGTCATTGACCTCTGCTGACCTCATTTTGCGTGTCCGGGAGCTTCTTAGAAGATAGCAAAGGTCATTGACCTCTGGTGGACCTCATTTTGCGTGTCCGGGAGCTTCTTAGAAGCTAGCAAAGGTCATTGACCTCTGGTGACCTCATTTTGCGTGTCCGGAAGCTTCTTAGAAGCTAGCAAAGGTCATTGACCTCTGGTGACCTCATTTTGCGTGTCCCGGGAGCTTCTTAGAAGCTAGCAAAGGTCATTGACCTCTGGAGACCTCATTTTGCGTGCATCGGAGCTTCTAAGAGGATAGCAAAGGTCATTGACCTCTGCTGACCTCATTTTTGCGTGTGCGGGAGCGTCTTAGAAGATAGCAAAGGTCATTGACCTCTGCTGACCTCATTTTGCGTGTCCGCGAGCTTCTAAGAGTACAGCAAATGTCATTGACCTCTGGTGACCTCATTTTGCGTGTCCCGGGAGCTTTTTAGAAGATAGCAAAGGTCATTGACCTCTGTTGACCTCATTTTGCGTGTATCGGAGCTTCTTAGAAGATAGCAAAGGTCATTGACCTCTGGTGACCTCATTTTGGGTGTGCGGGGAGCGTTTTAGAAGATAGC
>CAKKNJ020000004.1:0-22926 GCA_918808275.2 Dolichovespula sylvestris | reverse complement strand
GCCCTCTCTACGCGGAATTGAACATAATCGGGAAGAATAGCGCAATGTATAAACGCAATTGAACTTATTGCGTACGAATGAGACCCTCTCTACACGAAATTGAACATAATTGGGAAGAATAGAGACCTCAATACACGGAATTGAACATATTCCGTAAGAATAGGACCCTCCCTACCCGGAATTGGACATAATCGGTTAGAATGGCGCCCTCAATACACGCAATTGAACTTATTGCGTACGAGTAGGACCATCTCTACCCCGAATTGAATATAATCGGGAAGAATAGCGCTCTCTCTACGCGGAATTGAACATATTCCGGAATAATAGCTCCCTCTCAACCCGGAATTGAACATAATCGGGAAGAATAGCGCACTGTATAAAAGCAATTGAACTTATTGCGTACGAATGGAACCCTCTCTACCCGGAATTGAACATAATTGGGAAGAATAGCGACCTCAATACACGGAATTGAACATATACCGTAAGAATAGGACCCTCCTTAACCGGAATTGAACATAATCGGGAAGAATAGCGCCATCTCTACGCGGAATTGAACATATCCCGTAGAATATGAACCTCTGCCCAGAATTGAACATATTCGGTAAGAATAGTGCCCTCTCTACCCGGAATTGAACATAATCGGGAAGAATAGTGCCCTCCCTACACGGAATTGATCATAATCGGGAAGAATAGCGCCCTCTCTACCCGGAATAGTTCATAATCAGGAAGTATAGCGCCATCTATACCCGTAGTAGAACATATTCCGGTAGAATAGGTACCTCTCTACACGGAATTGAACATAATCGGGAAGAATAGGACCCTCTCTACCCGGAATTGAACATAATCGGGAAGAATAGCGCCGTCTCTACCCGGAATAGTTCATAATCTGGAAGAATAGCGCCATCTATACCGGTAGTAGAACTTATTCCGGTAGAATAGGTACCTCTCTACACGGAATTGAACATAATCGGGAAGAATAGGACCCTCACTACCCGGAATTGAACATAATCGGGAAGAATAGCGCCCTCTCTACCCGGAATAGTTCATAATCAGGAAGAATAGCGCCATCTATAAAGGTAGTAGAACTTATTCCGGTAGAATAGGTACCTCTCTACACGGAATTGAACATAATCGGGAGGAATAGCGTCCTCTCTACGCGGAATTGAACATATTCCGGAAGAATAGCTCCCTCTCAACCCGGAATTGAACATAATCGGGAAGAATAGCGCCCTCTCTACGCGGAATTGAACATATTCCGTAAGAATAGGACCCTCTCTACCCGGAATTGAACATAATCGGGAAGAATAGCGCCCTCTCTACGCGGAATTGAACATATTCCGTAAGAATAGGACCCTCCCTACCCGGAATTGAACATAATCGGGAAGAATAGCGCCATCTCTACGCGGAATTGAACATATCCCGTAGAATATGAACCTCTGCCAAGAATTGAACATATTCGGTAAGAATAGTGCCCTCTCTACCCGGAATTGAACATAAGCGGGAAGAATAGTGCCCTCCCTACGCGGAATTGAACATAATCGGGAAGAATAGGACCCTCTCTACCCGGAATAGTTCATAATCAGGAAGTATAGCGCCATCTATACCCGTAGTAGAACATATTCCGGTAGAATAGGTACCTCTCTACACGGAATTGAACATAATCGGGAAGAATAGGACCCTCACTACCCGGAATTGAACATAATCGGGAAGAATAGCGCCCTCTCTACCCGGAATAGTTCATAATCAGGAAGAATAGCGCCATCTATACCGGTAGTAGAACTTATTCCGGTAGAATAGGTACCTCTCTACACGGAATTGAACATAATCGGGAAGAATAGCGCCCTCTCTACGCGGAATTGAACATATTCCGGAAGAATAGCTCCCTCTCAACCCGGAATTGAACATAATCGGGAAGAGTAGAGCCCTCTCTACGCGGAATTGAAAATAATCGGTAAGAATAGCGCACTGTATAAAAGCAATTGAACTTATTGCGTACGAATGGGACCCTCTCTACCCGGAATTGAACATAATTGGGAAGAATAGCGACCTCAATACACGGAATTGAACATATTCCGTAAGAATAGGACCCTCCCTACCCGGAATTGAACATAATCGGTTAGAATGGCGCCCTCAATACACGCAATTGAACTTATTGCGTACGAGTAGGACCATCTCTACCCCGAATTGAATATAATCGGGAAGAATAGCGCTCTCTCTACGCGGAATTGAACATATTCCGGAAGAATAGCTCCCTCTCAACCCGGAATTGAACATAATCGGGAAGAATAGCGCACTGTATAAAAGCAATTGAACTTATTGCGTACGAATGGAACCCTCTCTACCCGGAATTGAACATAATTGGGAAGAATAGCGACCTCAATACACGGAATTGATCATATTCCGTAAGAATAGGACCCTCCTTAACCGGAATTGAACATAATCTGTTAGAATGGCGCCCTCAATACACGCAATTGAACTTATTGCGTACGAGTAGGACCATCTCTACCCCGAATTGAATATAATCGGGAAGAATAGCGCTCTCTCTACGCGGAATTGAACATATTCCGGAAGAATAGCTCCCTCTCAACCCGGAATTGAACATAATCAGGAAGAATAGCGCCCTCTCTACGCGGAATTGAGCATAATCGGGAAGAATAGAGCACTGTATAAAAGCAATTGAATTTATTGCGTACGAATGGAACCCTCTCTACCCGGAATTGAACATAATTGGGAAGAATAGCGACCTCAATACACGGAATTGAACATATTCCGTAAGAATAGGACACTCCTTAACCGGAATTGAACATAATCGGGAAGAATAGCGCCATCTCTACGCGGAATTGAACATATCCCGTAGAATATGAACCTCTGCCCAGAATTGAACATATTCGGTAAGAATAGTCGCCTCTCTACCCGGAATTGAACATAATCGGGAAGAATAGTGCCCTCCCTACACGGAATTGAACATAATCGGGAAGAATAGCGCCATCTCTACGCGGAATTGAACATATCCCGTAGAATATGAACCTCTGCCCAGAATTGAACATATTCGGTAAGAATAGTGCCCTCTCTACCCGGAATTGAACATAAGCGGGAAGAATAGTGCCCTCCCTACCCGGAATTGAACATAATCGGGAAGAATAGCGCACTCTCTACCCGGAATAGTTCATAATCAGGAAGTATAGCGCCATCTATACCCGTAGTAGAACATATTCCGGTAGAATAGGTACCTCTCTACACGGAATTGAACATAATCGGGAAGAATAGGACCCTCACTACCCGGAATTGAACATAATCGGGAAGAATAGCGCCCTCTCTACCCGGAATTGTTCATAATCCGGAAGAATAGCGACATCTATACCCGTAGTAGAACATATTCCGGTAGAATATGTACCTCTCTACCCGGAATTGAACATAATCGGGAAGAATAGCGCCCTTTCTACGCGGAATTGAACAGATTCCGTAAGAATAGGACCCACTCTACGTGGAATTGAACATAATCGGGAAGAATAGCGCCCTCTCTACACGGAATAGTTCATAATCAGGAAGAATAGCGCCATCTATACCCGTAGTAGAACATATTCCGGTAGAATAGGTACCTTTCTACACGGAATTGAATATAATCGGGAAGAATAGGACCCTCTCTACCGGAATTGAACATAATCGGGAAGAATAGCGCCCTCTATACGCGGAATTGAACATAATCGGGAAGAATAGCGACCTCAATACACGGAATTGAACATATTCCGTAAGAATAGGACACTCCTTAACCGGAATTGAACATAATCGGGAAGAATAGCGCCATCTCTACGCGGAATTGAACATATCCCGTAGAATATGAACCTCTGCCCAGAATTGAACATATTCGGTAAGAATAGTGCCCTCTCTACCCGGAATTGAACATAATCGGGAAGAATAGTGCCCTCCCTACACGGAATTGAACATAATCGGGAAGAATAGCGCCCTCTCTACCCGGAATAGTTCATAATCAGGAAGTATAGCGCCATCTATACCCGTAGTAGAACATATTCCGGTAGAATAGGTACCCCTCTACACGGAATTGAACATAATCGGGAAGAATAGGACCCTCACTACCCGGAATTGAACATAATCGGGAAGAATAGCGCCCTCTCTACCCTGAATAGTTCATAATCAGGAAGAATAGCGCCATCTATAAAGGTAGTAGAACTTATTCCGGTAGAATAGGTACCTCTCTACACGGAATTGAACATAATCGGGAGGAATAGCGTCCTCTCTACGCGGAATTGAACATATTCCGGAAGAATAGCTCCCTCTCAACCCGGAATTGAACATAATCGGGAAGAATAGCGCCCTCTCTACGCGGAATTGAACATATTCCGTAAGAATAGGACCCTCACTACCCGGAATTGAACATAATCGGGAAGAATAGCGCCCTCTCTACGCGGAATTGAACATATTCCGTAAGAATAGGACCCTCCCTACCCGGAATTGAACATAATCGGGAAGAATAGCGCCATCTCTACGCGGATTGAACATATCCCGTAGAATATGAACCTCTGCCAAGAATTGAACATATTCGGTAAGAATAGTGCCCTCTCTACCCGGAATTGAACATAAGCGGGAAGAATAGTGCCCTCCCTACCCGGGATTGAACATAATCGGGAAGAATAGCGCACTCTCTACCCGGAATAGTTCATAATCAGGAAGTATAGCGCCATCTATACCCGTAGTAGAACATATTCCGGTAGAATAGGTACCTCTCTACACGGAATTGAACATAATCGGGAAGAATAGGACCCTCACTACCCGGAATTGAACATAATCGGGAAGAATAGCGCCCTCTCTACCCGGAATAGTTCATAATCAGGAAGAATAGCGCCATCTATACCGGTAGTAGAACTTATTCCGGTAGAATAGGTACCTCTCTACACGAATTGAACATAATCGGGAAGAATAGCGCCTCTCTACGCGGAATTGAACATATTCCGGAAGAATAGCTCCCTCTCAACCCGGAATTGAACATAATCGGGAAGAATAGCGCCCTCTCTACGCGGAATTGAAAATAATCGGGAAGAATAGCGCACTGTATAAAAGCAATTGAACTTATTGCGTACGAATGGGACCCTCTCTACACGAAATTGAACATAATTGGGAAGAATAGCGACCTCAATACACGGAATTGAAAATATTCCGTAAGAATAGGACCCTCCCTACCCGGAATTGGACATAATCGGTTAGAATGGCGCCCTCAATACACGCAATTGAACTTATTGCGTACGAGTAGGACCATCTCTACCCCGAATTGAATATAATCGGGAAGAATAGCGCTCTCTCTACGCGGAATTGAACATATTCCGGAAGAATAGCTCCCTCTCAACCCGGAATTGAACATAATCAGGAAGAATAGCCCCCTCTCTACGCGGAATTGAGCATAATCGGGAAGAATAGCGCACTGTATAAAAGCAATTGAATTTATTGCGTACGAATGGAACCCTCTCTACCCGGAATTGAACATAAGTGGGAAGAATAGTGCCCTCCCTACCCAGAATTGAACATAATCGGGAAGAATAGCGCCCTCTATACGCGGAATTGAACATAATCGGGAAGAATAGCGACCTCAATACACGGAATTGAACATATTCCGTAAGAATAGGACACTCCTTAACCGGAATTGAACATAATCGGGAAGAATAGCGCCATCTCTACGCGGAATTGAACATATCCCGTAGAATATGAACCTCTGCCCAGAATTGAACATATTCGGTAAGAATAGTGCCCTCTCTACCCGGAATTGAACATAATCGGGAAGAATAGTGCCCTCCCTACACGGAATTGAACATAATCGGGAAGAATAGCGCCCTCTCTACCCGGAATAGTTCATAATCAGGAAGTATAGCGCCATCTATACCCGTAGTAGAACATATTCCGGTAGAATAGGTACCTCTCTACACGGAATTGAACATAATCGGGAAGAATAGGACCCTCACTACCCGGAATTGAACATAATCGGGAAGAATAGCGCCCTCTCTACCCGGAATAGTTCATAATCAGGAAGAATAGCGCCATCTATAAAGGTAGTAGAACTTATTCCGGTAGAATAGGTACCTCTCTACACGGAATTGAACATAATCGGGAGGAATAGCGTCCTCTCTACGCGGAATTGAACATATTCCGGAAGAATAGCTCCCTCTCAACCCGGAATTGAACATAATCGGGAAGAGTAGAGCCCTCTCTACGCGGAATTGAACATATTCCGTAAGAATAGGACCCTCACTACCCGGAATTGAACATAATCGGGAAGAATAGCGCCCTCTCTACGCGGAATTGAACATATTCCGTAAGAATAGGACCCTCCCTACCCGGAATTGAACATAATCGGGAAGAATAGCGCCATCTCTACGCGGAATTGAACATATCCCGTAGAATATGAACCTCTGCCAAGAATTGAACATATTCGGTAAGAATAGTGCCCTCTCTACCCGGAATTGAACATAAGCGGGAAGAATAGTGCCCTCCCTACCCGGGATTGAACATAATCGGGAAGAATAGCGCACTCTCTACCCGGAATAGTTCATAATCAGGAAGTATAGCGCCATCTATACCCGTAGTAGAACATATTCCGGTAGAATAGGTACCTCTCTACACGGAATTGAACATAATCGGGAAGAATAGGACCCTCACTACCCGGAATTGAACATAATCGGGAAGAATAGCGCCCTCTCTACCCGGAATAGTTCATAATCAGGAAGAATAGCGCCATCTATACCCGTAGTAGAACATATTCCGGTAGAATAGGTACCTCTCTACCCGGAATTGAACATAATCGGGAAGAATAGCGCCCTCTCTACGCGGAATTGAACATATTCCGTAAGAATAGGACCCACTCTACCCGGAATTGAACATAATCGGGAAGAATAGCGCCCTCTCTACGCGGAATTGAACATAATCGGGAAGAATAGCGCAATGTATAAAAGCAATTGAACTTATTGCGTACGAATGAGACCCTCTCTACACGGAATTGAACATAATTGGGAAGAATAGCGACCTCAATACACGGAATAGTTCATAATCAGGAAGTATAGCGCCATCTATACCCGGAATAGTTCATAATCAGGAAGAATAGCGCCATCTATACCGGTAGTAGAACTTATTCCGGTAGAATAGGTACCTCTCTACACGGAATTGAACATAATCGGGAAGAATAGCGCCCTCTCTACGCGGAATTGAACATATTCCGGAAGAATAGCTCCCTCTCAACCCGGAATTGAACATAATCGGGAAGAGTAGAGCCCTCTCTACGCGGAATTGAAAATAATCGGGAAGAATAGCGCACTGTATAAAAGCAATTGAACTTATTGCGTACGAATGGGACCCTCTCTACACGAAATTGAACATAATTGGGAAGAATAGCGACCTCAATACACGGAATTGAACATATTCCGTAAGAATAGGACCCTCCCTACCCGGAATTGGACATAATCGGTTAGAATGGCGCCCTCAATACACGCAATTGAACTTATTGCGTACGAGTAGGACCATCTCTACCCCGAATTGAATATAATCGGGAAGAATAGCGCTCTCTCTACGCGGAATTGAACATATTCCGGAAGAATAGCTCCCTCTCAACCCGGAATTGAACATAATCGGGAAAAATAGCGCACTGTATAAAAGCAATTGAACTTATTGCGTACGAATGGAACCCTCTCTACCCGGAATTGAACATAATTGGGAAGAATAGCGACCTCAATACACGGAATTGATCATATTCCGTAAGAATAGGGCCCTCCTTAACCGGAATTGAACATAATCTGTTAGAATGGCGCCCTCAATACACGCAATTGAACTTATTGCGTACGAGTAGGACCATCTCTACCCCGAATTGAATATAATCGGGAAGAATAGCGCTCTCTCTACGCGGAATTGAACATATTCCGGAAGAATAGCTCCCTCTCAACCCGGAATTGAACATAATCAGGAAGAATAGCGCCCTCTCTACGCGGAATTGAGCATAATCGGGAAGAATAGCGCACTGTATAAAAGCAATTGAATTTATTGCGTACGAATGGAACCCTCTCTACCCGGAATTGAACATAATTGGGAAGAATAGCGACCTCAATACACGGAATTGAACATATTCCGTAAGAATAGGACACTCCTTAACCGGAATTGAACATAATCGGGAAGAATAGCGCCATCTCTACGCGGAATTGAACATATCCCGTAGAATATGAACCTCTGCCCAGAATTGAACATATTCGGTAAGAATAGTCGCCTCTCTACCCGGAATTGAACATAATCGGGAAGAATAGTGCCCTCCCTACACGGAAAAGAACATAATCGGGAAGAATAGCGCCATCTCTACGCGGAATTGAACATATCCCGTAGAATATGAACCTCTGCCCAGAATTGAACATATTCGGTAAGAATAGTGCCCTCTCTACCCGGAATTGAACATAAGCGGGAAGAATAGTGCCCTCCCTACCCGGAATTGAACATAATCGGGAAGAATAGCGCACTCTCTACCCGGAGTAGTTCATAATCAGGAAGTATAGCGCCATCTATACCCGTAGTAGAACATATTCCGGTAGAATAGGTACCTCTCTACACGGAATTGAACATAATCGGGAAGAATAGGACCCTCACTACCCGGAATTGAACATAATCGGGAAGAATAGCTCCCTCTCTACCCGGAATAGTTCATAATCAGGAAGAATAGCGACATCTATACCCGTAGTAGAACATATTCCGGTAGAATATGTACCTCTCTACCCGGAATTGAACATAATCGGGAAGAATAGCGCCCTTTCTACGCGGAATTGAACATATTCCGTAAGAATAGGACCCACTCTACGTGGAATTGAACATAATCGGGAAGAATAGCGCCCTCTCTACACGGAATAGTTCATAATCAGGAAGAATAGCGCCATCTATACCCGTAGTAGAACATATTCCGGTAGAATAGGTACCTTTCTACACGGAATTGAATATAATCGGGAAAATAGGACCCTCTCTACCCGGAATTGAACATAATCGGGAAGAATAGCGCCCTCTCTACGCGGAATTGAACATAATCGGGAAGAATAGCGACCTCAATACAAGGAATTGAACATATTCCGTAAGAATAGGACACTCCTTAACCGGAATTGAACATAATCGGGAAGAATAGCGCCATCTCTACGCGGAATTGAACATATCCCGTAGAATATGAACCTCTGCCCAGAATTGAACATATTCGGTAAGAATAGTGCCCTCTCTACCCGGAATTGAACATAATCGGGAAGAATAGTGCCCTCCCTACACGGAATTGAACATAATCGGGAAGAATAGCGCCCTCTCTACCCGGAATAGTTCATAATCAGGAAGTATAGCGCCATCTATACCCGTAGTAGAACATATTCCGGTAGAATAGGTACCTCTCTACACGGAATTGAACATAATCGGGAAGAATAGGACCCTCACTACCCGGAATTGAACATAATCGGGAAGAATAGCGCCCTCTCTACCCGGAATAGTTCATAATCAGGAAGAATAGCGCCATCTATACCGGTAGTAGAACTTATTCCGGTAGAATAGGTACCTCTCTACACGGAATTGAACATAATCGGGAAGAATAGCGCCCTCTCTACGCGGAATTGAACATATTCCGGAAGAATAGCTCCCTCTCAACCCGGAATTGAACATAATCGGGAAGAGTAGAGCCCTCTCTACGCGGAATTGAACATAATCGGGAAGAATAGCGCACTGTATAAAAGCAATTGAACTTATTGCGTACGAATGGGACCCTCTCTACACGGAATTGAACATAATTGGGAAGAATAGCGACCTCAATACACGGAATTGAACATATTCCGTAAGAATAGGACCCTCCCTACCCGGAATTGAACATAATCGTGAAGAATAGCGCCCTCTCTACCCGGAATAGTTCATAATCAGGAAGAATAGCGCCATCTATACCCGTAGTAGAACATATTCCGGTAGAATAGGTACCTCTCTACACGGAATTGAACATAACCGGGAAGAATAGCGCCCTCTCTACGCGGAATTGAACATATTCCGTAAGAATAGGACCCTCTCTACCCGGAATTGAACATAATCGGGAAGAATAGCGCCCTCTCTACGCGGAATTGAACATATTCCGTAAGAATAGGACCCTCCCTACCCGGAATTGAACATAATCGGGAAGAATAGCGCCCTCTCTACGCGGAATTGAACATATTCCGTAAGAATAGGACCCACTCTACCTGGAATTGAACATAATCGGGAAGAATAGCGCCCTCTCTACACGGAATAGTTCATAATCAGGAAGAATAGCGCCATCTATACCCGTAGTAGAACATATTCCGGTAGAATAGGTACCTTTCTACACGGAATTGAATATAATCGGGAAGAATAGGACCCTCTCTACCCGGAATTGAACATAATCGGGAAGAATAGCGCCCTCTCTACGCGGAATTGAACATATTCCGGAAGAATATCTCCCTCTCAACCCGGAATTGAACATAATCGGTAAGAATAGCGCCCTCTCTACGCGGAATTGAGCATAATCGGGAAGAATAGCGCACTGTATAAAAGCAATTGAATTTATTGCGTACGAATGGAACCCTCTCTACCCGGAATTGAACATAATTGGGAAGAATAGCGACCTCAATACACGGAATTGAACATATTCCGTAAGAATAGTGCCCTCTCTACCCGGAATTGAACATAATCGGGAAGAATAGTGCCCTCCCTACACGGAATTGAACATAATCGGGAAGAATAGCGCCCTCTCTACACGGAATAGTTCATAATCAGGAAGTATAGCGCCATCTATACCCGTAGTAGAACATATTCCGGTAGAATAGGTACTTCTCTACACGGAATTGAACATAATCGGGAAGAATAGGACCCTCACTACCCGGAATTGAACATAATCGGGAAGAATAGCGCCCTCTCTACACGGAATTGAACATAATCGGGAAGAATAGGACCCTCACTACCCGGAATTGAACATAATCGGGAAGAATAGCGCCCTCTCTACCCGGAATAGTTCATAATCAGGAAGAATAGCGCCATCTATACTGGTAGTAGAACTTATTCCGGTAGAATAGGTACCTCTCTACACGGAATTGAACATAATCGGGAAGAATAGCGCCCTCTCTACCCGGAATTGAAAATAATCGGGAAGAATAGCGCCCTTTCTCCGCGGAATTGAACATATTCCGTAAGAATAGGACCCTCCCTACCCGGAATTGAACATAATCGGGAAGAATAGCGCCATCTCTACGCGGAATTGAACATATCCCTTAGAATATGAACCTCTGCCCAGAATTGAACATATTCGGTAAGAATAGTGCCCTCTCTACCCGGAATTGAACATAAGCGGGAAGAATAGTGCCCTCCCTACCCGGAATTGAACATAATCGGGAAGAGTAGCGCACTCTCTACCCGGAATAGTTCATAATCAGGAAGTATAGCGCCATCTATACCCGTAGTAGAACATATTCCGGTAGAATAGGTACCTCTCTACACGGAATTGAACATAATCGGGAAGAATAGGACCCTCACTACCCGGAATTGAACATAATCGGGAAGAATAGCGCCCTCTCTACCCGGAATAGTTCATAATCAGGAAGAATAGCGCCATCTATACCCGTAGTAGAACATATTCCGGTAGAATAGGTACCTCTCTACCCGGAATTGAACATAATCGGGAAGAATAGCGCCCTCTCTACGCGGAATTGAACATATTCCGTAAGAATAGGACCCACTCTACCCGGAATTGAACATAATCGTGAAGAATAGCGCGCTCTCTACCCGGAATAGTTCATAATCAGGAAGAATAGCGCCATCTATACCCGTAGTAGAACATATTCCGGTAGAATAGGTACCTCTCTACACAGAATTGAACATAATCGGGAAGAATAGCGCCCTCTCTACGGGGAATTGAACATATTCCGTAAGAATAGGACACTCTCTACCCGGAATTGTACATAATCGGGAAGAATAGCGCCCTCTCTACGCGGAATTGAACATATTCCGTAAGAATAGGACCCTCCCTACCCGGAATTGAACATAATCGGGAAGAATAGCCCCCTCTCTACCCGGAATAGTTCATAATCAGGAAGAATAGCGCCATCTATACCCGTAGTAGAACATATTCCGGTAGAATAGGTACCTCTCTACACGGAATTGAACATAATCGGGAAGAATAGGACCCTCACTACCCGTAATTCAACATAATCGGGAAGAATAGCGCCCTCTCTACGCGGAATTGAACATAATCGGGAAGAATAGCGCAATGTATAAAAGCAATTGAACTTATTGCGTACGAATGAGACGCTCTCTACACGGAATTGAACATAATTGGGAAGAGTAGCGACCTCAATACACGGAATTGAACATATTCCGTAAGAATAGGACCCTCCCTACCCGGAATTGAACATAATCGGTTAGAATGGCGCCCTCAATACACGCAATTGAACTTATTGCGTACGAGTAGGACCATCTCTACCCCGAATTGAATATAATCGGGAAGAATAGCGCTCTCTCTACGCGGAATTGAACATATTCCGCAAGAATAGCTCCCTCTCAACCCGGAATTGAACATAATCGGGAAGAATAGCGCCCTCTCTACGCGGAATTGAACATAATCGGGAAGAATACCGCACTGTATAAAAGCAATTGAACTTATTGCGTACGAATGGAACCCTCTCTACCCGGAATTGAACATAATTGGGAAGAATAGCGACCTCAATACACGGAATTGAACATATTCCGTAAGAATAGGACACTCCTTAACCGGAATTGAACATAATCGGGAAGAATAGCGCCATCTCTACGCGGAATTGAACATATCCCGTAGAATATGAACCTCTGCCCAGAATTGAACATATTCGGTAAGAATAGTGCCCTCTCTACCCGGAATTGAACATAATCGGGAAGAATAGTGCCCCTCCCTACACGGAATTGAACATAATCGGGAAGAATAGCGCCCTCTCTACCCGGAATAGTTCATAATCAGGAAGTATAGCGCCATCTATACCCGTAGTAGAACATATTCCGGTAGAATAGGTACCTCTCTACACGGAATTGAACATAATCGGGAAGAATAGGACCCTCACTACCCGGAATTGAACATAATCGGGAAGAATAGCGCCCTCTACCAGGAATAGTTCATAATCAGGAAGAATAGAGCCATCTATACCGGTAGTAGAACTTATTCCGTTAGAATAGGTACCTCTCTACACGGAATTGAACATAATCGGGAAGAATAGCGCCCTCTCTACGCGGAATTGAACATATTCCGGAAGAATAGCTCCCTCTCAACCCGGAATTGAACATAATCGGGAAGAATAGCGCCCTCTCTACGCGGAATTGAACATAATCGGGAAGAATAGCGCACTGTATAAAAGCAATTGAACTTATTGCGTACGAATGGGACCCTCTCTACCCGGAATTGAACATAATTGGGAAGAATAGCGCCCTCTCTACCCGGAATAGTTCATAATCAGGAAGTATAGCGCCATCTATACCCGTAGTAGAACATATTCCGGTAGAATAGGTACCTCTCTACACGGAATTGAACATAATCGGGAAGAATAGGACCCTCACTACCCGGAATTGAACATAATCGGGAAGAATAGCGCCCTCTCTACCCGGAATAGTTCATAATCAGGAAGTATAGCGCCATCTATACCCGTAGTAGAACATATTCCGGTAGAATAGGTACCTCTCTACACGGAATTGAACATAATCGGGAAGAATAGGACCCTCACTACCCGGAATTGAACATAATCGGGAAGAATAGCGCCCTCTCTACCCGGAATAGTTCATAATCAGGAAGAATAGCGCCATCTATAAAGGTAGTAGAACTTATTCCGGTAGAATAGGTACCTCTCTACACGGAATTGAACATAATCGGGAGCAATAGCGTCCTCTCTACGCGGAATTGAACATATTCCGGAAGAATAGCTCCCTCTCAACCCGGAATTGAACATAATCGGGAAGAATAGCGCCCTCTCTACGCGGAATTGAACATATTCCGTAAGAATAGGACCCTCTCTACCCGGAATTGAACATAATCGGGAAGAATAGCGCCCTCTCTACGCGGAATTGAACATATTCCGTAAGAATAGGACCCTCCCTACCCGGAATTGAACATAATCGGGAAGAATAGCGCCATCTCTACGCGGAATTGAACATATCCCGTAGAATATGAACCTCTGCCCAGAATTGAACATATTCGGTAAGAATAGTGCCCTCTCTACCCGGAATTGAACATAAGCGGGAAGAATAGTGCCCTCCCTACCCGGAATTGAACATAATCGGGAAGAATAGCGCACTCTCTACCCGGAATAGTTCATAATCAGGAAGTATAGCGCCATCTATACCCGTAGTAGAACATATTCCGGTAGAATAGGTACCTCTCTACACGGAATTGAACATAATCGGGAAGAATAGGACCCTCACTACCCGGAATTGAACATAATCGGGAAGAATAGCGCCCTCTCTACCCGGAATAGTTCATAATCAGGAAGAATAGCGCCATCTATACCCGTAGTAGAACATATTCCGGTAGAATAGGTACCTCTCTACCCGGAATTGAACATAATCGGGAAGAATAGCGCCCTCTCTACGCGGAATTGAACATATTCCGTAAGAATAGGACCCACTCTACCCGGAATTGAACATAATCGGGAAGAATAGCGCCCTCTCTACGCGGAATTGAACATAATCGGGAAGAATAGCGCAATGTATAAAAGCAATTGAACTTATTGCGTACGAATGAGACCCTCTCTACACGGAATTGAACATAATTGGGAAGAATAGCGACCTCAATACACGGAATTGAACATATTCCGTAAGAATAGGACCCTCCCTACCCGGAATTGAACATAATCGGTTAGAATGGCGCCCTCAATACACGCAATTGAAATTATTGCGTACGAGTAGGACCATCTCTACCCCGAATTGAATATAATCGGGAAGAATAGCGCTCTCTCTACGCGGAATTGAACATATTCCGGTAGAATAGCTCCCTCTCAACCCGGAATTGAACATAATCGGGAAGAATAGTGCCCTCCCTACACGGAATTGAACATAATCGGGAAGAATAGCGCCCTCTCAACACGGAATTGAACATAATCGGGAAGAATAGGACCCTCACTACCCGGAATTGAACATAATCGGGAAGAATAGCGCCCTCTCTACCCGGAATAGTTCATAATCAGGAAGAATAGCGCCATCTATACCGGTAGTAGAACTTATTCCGGTAGAATAGGTACCTCTCTACACGGAATTGAACATAATCGGGAAGAATAGCGCCCTCTCTACGCGGAATTGAACATATTCCGGAAGAATAGCTCCCTCTCAACCCGGAATTGAACATAATCGGGAAGAGTAGAGCCCTCTCTACGCGGAATTGAACATAATCGGGAAGAATAGCGCACTGTATAAAAGCAATTGAACTTATTGCGTACGAATGGGACCCTCTCTACACGAAATTGAACATAATTGGGAAGAATAGCGACCTCAATACACGGAATTGAACATATTCCGTAAGAATAGGACCCTCCCTACCCGGAATTGAACATAATCGGTTAGAATGGCGCCCTCAATACACGCAATTGAACTTATTGCGTACGAGTAGGACCATCTCTACCCCGAATTGAATATAATCGGGAAGAATAGCGCTCTCTCTACGCGGAATTGAACATATTCCGGAAGAATAGCGCCCTCTCTACCCGGAATTGAACATAATCGGGAAGAATAGCGCACTGTATAAAAGCAATTGAACTTATTGCGTACGAATGGAACCCTCTCTACCCGGAATTGAACATAATTGGGAAGAATAGCGACCTCAATACACGGAATTGAACATATTCCGTAAGAATAGGACCCTCCTTAACCGGAATTGAACATAATCTGTTAGAATGGCGCCCTCAGTTCACGCAATTGAACTTATTGCGTACGAGTAGGACCATCTCTACCCCGAATTGAATATAATCGGGAAGAATAGCGCTCTCTCTACGCGGAATTGAACATATTCCGGAAGAATAGCTCCCTCTCAACCCGGAATTGAACATAATCAGGAAGAATAGCGCCCTCTCTACGCGGAATTGAACATAATCGGGAAGAATAGCGCACTGTATAAAAGCAATTGAATTTATTGCGTACGAATGGAACCCTCTCTACCCGGAATTGAACATAATTGGGAAGAATAGCGACCTCAATACACGGAATTGAACATATTCCGTAAGAATAGGACACTCCCTACCCGGAATTGAACATAATCGGGAAGAATAGCGCCATCTCTACGCGGAATTGAACATATTCCGGAAGAATAGCTCCCTCTCAACCCGGAATTGAACATAATCGGGAAGAGTAGAGCCCTCTCTACGCGGAATTGAACATATTCCGTAAGAATAGGACCCTCTCTACCCGGAATTGAACATAATCGGGAAGAATAGCACCCTCTCTACGCGGAATTGAACATATTCCGTAAGAATAGGACCCTCCCTACCCGGAATTGAACATAATCGGGAAGAATAGCGCCATCTCTACGCGGAATTGAACATATCCCGTAGAATATGAACCTCTGCCCAGAATTGAACATATTCGGTAAGAATAGTGCCCTCTCTACCCGGAATTGAACATAAGCGGGAAGAATAGTGCCCTCCCTACCCGGAATAGTTCATAATCAGGAAGAATAGCGCCATCTATACCCGTAGTAGAACATATTCCGGTAGAATAGGTACCTCTCTACACGGAATTGAACATAATCGGGAAGAATAGGACCCTCACTACCCGTAATTCAACATAATCGGGAAGAATAGCGCCCTCTCTACGCGGAATTGAACATAATCGGGAAGAATAGCGCAATGTATAAAAGCAATTGAACTTATTGCGTACGAATGAGACCCTCTCTACACGGAATTGAACATAATTGGGAAGAATAGCGACCTCAATACACGGAATTGAACATATTCCGTAAGAATAGGACCCTCCCTACCCGGAATTGAACATAATCGGTTAGAATGGCGCCCTCAATACACGCAATTGAACTTATTGCGTACGAGTAGGACCATCTCTACCCCGAATTGAATATAATCGGGAAGAATAGCGCTCTCTCTACGCGGAATTGAACATATTCCGGAAGAATAGCTCCCTCTCAACCCGGAATTGAACATAATCGGGAAGAATAGCGCCCTCTCTACGCGGAATTGAACATAATCGGGAAGAATAGCGCACTGTATAAAAGCAATTGAACTTATTGCGTACGAATGGAACCCTCTCTACCCGGAATTGAACATAATTGGGAAGAATAGCGACCTCAATACACGGAATTGAACATATTCCGTAAGAATAGGACACTCCTTAACCGGAATTGAACATAATCGGGAAGAATAGCGCCATCTCTACGCGGAATTGAACATATCCCGTAGAATATGAACCTCTGCCCAGAATTGAACATATTCGGTAAGAATAGTGCCCTCTCTACCCGGAATTGAACATAATCGGGAAGAATAGTGCCCTCCCTACACGGAATTGAACATAATCGGGAAGAATAGCGCCCTCTCTACCCGGAATAGTTCATAATCAGGAAGTATAGCGCCATCTATACCCGTAGTAGAACATATTCCGGTAGAATAGGTACCTCTCTACACGGAATTGAACATAATCGGGAAGAATAGGACCCTCACTACCCGGAATTGAACATAATCGGGAAGAATAGCGCCCTCTACCAGGAATAGTTCATAATCAGGAAGAATAGAGCCATCTATACCGGTAGTAGAACTTATTCCGTTAGAATAGGTACCTCTCTACACGGAATTGAACATAATCGGGAAGAATAGCGCCCTCTCTACGCGGAATTGAACATATTCCGGAAGAATAGCTCCCTCTCAACCCGGAATTGAACATAATCGGGAAGCGTAGAGCCCTCTCTACGCGGAATTGAACATAATCGGGAAGAATAGCACACTGTATAAAAGCAATTGAACTTATTGCGTACGAATGGGACCCTCTCTACCCGGAATTGAACATAATTGGGAAGAATAGCGCCCTCTCTACCCGGAATAGTTCATAATCAGGAAGAATAGCGCCATCTATACCCGTAGTAGAACATATTCCGGTAGAATAGGTACCTCTCTACACGGAATTGAACATAATCGGGAAGAATAGGACCCTCACTACCCGGAATTGAACATAATCGGGAAGAATAGCGCCCTCTCTACCCGGAATAGTTCATAATCAGGAAGTATAGCGCCATCTATACCCGTAGTAGAACATATTCCGGTAGAATAGGTACCTCTCTACACGGAATTGAACATAATCGGGAAGAATAGGACCCTCACTACCCGGAATTGAACATAATCGGGAAGAATAGCGCCCTCTCTACCCGGAATAGTTCATAATCAGGAAGAATAGCGCCATCTATAAAGGTAGTAGAACTTATTCCGGTAGAATAGGTACCTCTCTACACGGAATTGAACATAATCGGGAGCAATAGCGTCCTCTCTACGCGGAATTGAACATATTCCGGAAGAATAGCTCCCTCTCAACCCGGAATTGAACATAATCGGGAAGAATAGCGCCCTCTCTACGCGGAATTGAACATATTCCGTAAGAATAGGACCCTCTCTACCCGGAATTGAACATAATCGGGAAGAATAGCGCCCTCTCTACGCGGAATTGAACATATTCCGTAAGAATAGGACCCTCCCTACCCGGAATTGAACATAATCGGGAAGAATAGCGCCATCTCTACGCGGAATTGAACATATCCCGTAGAATATGAACCTCTGCCCAGAATTGAACATATTCGGTAAGAATAGTGCCCTCTCTACCCGGAATTGAACATAAGCGGGAAGAATAGTGCCCTCCCTACCCGGAATTGAACATAATCGGGAAGAATAGCGCCCTCTCTACCCGGAATAGTTCATAATCAGGAAGTATAGCGCCATCTATACCCGTAGTAGAACATATTCCGGTAGAATAGGTACCTCTCTACACGGAATTGAACATAATCGGGAAGAATAGGACCCTCACTACCCGGAATTGAACATAATCGGGAAGAATAGCGCCCTCTCTACCCGGAATAGTTCATAATCAGGAAGAATAGCGCCATCTATACCCGTAGTAGAACATATTCCGGTAGAATAGGTACCTCTCTACCCGGAATTGAACATAATCGGGAAGAATAGCGCCCTCTCTACGCGGAATTGAACATATTCCGTAAGAATAGGACCCACTCTACCCGGAATTGAACATAATCGGGAAGAATAGCGCCCTCTCTACGCGGAATTGAACATAATCGGGAAGAATAGCGCAATGTATAAAAGCAATTGAACTTATTGCGTACGAATGAGACCCTCTCTACACGGAATTGAACATAATTGGGAAGAATAGCGACCTCAATACACGGAATTGAACATATTCCGTAAGAATAGGACCCTCCCTACCCGGAATTGAACATAATCGGTTAGAATGGCGCCCTCAATACAGGCAATTGAAATTATTGCGTACGAGTAGGACCATCTCTACCCCGAATTGAATATAATCGGGAAGAATAGCGCTCTCTCTACGCGGAATTGAACATATTCCGGAAGAATAGCTCCCTCTCAACCCGGAATTGAACATAATCGGGAAGAATAGTGCCCTCCCTACACGGAATTGAACATAATCGGGAAGAATAGCGCCCTCTCTACGCGGAATTGAACATAATCGGGAAGAATAGGACCCTCACTACCCGGAATTGAACATAATCGGGAAGAATAGCGCCCTCTCTACCCGGAATAGTTCATAATCAGGAAGAATAGCGCCATCTATACCGGTAGTAGAACATATTCCGGTAGAATAGGTACCTCTCTACACGGAATTGAACATAATCGGGAAGAATAGCGCCCTCTCTACGCGGAATTGAACATATTCCGGAAGAATAGCTCCCTCTCAACCCGGAATTGAACATAATCGGGAAGAATAGCGCCCTCTCTACGCGGAATTGAACATAATCGGGAAGAATAGCGCACTGTATAAAAGCAATTGAACTTATTGCGTACGAATGGGACCCTCTCTACCCGGAATTGAACATAATTGGGAAGAATAGCGACCTCAATACACGGAATTGAACATATTCCGTAAGAATAGGACCCTCCCTACCCGGAATTGAACATAATCGGTTAGAATGGCGCCCTCAATACACGCAATTGAACTTATTGCGTACGAGTAGGACCATCTCTACCCCGAATTGAATATAATCGGGAAGAATAGCGCTCTCTCTACGCGGAATTGAACATATTCCGGAAGAATAGCTCCCTCTCTACCCGGAATTGAACATAATCGGGAAGAATAGCGCACTGTATAAAAGCAATTGAACTTATTGCGTACGAATGGAACCCTCTCTACCCGGAATTGAACATAATTGGGAAGAATAGCGACCTCAATACACGGAATTGAACATATTCCGTAAGAATAGGACCCTCCTTAACCGGAATTGAACATAATCTGTTAGAATGGCGCCATCTCTACGCGGAATTGAACATATCCCGTAGAATATGAACCTCTGCCCAGAATTGAACATATTCGGTAAGAATAGTCGCCTCTCTACCCGGAATTGAACATAATCGGGAAGAATAGTGCCCTCCCTACACGGAAAAGAACATAATCGGGAAGAATAGCGCCATCTCTACGCGGAATTGAACATATCCCGTAGAATATGAACCTCTGCCCAGAATTGAACATATTCGGTAAGAATAGTGCCCTCTCTACCCGGAATTGAACATAAGCGGGAAGAATAGTGCCCTCCCTACCCGGAATTGAACATAATCGGGAAGAATAGCGCACTCTCTACCCGGAATAGTTCATAATCAGGAAGTATAGCGCCATCTATACCCGTAGTAGAACATATTCCGGTAGAATAGGTACCTCTCTACACGGAATTGAACATAATCGGGAAGAATAGGACCCTCACTACCCGGAATTGAACATAATCGGGAAGAATAGCGCCCTCTCTACCCGGAATAGTTCATAATCAGGAAGAATAGCGACATCTATACCCGTAGTAGAACATATTCCGGTAGAATATGTACCTCTCTACCCGGAATTGAACATAATCGGGAAGAATAGCGCCCTTTCTACGCGGAATTGAACATATTCCGTAAGAATAGGAGCCACTCTACGTGGAATTGAACATAATCGGGAAGAATAGCGCCCTCTCTACACGGAATAGTTCATAATCAGGAAGAATAGCGCCATCTATACCCGTAGTAGAACATATTCCGGTAGAATAGGTACCTTTCTACACGGAATTGAATATAATCGGGAAGAATAGGACCCTCTCTACCCGGAATTGAACATAATCGGGAAGAATAGCGCCCTCTCTACGCGGAATTGAACATAATCGGGAAGAATAGCGACCTCAATACAAGGAATTGAACATATTCCGTAAGAATAGGACACTCCTTAACCGGAATTGAACATAATCGGGAAGAATAGCGCCATCTCTACGCGGAATTGAACATATCCCGTAGAATATGAACCTCTGCCCAGAATTGAACATATTCGGTAAGAATAGTGCCCTCTCTACCCGGAATTGAACATAATCGGGAAGAATAGTGCCCTCCCTACACGGAATTGAACATAATCGGGAAGAATAGCGCCCTCTCTACCCGGAATAGTTCATAATCAGGAAGTATAGCGCCATCTATACCCGTAGTAGAACATATTCCGGTAGAATAGGTACCTCTCTACACGGAATTGAACATAATCGGGAAGAATAGGACCCCTCACTACCCGAAATTGAACATAATCGGGAAGAATAGCGCCCTCTCTACCCGGAATAGTTCATAATCAGGAAGAATAGCGCCATCTATACCGGTAGTAGAACTTATTCCGGTAGAATAGGTACCTCTCTACACGGAATTGAACATAATCGGGAAGAATAGCGCCCTCTCTACGCGGATTTGAACATATTCCGGAAGAATAGCTCCCTCTCAACCCGGAATTGAACATAATCGGGAAGAGTAGAGCCCTCTCTACGCGGAATTGAACATAATCGGGAAGAATAGCGCACTGTATAAAAGCAATTGAACTTATTGCGTACGAATGGGACCCTCTCTACACGGAATTGAACATAATTGGGAAGAATAGCGACCTCAATACACGGAATTGAACATATTCCGTAAGAATAGGACCCACTCTACCCGGAATTGAACATAATCGGGAAGAATAGCGCCCTCTCTACACGGAATAGTTCATAATCAGGAAGAATAGCGCCATCTATACCCGTAGTAGAACATATTCCGGTAGAATAGGTACCTTTCTACACGGAATTGAATATAATCGGGAAGAATAGGACCCTCTCTACCCGGAATTGAACATAATCGGGAAGAATAGCGCCCTCTCTACGCGGAATTGAACATATTCCGGAAGAATATCTCCCTCTCAACCCGGAATTGAACATAATCGGGAAGAATAGCGCCCTCTCTACGCGGAATTGAACATAATCGGGAAGAATAGCGCAATGTATAAAAGCAATTGAACTTATTGCGTACGAATGAGACCCTCTCTACACGGAATTGAACATAATTGGGAAGAATAGCGACCTCAATACACGGAATTGAACATATTCCGTAAGAATAGGACCCTCCCTACCCGGAATTGAACATAATCGGTTAGAATGGCGCCCTCAATACACGCAATTGAACTTATTGCGTACGAGTAGGACCATCTCTACCCCGAATTGAATATAATCGGGAAGAATAGCGCTCTCTCTACGCGGAATTGAACATATTCCGGAAGAATAGCTCCCTCTCAACCCGGAATTGAACATAATCTGGAAGAATAGTGCCCTCCCTACACGGAATTGAACATAATCGGGAAGAATAGCGCCCTCTCAACACGGAATAGTTCATAATCAGGAAGTATAGCGCCATCTATACCCGTAGTAGAACATATTCCGGT